>CM075879.1:26498742-27098742 GCA_038021265.1 Cyprinella venusta | reverse complement strand
TTTATAACCAGACCTCCTTTCATATGCCAGTGGAAATTTACTGTATTCCCAGCCATGCTTACTGGGGGAAGGAGCTTAAAACCTTATTACCTTTTCTTTTATTACCTTGGGAATGAGACATTATTACCAGTCACCCTGAGACCATCATTATGACTCCAAACACTCCTAAAAGATTATCACATTCACATTAAGAACCATATTCTTGTGAGTTTTCAGTGTCATTGACTGAAAGAGAGGGAGAGAGGGATGTAGTTCAGAGGGAAGGGGGTAGGGTGTCGATGTTAATTTACAAGCCATGCCATTTGTCTTCAGAGGGCATTGGCCAGATATTTTCTTGGTCAGATATTTTCTCTTTAACCAGTTTTAAAGTCTTACAAAATCAATCTGAAATGATTCGAGCTTTGTGACATGATGCATTATCCTGCTGGAAGTAGCCATCAGAGGATGGGTACATGGTGGCCATAAAGGGATGGACATGGTCAGAAACAATGCTCAGGTAGGCCATGGCATTTAGACGATGCCCATTCGGCACTAAGAGGCCTAAAGTGTGCCAAGAAAACATCCCCCACACCATTACACCACCACCACCAGCCTGCACAGTGGTAACAAGGCATGATGGATCCATGTTCTCATTCTGTTTACGCCAAATTCTGACTCTCCCATCTGAATGTCTCAACAGAATCGAAACTCATCAGACCAGGCATTTGTGGCTTTACAAATGCTTTGCCATGTTTCTACCATAGCCAACAGAAAACAAACAGCGCAACAGTGCAACAGTTTCGTCACTACCTGGAAAGAGAAGTCGCAGAAACCTAGAAGCTAGCCATAATAAACCGTGAGTAGTGACTTTTCCCTTGTCAGTGAGGTAAAATATGTATAGTTGAACGGTTTCATGCAACTTAGTTCTTCTCCCTCGCTGTGTTATGACTTTGTTATGTGGGGAGAAATGTGCTGGTTACATTTGTGAGACTATCAGCTGATTACTATTATTATATTATATATTAAGACCCTTGATCCTCACCTGACTATGGCTTTGTAAACTTTATCCACGATGTGGTTTATAATGGACTGTGGTACAGAAACAGTGACAATGTCACACACTTGGCTTACTCTGGCTATTCTCTGCTGTCTCAGACGGCGATATGTTTGTCCCGTTTTAGCCACCGTAGCTTCTACGAAAGGGAGGGGTGAGCAGTGGGCTGAGCCCAGTGCAACCGAACCCCAATATTATGAAGCTGCAGACTCGGAGCCAGCATCTACAGTCCCCCACCGAGAGTCCCGCATTCTCAGACCCCTCGTTTTTCAAACACAGCACCTCCGGCTGTTCGAAAGATCGTATAACACCCGCACACAGAGTACAGCACACGCTTATCCAAATACAATTAAAAACAATAGGATGCAATATTACGGTCTCCAAATAAATTATCCAATAAATTTTTTTTTTTGCGTTCCTGCTTAATGCATGTGCAAAAAAAAAAAAAAAAAAAAAGAATTGTTACTGATGGAATATAATATCACATAGGCTACTATTTTTCTGAAGGTAGTTCAATCTGTAATTGTATACAATTACAGATTGAACTACCTTCAGAAAAATAGTAGCCTATGTGATATCATATTGCTACAATGTTTTTTTTATATATATATATATTTTTTTATTCAAATTCCAATTTTTCTTTCAGTTCAACCTACAGTATAATGGTCTAATTAACATTACGATGCTAACATTACAAAATCTGTTTTTTTAATATTTTGAATGTGAAGCAAAACAATTCAGAATAGACAAAACTAATAAACAATTCTGTACTTTATTTAATGATCACCTAAACATCATCTTGCTGTAAAGAAAAAAAGAAGAAAAAAAAACTGTGTTCGTGACTTTACTTTTCGTCTTCAATTGCATTAAAAAACCTCATTTATAAGTCGCTTTGCATAATCATAAAATGATGTTGCTGGGTTCGGAGAAACTCCACCGATGTATGGTGTACCCTGGAATAGCCTACAACATAGGACCGAGAGCATGTCTTATGATGTTTCAAAGCTAAATAAATTATAAAAGTTAGCTATCTAAATATTTTCGGGGGGAAGAGGGCGAAAAAACATACGGCTCAAATCTTACAAACGAACTTTACAAATATTCAATGGACTATTCAGGCTATCGATGAGCTAAATTAGTTTTATTAAAAAATAAATCAAACGAGTAGGCTACGATTCGCTAAATAAAAATGAAGATAGCCTACTCACGTTTTGGCTTAAGTTCTTCACATGTTTATCCGATACAATTTGATAGGAGGCGCTGTCTCGAAAAACGAGGGGTCTGAGAATGCGGGACTCTGGGTGCAGGGGGACTGTAGATACAGGTCTCCGAGTCTGCTGCTTCGAACCTCGCAATCGCTAAAATGCTAACATGGAGATGCTAACATTGTCTTCAAATGCGTTCAACACATACCTCTGTTAAATCTCAGAAAATTAGGTTTAAGATTTCATGACCCATGCAACCCTCATTTTCAAGACCCCATTAAATGGTCAAATGTAACGACACCATATTTAAAAAAGCACATTTGGCTTTTGTGTTCGGTGTCTTTTTTGTCATTTTTACCAACTAATTTTCATTAAGCATGTCTTTCAGGGACTGTATTATATAAGAATTGATTCCCCCTCCCCCCCTCCCTATATGTCCTTGTGGAACCAGTATCAAAACAGTCATCGAACACTACTTGGAGCCCGACGGCCTGACCTAAACAAATAACCAAATCGATATCTTAGAGACCGAGCTTCAGGTCAAAGTGTGTTATTATTTTTATGGGGCTATAGTTCAGTCAATGTGGAAATTTCTATCCAAACACAAGTAAAACACACCACATGCCCCGACACACACACAAGCAGGTGTGCCTAAAATGATGTAATTAAGGAAGCATGGTTGAAAACAGTGGACAATCCTAGTAACGAATGACATTACGTGTGACATTATTAAAGGATTGCTCACATTAATTGAAAATGGTGTCCTTTTCTCCATGGTCTGCGGTATCCAAGAAGCTCCCTGTTCTATGTCTCACCTGCTGAAAGCGAAAAAAGTGAAGAAATTAACATCAAATTCAGTAAAATCGCAAACATACGTCACTCTAAATTAATTCAATATCTCTTTCCAAGTTCCCATATTAGATTTAGCTATATTTTTGACTTTATACTTGTACTAGGCTATCGTTAGTGTAAAATTTGTTTTCTTTGAAATAAATTAATACTTTTATTTAGTAAGGACACACATTAAATACATCAAAGATTTAGCTATGTTTAAAAAATAGTTATAGCAAAATATTTTCAACAAAAAAAAAATCACAAATCGGCATTAATGATTTTTGAAGGATCATGTGACACTGACACTGAAAATGTAGCTTTGTATCACAGGAATCAATTACATTTTATTATATAGAAAATAAGCCAGCTAAACATGCACTGAAAGCTGAACCACCCCATTTAACATGCTGATAGAAATGACCGATAAAATGTTCTGTTTCTGCCGTTTATAGAAAAAAGCAAATGTTAATTAAAGCAAATAAAATAAAAATAAATAAAACTTACATTTTAAAATATAAAACGTGGCGGGAGAATATCGAATATCTACTGAACACTGACCCACGTGACTTTTTCCATATGTATTTATTCAGCATTAATCATTACAAATACACACATTTCCCTGAGGAAATTATTACCACTCCAGCCTTAACAGAACCAGTGGCTGAACTTTTGCTCATGTTTGATAACACATTCGTTCTCACAATAAAGAGAAAAGAACATGACATACGGTACAAAATTATGCAAAAGCAAGGAGTAACTGTGTATTGAATGACCTCCAGAAATCAAACACTTTTCTTTCCTGTGCGTTTGCATCCTAGGACACTGCAGATATGACAAAGATGACATGAACATGGCCCCAGTTTAAAAAAAACAATATTTTTTGTAGCACATACATGATTGCTATGGAACTTAAAGGGATAGTTCAACCCAAAAATAAAAGTTCTGTCATAATTTACTCAACCAAGTTGCTGGTGCCCATTAACTTCCATTGTAAGTCAATGGGGACCAGAACCTGTTTGGTTACCCACATTCTTCGAAACATCCTCGTTTGTGTTCAGCAGGACATACTATTTCATCATAAAAGTTTCTACGACAGAATTTTTGGATGAACCATCCCTTTCAGTGTTCATCTGTGAACAAAACCAACAAAAATGTGCTGTGCATAAGGTGCAGGTTTGTTATTGTGATGATGATCTCAAAGTCCTGGCAGCAACCTACTGCCTCCTAGAGGAAGAAAAACTGATTGCGACACCACACAGTTCAGATCAAGACAAACTAAACAATAAAAAAACTTCAGAATTAACAATACCAATAATTAAAAAAAAGAAAATAATTTAACATTACCCAATCCCAAAAGCATTGCGTTCACATTTGTTAAGGACATACATGTAAAAAATAATAATAATAAGCATGTCTGTTTAACTATCCCGTCTCAGTAGATGGTGCGAGTAGATGTTTTTACAACATATACATCATATAATTGATCGTGTCACCCAGGTCAATTAACAGCAAGGTGATTTGTTGTTGCCTCGCTCGAGGAATGCCCAGCAAACACGCGTTTATGATATTAACGCACATACAAATACGACATTGGAACGGTCGAAAAGAACACATTGCAAATATGGCAGATGATCAATACCATTTCAAACATCAAACAGTACCAATAAACAAGTATTGCAGAAACGGAGCAATAACAAGACAGACAGATTCAGCCCTTTTTCAGATTAAACTGAATTAAAGATGCCCCATTTACAGCAAGACAAATCAACACGAACTTGAAAACCAAATAATAAATAAGTGCAAACGTGTAGGAAAATCCGTGATTAGATTGGTGGATTACTGTTTGAACTTCAATGTTTGCACATCAATTCATGCCAAGGTTCATGTAAAACATGTCAATCTTTAATATGTTTACAAATTCTGTTACCTCACATAGTAATTATTCAATTATGTGCTGGAATTGATAGTTTCCATTTTTAATAGTACATATAACTATTAATCATTTCAGATTTGATACTTTTTTGATAACACGAAGAGTTGCCGGGGAAAACAACAACAACAAAAAACATAAAAAAGGCATGGAACTTACCTCAGTGAAATGACTGACCAAAACTTTTCAAAATACACTATTAATGGCTTGGGTTTTCAGATGAGCAACAATACAAACTGTCAGTGTAATGAAAAACAACGGTGATCACCTGATATTGCTTAGTGGTTCTTTTCGGGAACGCCACTTGTAAAATTATTCCATGAAAAACCTGTTTTTGTTTTGTTTTTTCAAACAAATATCAAAAGATGTTGAGAGTAGTTGAACTGCACTGCATAAATTATGCAAATACATCACATCTGGAAAGGGGGGAGGGGTCATCTGCAACAGATTTCGAACCTTCCAATGATCACTTAGGACGAAAAATGTTTTGTTTCCCAGATTAGCAGCAAAACCATTAATAACTCATGCACGAGTAATACTGTTAACTGGCCAATCGAGAATGATTTGATTTGCAAAATTTGAACATACAATTGTCAGATGCACAACTTAAATACTCCACTTTTTTTGGAAATAGGCTTATTCTACCACTCCCCGAGAGTTAAACAGTTGAGTTTTACCATTTTTGGATGTATTCAGCCGATTTTCTGATATTTAGAAGAATATCAGTAACCAGACAGTTTCTGGTCTCATTGACTTCCATAGTAGGAAAAAAAATATACTATGGAAGTCAATGAGACCAGAAACTGTCTGGCTACTATTCTTCTAAATATCAAAAAAATCGCCTGAATACATTAGAAAACGGTAAAAACTCAACTGTTTAACTCTGGGGGAGTGGTAAAATGAGCATATTTCCAAAAAAAGTGGAGTATCACTTTAAAGGACTCCAGTTTAAAACTATCATTTGTATAATTTCCTAATGTGCCCTATGTTTCTCAATGTACACCTAAGCCCCTTCCCTTTCATGACTTGACTTCAGACACCGTTTTCGACAAAACCGGTAAAAAGTTTCAGGTTGGATCGAATCAAAACCAAAAATGGCAAATGCTGCGCCAGGAGAAGTGAACGAAACACAAACTTTTACAAATTTGGCCTTCCACAAGCGAATCCCACCTCGATTCTTCCATGGGAAGAGATATGAAAAGTAAAGATCAAGTATAATTATATATCTACGCCGATATATAGAATTTTTTAAACGAGCTGGCTGAAAACGAAGCTGGATCTTGGATTCTGTGAGCCACTAGAGTTTGGTTTGTTCCGCATGCAGCAACGGTTTCCAAAGCGTTAGCATGTTAGCATGCAGCCCCCGCCGCAGAGCCTGTAGAGATGATGCACTACAGACTACAGTAACCGGACCATGCTTGAAATCCACCGAAGAGCCTCCTTGATATATGACCATGGTGTCTGAAATCATGGAGAAGGTGATCTAAAGAGACACATTTGGTAATGAGTTCAATGACTTTGCGGTCTACACGTCTTAAGGGGATATCGGTGGCGTGCTGAGAAACAGCACGCCTGAGTGGGCGGGGCTTACACAGTTCCCAGCCTGTGAACCCCGCCCATTAAAAAAAAAGAAAAATATCTTGTGCAGCAGAAACCAACGAACAAAAAAAAAACTCAAATGGGAGAACAGAACCTCGAAATATCTTCGAGTGTTGTTAAAAAACTCTCCGTTGCAGGATTTTGTTTTTGGTGTCTTTTTTTTCGTATCGGTTAAATCGTTAAATTTGACAGTGTTCAGGGAACTCCCTTGTGGTTTGGATGTGCAATACGGAGTGTGAAATGCTAGGAAACGGCCTCGATCTGATAGCAGTCGTCGTCCGGATGAGGGCCGGGTTTGGCTTCAGTGGTGCTCTTGGGTTTGGGAGGCCAGTCGGGATCCACGCTCAGCTCTTGGGCCAGGTGCATGTACCGAGCCTTGGGCACTTTTCTCCGTCGGCAGCACAGCCAGGAGAGGCATTTAGTTCCATACAGCTCTATTCCTTCCTACAGACACACATACACACACATCGGCCAGAGAGGAACACAGGGGAAGGTTTTATCCTTTTCTTCAAAAGACAGAATTCAAACCTGTAATGGAATCGCTGTAAACTACAACGAAATGAAATGAGATATTCATATTCATCTGCCGAAACATTGTCAGAGCCTTCGGTCTGTCTGTAGAGTATGTCATGCCTCTGAGCACATGCAAGGGTAATGAATTTGTATTCTTATCCAAATTAATACCAAAATTTCACTCACCTAAAGAAATATTAGAAACACCTGTTCAATTTCTCGATGCAATTATCTAATCAACCAATCACAAGGCTGTTGATTCAATGCATTTATGGGTGTGGTCCTGGTCATGACAATCTCTTGAACTCCAAACTGAATGTCAGAATGGGAAAGAAAGGGGATTTAAGCAATTTTTAGCGTGGCATGGTTGTTGGTGCCTGAGTATTTCGCAATCTGCTCAGTTACTGGGATTTTCACCCACAACCATTTCTAGGGTTTACAAAGAATGGTGTGAAAAGGGAAAAACATCCAGTATGTGGCAGGCCCGTGGGCGAAAATGCCTTGAAAAATGGGCCGACTGATTCAAGCTGATGGTCAAGCTGACTTTTGACTGAAATAACCACTCGTTACAACCGAGGTATGCAGCAAAGCATTTGTGAAGCCACAACACGCACAACCTTGAGGCGGATGGGCTACAAGAGCAGAAGACCCCAGCGGGTACCACTCATCTCCACTACAAATACGAAAAAGAGGCTACAATTTGCAAGAGCTCACCAAAATTGGACAGTTGAAGACTGGAAAAATGTCTCCTGGTCTGATGACTCTCGATTTCTTTTGAGATATTCAGATGGTAGAGTCAGAATTTGGCGTAAACAGAATGAGAACATGGATCCATCATGCCTTGTTAGCACTGGTGGTGGTGGTGTAATGGTGTGGGGGATGTTTTCTTGGGACACCTTAGTGCCAATTGGGAATTGTTTAAATGCCACGGCCTACCTGAGGATTGTTTCTGGCCATGTCCATCCCTTTATGGACACCATGTCCCCATCCTCTGATGGCTACTTCCAGCAGGATAATGCACAATGTCACAAAGCTCGAATCATTTCAAATTGGTTTCATGAAATGAGTTCGCTGTACTAAAATGGCCCCCACAGTCACCAGATCTCAACCCAATAGAGCATCTTTGGGATGTGGTGGAACGGGAGCTTCGTGCCCTGGATGTGCATCCCACAAATCTCCATCAACTGCTATCCTATCAATACGGGCCAACATTTCTAAAGAATGCTTTCAGCACCTTGTTGAACCAATGCCACGTAGAATGAAGGCAGTTCTGAAGGCAAAAGGGGGTCGAACACAGTATTAGTATGGTGTTCCTAATAATCCTTCAGGTGAGTGTAGTTTTATGCTTTAGCTAAGCTCAAATGGTATTAAAGAGAATGTTCCGGGTTCAAATCCATGGCATGCTTTCAGTTACCACAGAAAATAACTTTGACTTGTCATCAATGTAATGTGCTTTCAATGCTAAGTATATGGGGAAGGATACTGCGTGTAGAAGCAGATTTTGGTGTAGAAGCATTAAAATAAGTGCTTTAACAACCCTTCTGAAGGATTGCTTCACAGACTTACTATAGACTTTTAATAATCTAAGGGCTCAGAATTATTATTTTTTTTTAATTGAAGGCAAGCCACAGATACTGTCTATAAAGCTTCCTTTTAAACCCGGGACACTCCTTTAAAAGAATATTCCAGGTTATTTGCAATCTTTTATTAAATACTCAAATAATTTATTGACGAGCTAAGAAAAAGTAAACCTTGATTAAATTCTCAGTATCAGTGTTATTATTCTTAAAGGGATACTCCACTTTATTTTTTTGGAAATAGGCTCAATTTACAACTCCCCCAGAGTTAAACAGTTGGGTTTTCCCGTTTTCTAATTCATTCAGCCGATTTTCTGATACTTAGAAGTATCCCTTTAACTAAAAGTATTTTAAAAATGAACTGTTTTCAATAACTGAAATGAATCTGAATTTTTTATTAATGAAAAACGTCAGCTAAAATTACATAATTAAAACTTGTAAAGTATGTAATACTAAAATACTAAATATAATACTAAAATAACACTACTCCATGTCTGCATGAGTACATCAAACAAAATGGTAACTTGAAGTTCATCCACCAACAAAAATAGTCTCAGTTTATTTTAAAAGGATGATGCAAGAATAAATTATTTGTCTGTGATCATCGACAGCAGGCCACAGACTTGTTCTGAACCCAGAGCATTCATTTAAAGGAATATTCTCAGTTATTTACACTTTAAACAGGACCTATTATGCCCCTTTTTACAAGATGTAATGCAAGTCTCAAGTGTCCCCAGAATAAGTCTGAAGTTTCAGCTCAAAATACCCAAAGAAAAGTATTAATTTCTTTAAAACCCCCCAAAAAATTGAGCAGTAGTGTAGACTAAAAAAGTAAACCTGGTTGTTTTAGTTAACATGGCACTGCAAACTATAAATTAGCTAAGCGAAACCAGAAGTAACAAAAACTGTCCCAAGTTGCAAACAACCCAGAATATTCCTTTAACCAAACCAGATGCTTTAGAAACACACAACATATCAGAACTTTAGTGCAAGTTTTGGCAATTCATTATGTTAGACGTTAAATATTGCTCTGTTTGGCACATACCTGCACGGTTGAAAAAGACGCATAGCTTAACACACGTATGCAGTAATTGCCACTACAGGAGGAGCATTAGAGGAAAATGGGGGGAGGGGGAGGAGGGGAAATCGTAAGCCCCCGGAGCATGACAAAACAAGAGTCCCCACAGGGGGCGCTAGAGAGCGTTCAGAAAAAATCATGTTGGCGCATGCAAGGCCAAACGTTAAAACAGGGTGTTGAGTGAGAGGGAAAGAGAGAGGTTGAGAGAAAGAGAGAGAGGGAAAAGAGTGAGAGTGGGAAATAGGGCGGAGTGGACACCAGGAAGTGAAAAGGCAACGGTGAACAGAAGTTTCAGATTTTTCCCAACCTGTGGTGTCGGGCCTGCAGGGGAGACGCCATAGCTTCCCTGCTTGTCTCTGCTGAACACATGCTTCCATAAGATGACGTCAAGCACGACGGTCTAAAGAATATCGCAGTAGGGCGGAAAGAATGAAGAGAGCTACGGATCACATGGCTAGCAAAAGATTTATGGTCATCAATTGTTTTTTGTTGCTTTTTCCTTGTCAAGAGCAAAACTAAACACATTTCTTCTTGAATTTTTGGGATTGTGTGTTAGTTAAAGAGAAATAGAGGGATGCAAGAGAATTATTTTATTCTGCCCTAAAATTAATCAGTTTATTGGCAATGAACATCCAACGAGATCACAGAATCGGGTCCCACTGATTGGCTGCTGGAGTCTAGTGTTCTATGATTGACAGGCGAGAGAGAGTGGCTGAGGAGGGGCGTGACCTGTAGTCCGCACCAGGAAGACGGCGGGATCTAGAGGCGAAGCAAACAGCCGCTATATGCCACTATGATGATTGCTGGCATTTCTTACTAAGCGTGAGGAGTTTGCCCAAAGAGGACAATAGTAATTTGACCTTTTCTTTTGGGATTCAGAGGGAGGAGCTGCTGATGGAATCAGAAAATTCATGGGCTGGGTGGCTGTATAGCTCAAAATATAACTTCTGTTTCCTTATCCTGTGAATCAGCCTCAGCAGAGCAGATAAAATTTACTTGTGTAGGGATGGGAATCACTCCTTCAGTTCCTTAATGATTCTTTTAGTGCTATATATGAGCAATTGTACTTTTTGTAATTCATTTAATCACTTGAAAGTCTTATTCATCAAATTAACTGCAGATAGTCCCAAATACTTCATGATCAAAGCATTTTAGACGAATGAGTTAGAAGTTCTTTTGGCTCAATATTCATTGAAAAGAACTGATGTTTTTGAAGAGTAAATTGTTGTTACTATAGAAAAAATTAAACACTGCCCCCAAAAAGTTAAATGCCCCAAAAATTAAATACTGGCCCCCAAAAAGTCGCTGCTTGGATTTAAATGGGAGTAGTTCACTTAAAAAAAACTTTTGCTGATAATTTACTCACCAAGATGCACGTTCGTGACTCTCCTGTTCGAACTCGTTCATAAAAATGAACAAATCTTTTCCTGAGTCAATTCGTTCATTTTGTTCGTTGAATGAACCAAATGACACGAAAAAAGTTTCGTTCATTTTAATGAACGAGTCCGAACAGGAGAGTCACGAACGCGTATCACAGAACAGAGCAAGGCGACCATTTGAGCTTATAAAACTTAAACTTAATTTTTTTTTTTATTAAATGAGCGATCGTTTCGCTAGATAAGACCCTTATTCAGCGTCTGGAATCATTTAAAGCCCTTTTGAACAGTTTGCACTGAAACTGTCTTTTGGACCTTGAACCGTTTGGTTCCCATTGAAGTCCATTATATGGAGAAAAATGCTGGAATTTCTTTTCATTTCTTTTCGACTGAAGAAAGAATGACGTGGACATCTTGGATGACATGGGGGTGAGTAAATTATCAGCAAAAGTTTTTTTAAAAGTGAACTACTCCTTTAAGAGTCTATGGCTGGATCATTATTGCGATGAATATCATGTTTCTAGCATGTTATATGTTTGGCAACAGTTCTTCTAATCCTAATTGATGGAGTGTGCAGCTTTTCAATTCTTGAACAACCATGTGGGAAGAAACATCATGGCCATATTCCAGGATGACAATATCACGATTAATCAGGCTCCAATTGTGAGAGAATGGTTGGAAGGAGCATGAAGAGTCATTTTCACACATGAATTGGCAACTCTGCTTCCAGGCCATACATTTTTTATTGAAATTATTTGTGATGTGCTGGAGGAGACTTTACAGAGCGCTGGACTCTTGCATTGACAATACAAGATCTTGACCAAAAATGTATGCAACTCTTGATGGAAATAAATATTGTGATGTTATTTAAAGTAAAGGGAGCCTGATGAAACTAGAATATGGCCATGATGTTCAAGAAATGAAAAGCTACACACTCCATCAATTAAGTTTAGAAGAACTGTTTCCAAACATGCTAGAAACATAATAATCACTGCAATAATGATCCAATCATAGACTCTTAAAGGGATACTCCACTTTTTTTTGGAAATAGGCTCATTTTACAACTCCCCCTGAGTTAAACAGTTGAGTTTTATCATTTTCGAATCCATTCAGCCGATTTTCTGATATTTAGAAGAATATCCGTAATCAGACAGTTTCTGGTCTCATTGACTTCCATAGTATATATTTTTCCCACTATGGAAGTCAATGAGACTAGAAACTGGTTAATGATATTCTTCTAAATATCAGAAAATCGGCTGAATGGATTCAAAAATGGTAAAACTCAACTATTTAACTCTGGAGGAGTTGTAAAATGAGCCTATTTCCAAAAAAAAGTGGAGTATCCCTTTAAGCATTGCCTATTTAAATCCAAACAGCGACTTTTTTCTTTTGGCCGGGGAGTGTATATTTATATATAAAAACTTGTATTTACATGTATATACTTGAACTAAACTATTTTTCCATGTTATATAAAAACGGCACCAGTTCTGAAGAACCAGCTCTTGATTCCCAACCCTATTTTTGTCTTTTTTATTAGCAGTGTATATGCCATCAAGTACAATTGAGGGTTTTAATTGGGTTACAACAAGAGCAGTGTGTTATTGACCCTGGCTGAAGAGTCAACTCCATCTTGCCTAAATACTGTATATGAACTAGCTATAGAATTACATTGAAATGCAACTTCTCTTCATATGTAAATATCAACAATTAATGTGGGAGATGACTTACCTCGATGAACACACTCACTAAGGTGTTGCCCAGCACAATAAGCACCATAGCCACACGCCAGCTCAAAGGAACACACACGAGCTGAGGAGAACGGAGACAATGACGAAAACATGCAGTAAGATCAGTAAAAATGTATTTTGAAAGAAATTAATACAGCACTTTTATTCAGGAAAGGGGTATTCAATAGATCCAATGTAACATTAAAGACATTTATAATGTTACAAAACATTTCTATTTCAAATGAATGCATGGTTTTCACCAAAATATGAAGCAGCACAACTGTCTTCAACATTGATAATAAGCAAATCAGCATATTAGAATGATTTCTGAAGGATCATGTGACACTGAAGACTGGAGTAATGACGCTTGAATACATCACATTTTAAAATATATTACAATGATTAATAAATAATTGAATTGTGAAAGGTACTGAAATAATTGAACAAACAATAGCACATATATTTTCTAAAAGTACCAATTTAGAAACAACCATACCTCCAAAAAATCATAGATTCCAGAGATTGGGACAAACATGATGAAAAACAGGAAAATGATGAGAATTAAAGCAGAAAGTACAAACGGCCCTAAAAGAAACAAAACAGACAACCAGAAACACAGTCAATGAACAGTAAATGAGAACCTTTCCCCTGTCAAATCAATTCAGATTCAATATTACAATGATTTCACTCTTTCTTTATTTTTATTTAAGACATTTTGAGTAAAAAATGTACTCAAACTTCTTTAAAATGATATATGCATAAAATGGGGAGAAAGTAATATAAAAACATGCAATTATAAATGATATCAAAACATTTCCAAAACATTTATGCTATATGATTTACGCATTAAAGGAGCCGTTTGTAAGATTGTGGCCAAAACTGGTAATGCAATCACTTTCAAATTACTGTAAAGTGGTGTATACCCTCCCCTTCCCCCTGACTCGAGGTTGCCAGATAAGCTGCAGAATCCAACATTTTGTAATCCGACTGCAACTGTGGTGAATAGAGAAGAGCTGGCAACCCGGATGCTGCACTTTGTGATTGGTAGATCGGTGGATCATCAGACCAAAACACAACATGGCAACATCAACACCAGTCGAGCGCTGCGACTTCACTTTTTAAAATGACAATATCCTGGCCGGACTACTGTTGTCAGTGATATAAGTCTTTGAAATGAACATGATTTCTTAATGTCTAGTGACATTTTATGATTATTTGAAATACATTTCTTACACACAGCTCCTTTAAGTTGAAAAGGGTTCATCCTTACAGTTCTTGTAGCTGGGCTGGCGGAAAGGTTTTCCTTTGGAGAAAACAACGGCAACAATGATGTACTGAAACGAGGAGACGAAGAAGAGTGTGGTATTCACATTGTTCTGGATTATTACTTCTTTGGTCTCGGAGGCGTTGTCCATGTGATGAGGAGCAGAGCAGTTGTAGAAACTGTACATTACAGAACAAGCAAAAAAACAAACAATGAACTCGAGCAGCAGTGAGATTATTAGATTGTTTTAAAGGGATACTCCACTTTTTTTTGGAAATAGGCTCATTTTATAACCTCCCCAGAGTTAAACAGTTGAGTTTTACCATTTTTGAATCCATTCAGACGATTTTCTGATATTTAGAAGAATATCAGTAACCAGACAGTTTCTGGTCTCATTGACTTCCATAGTATATTTTTTTTCCCACTATGGAAGTCAATGAGACCAGAAACTGTCTGGTAACTGATATAATTCTAAATATCAGAAAATCAGCTGAATGGATTTGAAAACGGTAAAACTCTGAGAAATAAATGAGCCTATTTCCAAAAAAATTGGAGAATCCCTTTAATGCAACTATAAGGTTAGGGCACAAAAACATCAGTCGTGCCGCATTGGAGGCTGTGCCGTATACTCACTCTGGCTTGGAGTACCAGTCTAATTTTTGGATTAAGAGAAAGCCCATGATCTGGAAACCCAGGCAAATGAGAATCTGGGTCAGAACTGAGAAGAGGAGAGGAATTGAGACGAGACCAGAGGGAGGTCTTCGGGCGACGAGCTCCTTCCATGCGGAGTTCAAACTCACTAAGAGTGGGTAGGGAAAGCGAAAGATCAATTAAAGCAAAAAGAATCAATAATGTACTTCATATCATTGGTGGACAGTAATTAAGTAGTACATTTTTCAAGAATCTTTTCTTTAATTTTTCAAGATTTCTAATATCATACTTTTTACTCCACTACATTTCACGTCACTACTTGTTTCTTGTTTATTTCGAACTTTTTCATAAAAACTAAAAAGATAGAACAGGCTAATACAACAGGCAATGCTAAGATAAATTTGAACTCACTGGTGAAGACAATAAGAAGAATGATGGCTATGTCGATGAAGAGAAACTGGAAGTCGCCCAGGTTACTGCCAATCTGAAACGCATTATAAATGGATCAGGGATGAATAAGCGAGAACTAATGTTCTTTGGTTACTCACAATCTGTCTTCAAGCACAGAAAAGCAAGAAAAAGGCTGCATCCGAAATCGCATTCTCATTAGTAGGTACTAATTTTGAACAAGCAATTACTTCAAAACCTCTAAAAAAATTATGTTCGATATAGTATGACTTAGGGCTGTCAAACAATTAATCGCGATTAATCGCATCCAATATATATATATAAAATATATATCCAATATATATATATATATATATATATATATATATATATATACACACACACACACACATGCATGTATATTTAAGAAAAAAAATATTATTTATATATAAAATATATAATACAAATTATATATAAATCTATATACAGTATATATATATATATATATATATATATATATATATATATATATATGAAAATATTTCTTAAATATATACAAGCATGTGTGTGTATTTATATATATAAAATAATTATACACAGTGCACCCACACATATTATGTAAACACAAACTTTTATTTTGGATGCGATTAATCGCGATTAATTGTTTGACGGCCCTAGTATGACTGTGTAGTATGAATGTAATCTGGACATACTACATTCGCCATGTTGTCACTGTCACATGACCCACCAGCATCTGTTGCATCACTTCACTTCCATTCATAAATCCTCTCCTGTGGCCTCATGGGATAAAATCTCGCCGGAAGTAGTATATCATCCGGGTACATTTGCCTACTCTAGAGTACTGTGAATTCAGACACACTTGGGTCACATACACTTTTCCGGCCATAATATAGTAGGGAAGTATGCGATTTCGGATCCAGACAAAAATGCAAATTAACTACAGATAACAGATCTGTCAATTTTAGTGGTTGAAATCATGAAAGGGGAACTTACGGAGTAGAGAAGGGCGACACTGAGGCACTGAATAATACTGTACAGAGCCATGAACTTAAACACACAGAAGGAGGTGATGAGAGCCGCTCGTCCCTCCCTGTGGAGAAACAACACGTGAGACTTTGCAAACAAGACATTTAAGGAACATTTATCATTGAGTAAAACAATCTACAATGTTGAAGGCCAAAACAGGAACCCTCTTCAACTCACTGTGGTTCATTAAAGGTTCAGTGATTTCTGAGAAACACTGTTGGAAATCGAAATAAGCCAAACAAACAGTTTTGTAAACATTTGATAGATTTCTGTTCTGTGCAAGTGTTTGTACATAGTAGTACTGGTTGTGTAAATACGAGAAAAACAAAGTGGACCAATGCACTGACCACAAAACACTCTTTAAGCCAATCAGAAGTAGGGGGCGTATCCTAACATGATGGGGTAAAAGAGGGGCATTTGCAGAAAGGCTGTAGAGAGAGAGATGGCTGAGATATTAAATTATTGGAAAAAGAAGGGTTATGATCAGGAAAGAGCTAGGTCTTGTTTCTGCTCGATATATGCGAGTAGCTTTGTTTTGTTTTTTTGCCGTTTCAGAAAACCTGATGGATTCATCCATATTTGCAAGATCTGTCTGATGCGCCAGCTAGCCGTTGCCGGTGTTTATTATTTTGGGGGCGGAGCAATGTAGGGAGAGGGTGTTTCATTCAGATAAGGGGTGTGTTTGTTTGGATGTCGCTTTCAAATATCAACAGTGTTTCTCAGAAATCACATCACCTTCAAGACAAACTTTAATAAAGAAAATATTAAAAAGTTAAATCAAACCCCAAAGAGTCATTTTATATCTACTCTTTTTTTGGCTATTAGAATTAAACAGGCTGTGTTTTTCTAAGCCCGTTCTACATCTTCCTTATGAATTTAGAGGGAAAAAAATAATAAAATAAAAAATAGAAATTCAAAATTGCGAATGTGAGATGACTAAAGAATTAAAGAAGATTAAAAACGACTAAAGAAAACTCTAGGTTTGCTGTGCTTGTTTGTAGGGTCATCACAATTTAGCCAAAAAAATGCATTGTAATATTACCATTGCAATAATAAAGAATCCAGGAAAAATAACATTTTACAACACAACTGTAAAATTAAAATAAAATACAAATATGTATGGCTATTTTAGTTTCAGAAAGCCCTTATTTTTTTGTCTTATTAAGCTGCTTTATAAGCGCTTCATAACCCAAGACCGATATTATCGGCCGATATTAGGCATTTTCCAAAATATCGGTATCGGCAGTTATAATGGCCGATAAATGAATATTTAAAAAATAAAATAAAAAGGAACGAAACATGCTTCAATCATCTCTCATTGGCCTCTTATATTGAAAATGTATGTTTTACAATTTGCAGTATGACGTTATCTATTGCTATCATAGACTAGCTAACCACAAAGCTAGCTAATGCCACTATCATCAGTGGAAGACCGCTAACGTTAACATTAATGAGCTTGGAAACCACAATGAAATTTTTCTGCCTAAATAAAGTAATGATTACTGTATTTATAACTAGCATATCTCTAGTTACAATCCCTGCATTGTAAAATGTAAGTTATACTTGCGAGGAGTGAACATTTAGACATAGAGAAAAAGCATCAAACGTATCTTGTGCAGAAAAGTTAGCTTTTCTTTTACACGTGTGTGAAATCCAACAATATTTAATAAAAATAAATAAACAAATATCGTCCGATATATCGGAATATCGGATTTTAAAACCCCAAAATATTTATATCGGAATCGGACTTCAAAATCCTTTATCGGTCGGGCTCTACTCAACACACATGCAGAGATACGTTTGTGTGGAGCAGCATTTATTAAAAATTCATTTGTATTGATTGTGCTACCCTAATCAAAGGTACCATCGATGTGTAAATGTGAAACGTCATGCATTTTTGGGTTTCTGAGGTCAGAAGCCACATTTCTGCAGTTAAAATACTCAAAGTTTTGAGTGTGTTGTACAATGAACTGTTTCAAAAGACACTGAAACTTCTGATTTCTCATTACAGGACTGCGTTAAAACAGAGCCGTGCTGTGGTGCAGTTAGGAGACCTGATCAGATTGGGGACGCAGGTGATGCTGGGAGTTGTGGAGGTGAAGGGAGACGCCACTGAAGCCTCCAGTTCTGACAGGGAGATCCCAGCATGAGCTCTCTTCAGTGCCTGGGCAAGAAACAGACAGACGTCAGCAGCTACACATGTCAGGTCTAAAAGACACTCCATTCAAAAGGTTTTACAACAGATTTTTAAAGTCTCTCACCCCACAGTCGTTCGCTCCATCTCCACACATTCCTACAAAATAGCTGCAGCAGAGAGCAGAAGAAAATTGATTTAGCAAGATTTTGACTTTGTCTCGTTGAGAAAGTGGGCGGTACTTGCCAGGGCAAAACTCATTGTCACAATGTTACGGTGTTGTCAACTCAAATATCAGACTAATCTTGATGATATAGTCTCGAGTTATGGCTCAGGCCCCTCATTCAAGGCTATGTGTATTTTATTTCCAATTTTATCCACTGCCAGGCAAAACTGTAACTTTTGCCAATTAAAGACAAAGAAAAAACACACAAATACCTTTCATTAACTATTACATTTCTAATTATTGCTTATTAATAGTTTGTAAGGTAGTTAAGATTAGATATTGGGTATAGGATTAAGGGATGTAGAATATGGTCATGCAGAATAAGGCATTAATATGTACTTTATAAGTACTAATAAATATCCTAGTAATATGCATGCTAATAATAAGCAATTAGTTAAATCGTGATAATTGGACACTAAAGTTATTTTTAAAAAGTTGTGCATCTTATGCTCACCAAAGTTAATTTGATCAAAAATACAGTAAAATAGTTATATTGTGAATATTAATAAAATTTAAAATTTGCTTTTCTATTTAAATATATATTTTAATATTTTAATAATATAAATAATAAATATAATAAATAAATATAAATATAATAATAAATATAAATAATATAAATATTTTAATAATATAAATGTAATTTATTCCTGTGAGAGCAAAGCTGAATTTTCAGCATCATTACTCCAGTCTTCAGAAATCACTCTAATATTCTGATTTCTTATTATTAATGCTTCATCTTTTTGTGGAATCAGTGATTTATTTTTAAAGGGCTCTTTAATGAATAGAAAGTTAAATTTAACACATCAACGCTAAACAATAAGTATTAGTATCTTTCAACAACAAAAAAATTAAATTATATATGTATATATATATATATATATATGTGTGTGTGTGTGTGTGTGTATATATATATATATTAAATAAAATTTTACTAAAATTATAACAGTAGAGTATATTCATTATAGATATTTTCATGACTTTTTAAAAGGTTTTTTTTCATTTCAAAGCATGAAAATCACCATTAGAAAATCTGTTTTTCATGACCGTCGCAACCCTGCATTTAGGTTGGTCGCACAAAAGGTGCGGGACGAGTTACACGCTTAACACATGAGGGTGGGGGTTTGTGCAAATTAGATATGAATAGATAATGAGCCATCCTGATGTGTGTGTGTGTGTAATACTCACTCTACACTTTCCAAAGTTTCAACAAGCTGAGTCTTCTGGTCAGGCGCCATCCTTGCAAATACTGTCCCATGAAGCACCAGCTACAACACCACCATAGATATCACATATAATATTACAATATCATTAATTCTATTATAACAATATCAAAAATAAATATGCTTTCAGCCAACCTTCTGTAGCAGGTCCTGAAAATGCTCAATAATTACAGCGAAAGATTTTCCGCTCATGGCAAAGTGATACTGTTCCTGTGGTTTCGTCTCAGAATGCCCATCTTCCATAATAATTTCCATCTCCTGTTATCACAGAACACAAGTTCAGAGAGATGTTGAAGCAAAAGCTTTAGCGATACAATTTTGGGGTTTTAAAAACCACCATTAAATCAGAACGAACCATTCTTGTTTTTTGTTTTTTTATGGAATACTGCATTATTTCCACAAATAATTATTCCATGAACAATTATTCCTTTTAAACTTGTGTGGCCTCAAAATCTTTCATCAAAATAACGTCCCCTCCCTCTCTGAGGGTGGGACAACCTGTAGGTCACATGACATCACGGCAATAGCAAACCACAACCATCCAATCAATTACCAACGGACAAAATCAAGTCTCACCCTACATGTTCTCGTTCAAGAAGTCACTCCACTCGCTTATGCATCACAATAGAGAAGAAAAGACTCTGTTTCATGCAGACTTCACTTGCCAAAGGCTTTTTTTAGGGCTGTGCAAAAGTTAATTGCGATTAATCGCATCCAAAATAAAAGTCTATGTTTACATAATATATTTGTGTATGCTGTATAGAATTATTTTGTATATATAAATACCTATGCATGCATGTATATATTTAAGAATTATTTGCGCTTAAATTCTGTAAATATATATAAATACATAATCTATATTATATGAATATAAATATATGAATATATTATATTACTATATTATATGAATATTTATATATGAATAACACATTTTCTTAAATATATACATAAATGTGTGTGTATTTATATATACTAAATAATCATATACAGCATGCACAAATATATTATGTAAACACAGACTTTTATTTTGGATGTGAGAAATCACAATTAATTTTTGCACAGCCCTAGTTTTTTTTATGTATATTATATGGCCTCGAATACCTTAATTATAAGTGTCCTACTGTAAAAGTGATTTTGCTAAAGGGCAAGCTGAAATTATTTCCTGTGGTAACGGTCAACATGCAAAAAAAAAGCTGTCGATAGAGCTTCACATGTACCATTCCTGTGATTGCAGTGACAGGCTCTGGCCAGTAGATGGCACACTGACCTCTAGTTTGGTGGGCTTGTTCGAGGGTTTGCCGGGTTTGTCGGCGTAGTGCCAGTTGATCTTGGCAGCCTGGCCGTCTTTAGGGGGTAGAGCGTCGGCAATAATGACTCTGTCTTGCGGCTGAATCATGCCGCAGTCTCGTGCCACAGAGATGGCCGTCAGCATGTTGTCACCTGCACAGGAGAGGAAAAGTACACATCGAGTACACATCCATTATACTGGTACTATTTGTTAGTCAGTGATGATGGCTGATATCTGGCAATGGCCCAGTGTTCCTCATGATTGTAAGCGTGGGTTATTTTACAAACTCAATCTGCTTACGTCGTTCACAATGCTGTATTCAGGCTCATCTGAACTTTGGAGCGCTTGACTGGTAATCTGGAGAGCTGAGAACCTTATTAGACCAGATTCCAGGAATACCTAATGAATTAAGCTTCAAAGTTCCCAGACTCTTGTCTGTCAGTCTGCCCACGGCTGGTCATTCTAAACGCCCTACCGTCTTCATGGGCATGTTCCACTCTTGATAAGCTAAACTAACACAAATAAGGTAAGCTGTAAGTAACTGAACCAGAATATCCTGTCCCAAGCAACTGCGACAAAACAATTATTGTGTTTAGCTTCATGGGTAGCACATGCATATTACCGTTCAAAAGTTTGCTGTCAGTAAGATTGTTTTTTTTTTTTAAGGAATTAATACTTTTATTCTGAAAAAATTGTGACAAAGTGACAAAGACATTTATAAATGTTACAAAAGATTTTTAATTTAAAGGGGTGGTGAAATTACATTTTTGCAAAATGTAAAATAAATCTCTGATGTCCCCAGAAGGTGTGTGTGAAGTTTTAGCACAAAATAACCCACAGATATTTTTATATAGCATGTTAAAGTTGTCACTTTTTAAGGGTTTGCAAAAACGCACTGTTTAGTGCCTGGCCCTTTAAATGCAAATGAGCTGCTGTGGAGGGCGGGGTTTCAGTTTCCGTTTGTTGTAGTCCTTTTCTTTAAAAGCAAATATCTTCCTTTGCTTTGAACTTTGAGCGTAGTAACTTTGATAATGTTGTTTATGCTCAAACAGCAACATTACACACTAACTAAAGTTAAAAACGTGAAATACCCCTATAAATGCTAAGAATCCTGAATAAAACATAAAAAATGACTGTTTCCACAAAACATTAGGCAGCAAAACTGTTTTCAAAATTGATAAGAAGAAGATATGCGTCACTGAGTACTGAAATAATGATCCCAAAAATTCAGCTTTGCCATCACAGGGAAAAAAAAAAAAAAAAAAAAAAGATTTTAAAAATGGAAACAATTATTTTAAAAAGTAATATTTTACAATATCACTGCTTTCACTGTATTTTTGATCAAATAAATTCAGCCATGGCTAACATTAGAGGCTAAATTCTCACTGAGCCCGAACTTTTGAACGGTATTCTATAAAATGTATGAATATAATAATAAATAATATTAATATAATAAAAAAATAATAAAAAATGTATATTCGGTAACACTTTACAATAAGGTTCATTAGTTAACATTAGTTAACTACATTAGTTAACATGTACAATATGTGAACAATACTTCTTCAGCATTTATTAATCTTAGTTAATATTAATTCCAACATTTACTAATAAGTTATTAAAATCAAAGGTTTTATTAGTTTACATTAGTTAATGGACTGTGAACTAACATGAACACACGATGAACAGCTGTATTTGTATTAACTAACATTAACAAAGATTAATAAACACTGTAACTAATGCATTGCTCATCGTTAGTTAATGCATTTACTAATGTTAACTAATGAACCTTATTGTAAAGTGTAACTGTATATTCTATAAAATGTATAATATGGATAACCATGTTTAAAATGACCTTTTGAAATGAATATTCAGGAACTGTATTATTTTTTCTGAAATTACACAGTTGCAAGCCAGGAAAAAGCCTTGTTTACCTGTGACCATAACGGTGCGTATGTTGGCACGTCGTAGATCCTCCAGAACCCCTGGAGTTTCCGTTTTCAGCTTGTTCTGCATGATAATCAAACCCAGAAAATCCATATTTTTCTCAATTTGATCCCTGTAGAAGACAAACCAAATACAACTTGGCATTAAACACATAGTGGCACTACATGACACAGCATAACACTGCAAATAAGACCTTTGTAAAGAGTTTAATGACATTTAAACCTTACCTGTTAATGTTCTGCACTTTGTGAAATGTAAGTTTGGATTCTAGTCGTCTGTGTGCCAGCGCGATGACCCGGAAACCCTCTTTGGTGTAGTCCTCCAGAACCTCTGCAAAATCCTCTGGTACTGTGGTGCGTCGTGAGAAAAAGAAAATCCAATGTTGATTTGAAATTCAGAATAAAGATGATGATAATTATAATGGGCGGAACTTCCACTCACCTGACTCTTTCTTACACAGGCTTGCCACAACCTCCGGTGCTCCTTTCAGATACGCATCCATGCGTCTCTCTCCAATCTGACGAACGACCACGCTCATTCTTTGCAGGGCGGAGGAGAAGGAGAACTGCCGCACAATACCGATCATATAGGACGCCTGCACGAGACACGACAGAAAGTATGTACACAGCCATATATGTTCATAATGAAAATCATAAAATAATAGCCTTGGTACATACCGAGAGCTCATAGAGTTCTGACAGTTCCTGAAAGGAAACCATAAGAGATCAGAACAATGTTGTGAGTACACTGATATTTTTAAACAACTACTTTAGACCATTATAAGCAGAGAAATGCTGTATTATATCTAGCTTAATGGGCAGAACATGTACATGTTTGGGTCGGTAAGATTTTTTATAAATATTTTTATTCAGCAAGGATACATTAAATTGATCAAAAGTGTCAGAGCCGATTTAATTTCCAAATCCGTTTTCTGTTCCACTCTAATGGTTTGATTACATTTTAATAAATCAATAAGCATGTCTAATTAATTGAATTCTTAAAAACATTCAGATCACTTGGACGTGGCTGTGGTTACAAGAGGTAAAAACGATATAAACACTGTTCGTTTTCTCACACAAACCGCTCATTTCGTCTCTTAGGCCCTCAATGTGTATTTATATATACGAGTCATGAAATCATGTTTAATTTGGACTTCTCGGTGCATGCTCTTTGAGGTGGTGACCATAGACCTCCATTATATGACTGACAGACAAGAACGGTTTGACCTAAAAATATCAAAATTGAAACTACTGTGGAAACAAAGACACCCTTGAGGTAAGATAAAACATACCAAAAACTAATTTCAAAGTGAACTATCCCTTTAAGGAAAAATACAACCAAAAATATACCTTTAGAAAATTGATCAAAAGTGACCGTTAAGACATTTGATGTCCATTTCAAATAAATGCTATTCTTTTGAATAAAAGTTTCACAATTATTCTCAACATGATATTATTAATTATAATGATTTCTGAAGGATCATGTGACACTGAAGACTTCCCCGCTGAATTAGAAGATTTTTAAAATCTCACCATGTCCTGTTCAGGTGATATTACAGGTGGCGGCAGAAGCTGATTTGGTGGTTTGACGTAAGTGAGTTCAATGCGGTCGTGTTGAGCCGTCTCCTCCTCTGTGGCTTCCACCAAGATCTGAAGACCATAGATAGACAGAGTGACACCCAAAAAAATGTTAAAAACAAGTACAACTTGTTCCAAAACTTGAATGAGGATATAACAATCTGTTCTCCTGTCACAGCAGACACTGACCCAGCCTGTGGCCTCGAACATCTTGAGGTCGAGTGGATCTCCAGAGAGCTGACCCTCAATCTTAGTGAGGGAGTGACAGGTGGCCATGCAGGAGACAAACTTGGTTGTTACTAAACTCTTATCATCTGCTTTTTCTTCTGAATGGTGGAATCTAGGGAAGAGAGATTATTTGGTCAAAAAAATGTCAATTAAATGTCAATTAAAAAAGCAAATGAGAATGTTTATCTAGTTTATCCTACCTGCCATCTTCTGTTCGTTGAATTCCCCACATGTCCAGACCATCTTCTGTGAGGGTGCCCGTCTGAAATTATACAGAATAATACAATATTTAAAATGTCTAAAAAGCATTAATTTTTTTTTGTAGTATAAAAATAATTTCTTCTTAATAATAATATTATCATTGTTGTGTTGATATCATTTTAGGTATTGTTTAAAGCCCTTTGAAGCTGCACTGAAACTCTCATTTGGACTTTGAACCATTTGGTTCCCATTGAAGTCCATTATATGGAGAAAACCCTGCAATATTTTCATCAAAAACCTTAATTTCTTTTCGACTGAAGAAAGAAAGGATATCTTGGATGACACGGGGGTGAGTAAATTATCAGCAAAGTTTTTTTTTTAAAGTGAACTACTCCTTTAAATAAACACATATTAGCTAACTGCATGATTTGTATTATCTCAGAACTGCACATTTTTTATTAAATATGGACATAATGTTGACAGTCACCTGATAACAGATCAGGAACATGCAGTTTCTGTAAAGCTGCTTAGAAACGGCATGTATTGTAAAAAACAAACTGAATTAAAAGTTTATTATTAAGCACTGAGGTACGGAGGCGTATTGCATTCACTTGAAGAAAAAAAAATCTACTCTGTTTTTCTGAATTAACAAGTTTATTATCTCAGAATTACGAGATAATTTTTCATGAAATTTTTTTTTGCTGTTTTTCTGAATTAACAAGTTAATTTTTCATGAGAAAAAAAAAATTTGCTCTGTTTTTCTGAATTAACGAGTTAATTTTTCATGAGAAAAAAAGTTTTTTTTAAATTTAATTTTTTAAAGAGTTAATTTAGAAGAACAGAGCAAAAAAAAATCCATGAAAAATTAACTCGTTAATTCAGAAAAACAGAGCAAAAAAAATTTTCCATGAAAAGTTAACTCGTTAATTCAGAAAAACGGAGCAAAAACTTTTTTCTCGTGAAAAATTAACTCGTTAATTCAGAAAAACAGAGCAAAAACTTTTTTCCATGAAAAATTATCTCGTAATTCTGAGATAATTAACTTTACAAAAATTAATTCTAATTCAGAAAAACAGAGTAGATTTTTTTGTGAATGCAATACGCCTCCGTACTGAGGTGCCAAAATGTCACCCCAATTTACTTGAATTAACCATAGATTTACAAAAATTAACCAATTAAATGGCAATGAGTGTGTTAAAGAAGAGTTGTTTTTAAAAAACATCCAGAATATATGACTTATTTAATTTACGACTATTTCAGGTTTCACCAAACACAAAAAGGACTCCAGTTTCCCACATTTACCTTGTCAAAGCACACCAGGTTCAGCTGCCCACAGATGTTAATTCTTTGAGGGCTGATGGAGAATATCCCCACTTTCTTGAGACGCCGTTGAGCGTAGACGATGCCCGCTGTCATGGCTGCCGGCAGCGCAGGCGGCACCGTGATGGTAATAATGTCCAGAGACTTGACTATGATTTGCTTTACTGGTTCCTGTAGAATACACATCATAATTGGTAGATGTGCTTTTTCCACACTTTATTTACTAGATTAATTAAAGGGATACTCCACTTTTTTTGGAAATAGGCTCATTTTACCACTCCCCCTGAGTTAAATGGTTAGGTTTTACCGTTTTCAAATCCATTCAGATGATTTTCTGATATTTAGAAGAATATCAGTAACCAGACAGTTTCTGGTATCATTGACTTCCATAGTAGGAAAAAAATATATACTATGGAAGTCAATGAGACCAGAAACTGTCTGGTTACTGATATTCTTCTAAATATCAGAAAATCGACTGAATGGATTCAAAAATAGTAAAACTTAACTGTTTAACTCTGGGGGAGTGGTAAAATGAGCCTATTTCCAAAAAAAGTGGAGTATCCCTTTAAATGAACAGCTCCCATTTTCATTTACATCATTTAAAATTCTGCTCAAAGCTTTACACAAATTCTGTTATATATCCTACAACTAAGAGGGACTGACATCACATCACAACAATGTGATGCTGCTCTTTTTAAGACAGTAAAGATGGATAAAAACCTGATTTATGATTTTCATGACTAAAGAATAGACAAAGACGATGCTGGCAACAGCCACCAGGCACAGGAGGAACAGGTAGGCGTCCCGGTACAGCTTAAAGTCTGTGGGTTTGGGGTACAGGATAGACCGGATGAGCTGCCCTTTAGCAGTGCTGAAACCTAGAAAAGAGAAAACATCAAGAAACTACATTTTAAGCATCAGATAGGCAGGACAATTATGCAGTCTACAAAGGGACCAAATTTAAAGGAGTAGTTTACTTAAAAAAAATAAAAAAAAAAACTTAAGCTGATAATTTACTCACCCCCATGTCATCCAAGACATCCACTTCTTTCTTCAGTCGAAAAGAAATTAAGGTTTTTGATGAAAACATTCCAGGATTTTCTCCATATAATGGACTTCAATGGGAACCAAACGGTTCAAGATCCAAATGAGAGTTTCAGTGCAGCTTCAAATGGCTTTAAACGACACCAGACGATGAAGAGTGGTCTTATCTAGCGAAATGATCGGTCAAAAAAAAGTTTAAGTTTTATAAGCATAAATACTCACGTTTGTGACTCTCCTGTTCGAACTAGTTCATCAAAATGAACGAATCTTTATTCGAGTCATTTGGTTCATTTTGATGAACAGGAAAGTCACGAACGCACATCACAGAACAGAGCAAGGCGAGCATTTGTGCTTATAAAACTTTAACTTTTTATTAGATAAGACCTTTATTCATCGTCTGGTGTCGTTTAAAGCCATTTGAAGCCGCACTTAGACTCTCATTTGGACCTTGAACCGTTTGGTTCCCATTGAAGTCCATTATATGGAGAAAAATCCTGGAATGTTCTCATCAAAAACCCTAATTTCTTTTCGACTGAAGAAAGAACGACGTGGACATCTTGGATGACATGGGGGTGAGTAAATTATCAGCAAAAGTTTTTTTAAAAGTGAACTACTCCTTTAAGGCAGCATCATATATATCCCACAAAACATTGCAGTAATTCTGGCTTCTAACCTGTCCGCACTACCACAGCTTTAACCATTTCTCCCGTGTAGTAGCGGGTCTGAATGACATTGGTGCCGCAGAAGAGTGTATGTCTCTTGTGTTCCTCCGTGCTGTAGATCGTGTCACCATCCGCACCCTTCTTGTCCTGCTGAGGGTTCGGAAGGTCCGTCTTGGTGACCGGAACGCTCTCACCTGAGGGAGAACAAGGAAATAAACAGTCTTTGGTTACACTATTTTAAGGGATCATTGTTTCAGTGTTATTATATATTAAAGTACTGAGTAATATTAATTATTAGGGCTGTCAAACGATTGATCGTGATTAATTGCATCCAAAATAAAAGTTTGTGTTTACATATATAAATACACACACACACATTTATATTTAAAAAAATATATATTATTTTTATATACATTTTTTATATTTATATATAATATAAATTATACATAAATCTATATACAGTATATACATTAAAATATTCCTTAAATATATACAAGCGTGTGTGTATCTATATATATAAAATAATTATACACAGTGCACCCACATATATTATGTAAACACAAACTTTTATTTTGGAAGCGATTAATCGTGATTAATCGTTTTACAGCCCTAATTAATTACCAACGTGTACTTACTAAGTTTAGGGTTAGTTGCATGTATTTACGCATAATGTACAGTTATTACTATGGTAAGTACATGTAACAATGTCACTGTAAAATAGTTTTACCTATACTTTATTTTAATCCCAAATAATAAACAGTATGACCAATTAAGAAATAACTGTTACAAATGATAATATTAGCCATTAATAATAAAAGGAAGATCAAATAAAATCTGTAACACTATTTTAAGTTAATTAGCATGATTTTTATTATCACATAAAATCCAAACAAATTTCAGAAAAGAAATTTTCTAAAAGTAAAATAATAAATGCTAATAATTTCCAGTAAAAGTTTAACTTAATCACAATAATAACATTATTATTATTTTAATTCAAACATTTATTCATTTTAATAAAACTTAAATAATGTTAGATTTGTTAACATTAGATACATTTTAGTTAACATTAACCATTAAAAATACTTCTAAAGCATTAATTCATCTTAGTTAATGTCATTTCAACAATTACTAGCAAATTCAAAATGAAAAGATGCATGTTAAAATTATTTAATGCATCTTAGCTATTCTGAACTAACAATGAACCATTGTAAATGTATTAACTTGCAATAACAGTGAATAATAAATACAACAGTAAATGTATTGCTCATTGTTAATGCATTAACTAAAGGTATCTTATCGAACTTTATTGTAATCCGTTATATACAGATGTTTAATAGAGTCCAAATTTGGTTTAAAGTTTATATACACAAAATATAAGCTATATTGCCCATATATTGTCTATTGGGCTCGGTTGTCATGACATCACATTTGGATGCAGCCAATCACCTGTGAGCATGCTCTCATTAACAATGCAGGTTCCACAGATGAGCACTGCGTCACAGGGCATGATGATCCCGTTGCTGGGGATAACGATGACATCACCAGGGACCAAGTCTGTGGACAGGGCTTCCTCCGTTTCTGTACAGCAAAATCAGAAGCCAAAGAGAGGGAGGATGGGGAAGAGCGAGCAGTGAAATAAAACCAGTCTGTCTCAGCAGATCACTTATTACCCATGCTTCCTTGCACAACAGGCAGAGTGCCGAGTCATCGTGACTTTGGCCACTACATCAGACTCCCTGAAGCAGGTAAGCCAGGTCTGCAGCAGTGTACATCATTACAAATATACTTAGAGTGAAAATGCTTTTTCAGAACATCTGAGCCGTACCGTTTTCGCCCCTGCAGACGGTAACTCGAACAGTACTGTGTGTTGCCACCATGTCGTGTAGCATTACATATTGCTGTAAAACAAAAGAAAATGTTCCTGTGAAGAACAAATACACATTTGCGTGTCTAGGCTGCACAGTAAATCTAATACTGTTAGCATATCTCAGTTTAGCAATCAGAAAATTAGCATCAACTCTAACCTTGGATAGGCCCTATGACTAAGAGCTATGCTTGATGAGAGCTATGCTTCATACTGATCTATTAGAGTCAAACAATAAATGTCTATAGTTTTAATATGCATGATTCGTCAGTGCTTGTTATTCAACAAAAACAAACCTTAAAATGTAAAAGGTTTGTAAAATGACAAATTTTTGTTTGTTTATTGGGAAATTTTTGTCTTTAATGAAAATGAAATATTTAAATTAATAGTTTATTTACATATTTTTAGGGGTGTTCCAGTGTTTTTTTTATATATTTAATAATATTACATTTAAAGTAGTATAGTACAACATTTATTGTATGTTTAGAGTACAATAATTATGTTGCATATTAAACAAAATATTAAATATATATTAAATATTAAAATTCTATACTTATACAGGCCAAAACTTTTTTTTTCAGGCATTTTTGTCTTTAATGATTTTTTTCTTTAATAAAATAACATTACAAGACAATTTAATATACATATATATTTATTTATTTGAAACCCCAAATAGAAAAAAGCAAGTACATATTTTATATATATATATTACATTTAAAGTAGTATAGTACAACATTTATTGTATATATAGAGTACAATAATTATGTTGCATATTATACAAAATATTAAATATATTAGATATTAAAATTCTAGACTTATACAGGCCAAAACTTTTTTTTCAGGCATTTGTCTTTAATGATTTTTTTAGGCATTTTTGTCTTTAATAAAATAACATTACAAGACAATTTAATATACATATATATTTATTTAATTGAAATCCCTAATAGAAAAAAGCAAGTACATATTTTATTTATATTTATATATATATATATATATATATATATATATATATATATATATATATATATATATATATATATATATATATATATATATATATTTATATACATATATATATATATATATATAAAATATATTTTATAATAATTATTTTGTATAGCATAGAACTCTAATAATCCATTTGATTTTTTAGTTAATGGCCAGAACTTGAAAATAATCACTTATTATTGGTCAGAGTCTCCCAATGATCCCAATAAATATTTATATATAAACCATTTTACAAGCCTGCTTACCTTTTTAATAGTGTAGAGAGAGGTAGCTATTGATATGAAGGACATGACGACGATGGCCATTGCGTAGTAATAATATTCATCGGTACACCACAGGATAACACTGAAGAGCTGGAAGATGTAGAAAGGATTGAGGACCTGCAAAAGAGATGGAGAAGTTTCAGTTCACTTATTTCCAGAGAAGACATATTCTCAACAGCAGAGTCAGCAGTGCTGTGTCATGCCGTTCTCCGGCCTGGGTCAGTTTCACATGTCACTCGTACCTCCTTAATTAGCAGCTTGAAAAGAGAAGGCACTTTCACGTCTATTTCATTTAGTCCGAAAAAAAATCTCCTAAAATAGAGAAGAAAGGGACTAAGTGAGATTTGTACAGTCAGTGCAATCCAGTTCAGCGCTCAATAATTAAGATGGCCTCACCACAAAACATTTCATTATTAGTGACATGATCTTTTTATGTTGGTAACACTTTACAATAATCTCAGAATTTACAGATCAAAAGTACCTATTAACATTAGTTAATGCACTGCACATTAAAGGTTAATAAATGCTGCTAGTTAACACTTTATTTTACAGTGTCCTTGTTAAATGTTACATGTACTTATTATGCATAAATAATGACAAGCAACTAACCTGACACCAAACCCAACTCCTAACCCTAAAGTACATGTTGTTACTGTATTACACTGTAACAAGGACAAGTGTAACCACTATATTGATCATTATTAATTCATGTATTATTAGTTGCATTAACTAATGTTAACAAATGAGACCTTATTGTGAAGTTTTACCAAAATATTAGATTTTTAAACACTGTTGCTGTTTGTTTCTAATGTTTCCATCCATGAAAAATGATGCTTCCAAGTCCATTCCAATTAGTTTGGTAATTTCGCCTAAACCTCATCTATGTTGGCCAACTTATCATTGGTGATCTTGACAGGACAACCATTTTACTGAGCCTTTACCTGCAAAAATGTCAAATTCAGCCAAAGGTTTCACCTGTACTCCTGCTGGTTTTTGTTGATCCCGGCACTGTGCTTTGAGTGAACGGATGAGCAGGTCAAGCTCAGATCCTCCAGGCCTCTGCAGAACAGAGACAATAGTTTTAACAACAGTATCAGGAATTCAAAGGAACATTTTCACCAATCTTTTTTTTTTAACTTTTATTTTTTATTGGTTTATATAGATTTTAGTAAAACACAAAAGAACAGAACAAACAGGTCACTAGAGGTGTAACATACAATTATGTTAAACACAAACTTTCATTAACATTATGTTAATATCAAATCAGGGGTTCCCTTTTCCTCCCCATTACCCCTCCCCTTTCCTTGCTTTATAATAACATCAGGGGAATAATTATAATTGTCCTTTCAAGTCAATAAAAGGTTCAAAGTCCCATCATACAACATACAATCTAGAAAATTTTCATTGGGTAAGTATTGTACATCTCAAGAAAAAAAGGTTCTAAATATAGTATTACCAATCAAATGTAAATGAGGAAATAATTAAAATAAAAAGAATGAGGAAATAAAATAATAATAATAAATAGGGCTGTCAAAACGATTAATCGCATCCAAAATAAGTTTGTGTTTACATAATATATGTGGGTGCACTGTGTATAATTATTTTGTATATATATAAAAACACACATGCATGTATATTTAAGAAAAAAATATATTATTTATATATAAAATATTTATATATAATATAAATTATATACAAATCTATATACAGAAGATACATGAAAATATTTCTTAAAAATATAAAAGCATGTGTGTGTTTTTATATATCTAAAATAATTATACACAGTGCCCCCACATATATTATCTAAACACAAACTTTTATTTTGGATGCGATTAATAGCGATTAATCGTTTTGACAGCCCTAATAATAAACTATAATAATTTCCATAACATTTTCACCAATCTTAAAGGGATAGTTCCCACAAATTATTAATCAGTCTCAAGTCATTCTGGCGTTCGTTCATCCTCGCAACATCCAAAAGATATTTTTAATGAAATCTAAGAGATTTCTCTCCTTCCAATGAAAGTCTATTTACCAAAAAAATACCAAAAATTTGAGCAGTTTAGTCCAAGTCTTCTGAAGAAACTTGATCGTTTTATAAGATGAACAGATTTAATTTCACACGTAAACATTGATCAGCGTCTGAAACAAACAGAAGCTCAAACGTACTAACTTGCAGGAACAAATCTCATTGGTCGGGAGCTTAAACGTGCCGCGTAACACGAGAATGAAACTTCATTGGTTTCGAATGTCCTTGAGCTTCTGTGACCAAATTCTGTAAACATTGTTTGCTGATCAATGTTGGAAAAGCAGCTTTAGATTAACACTCGAACCTGATTTCTATTACGAACTCTTTATAACCGCATTGAAGCATCTGAATAATAGACATTCCACAGAAGGAGATAAATCTCCTAGATTTAATTAAAAATAGCATAATTTGTGTTTCAGATGATGAATGAAAGTCTTATGGGTTTGGAACATTTTGGGTGAGAAAATGATTTTCATTTTTGGCTGAACTTCCCATAAAAGATTCAGGAGCTGTAATCAGACATGCTTCCTTACTTCAATACTTCAAAGTTGTGTATGGTGTCGTTCCAAAAGTACTTAGTGCTGTGGAGGGTAAAATAACGTATCTGCAATACAAAAAGAAAAGACACTTATTCGGTCACCAATGAAGCTTAACTATATCGTTTAGTTAGTAAAAACTAGAATTTGTGGAATTGCAGAATTTGTGTAGGAAGGATAAGACAGATTTGGTGCATAAAATACCTGCACATGCTGGTCCTCTTGATTCCTGGTGATTTTCTCAGGGGCGGAGTCAGAAGGGTTGTGGGCGTGGTCATTGGCCTGAGGGGAGGCGGTCTGAGAGGCCAGGTTGTCGTAAGGGTTCTTCCCAGGGGCCAACATTATCCGAACTCTCGCTCGAAACCAGCGTTTAAACTCATCCTATGGACAGATTATACCCAAACACACGAGGCATTTTCTATTACAAATAGGTAACAACTATAAAAACAAATTGTACTAGAATTATGACCGGCAGCCTTTTAGCTGACTCAGAGTTAACTGTTATCAACCACTGAGGAACATGATGTCTGAAGCATTCAGTAATTCATAATTATGTTAAAGACTTCGAGTTGAATTATTTGAAATATTTACTAATCTGCATAAAGGCATGTGCACAGATAACACTTTACAATAAGGTCTTATTTGTTAACATTAATGTATTAACTAACAACGAGCAATACATTTGTTACAGTATTTATTAATCTTTGTTAACATTAGCTAAATAAAAATAAAACTGTTCATTGTTCATGCTAGTTTAAGGTGCATTAACGTTAAAAAATACAACTTTTGAGTTTAATAATGCATTAGTAAATGTTGAAATTAACATCAACTAAGATTAATAAGTCAATAAATGTCTCAAAGTTTAATATTCATAATTATTTATTTATTGTTTATTTCTATAGGGGGATTCCAGTCTTATTAATAAAAAATATTTTAAAATTTAATAATGTTTATAGTATGTATTGTATACAATAAATACTAGAGCCCGACCGATAAAGGATTTTGAAGGCCGATACAAATAATTTTTGGATTTAAAATCCGATATTTCGGCCGATTATTTTTATTTTTTATTTTTTTTTTCAGAAACGCGCAACAACACATTAACAGATTTCCCTAAAATTAGTTATTTGTAGTTATTTATGAGTTTTAACTAAAATAATATGATAAAGCATTTTAAAAAGAAACTTGTTTCTTTTATTGTCACAACATAACAGAGGAACATCAAAATATATTAAAGTTCTGATAAATAAAATAATAATTAGTCCCTACATTGCCTTACAAGCTACCTTATAATTACAATGTCAGGTTAGCTAATCTATGATGAGCCATAATTTAGCAATAGATAACGTCGTACTGCAAATTGTAAAACATACATTTTCAATTTAACAGGCCAAGGAGAGATGATTGAAGCGTGTTTTGTCCGTTTTTATTTTTGAAATATTAATTTATCGGTCATTATAACTGCCGATACCGATAGTTTGGAAAATGTCTAATATCGGCCAATATATCGGTCTTGTTCTAGATAAATGCAATCTAGAATATCTAAGAATTTCCAGATACAATCCAGATTCAAAACGCATGATAATGTAAGGTTTTGTAGAGGTTTAAGACATACAGTGCTCCGTAAGAGGGCGACGTCTGCGTCTCTGACAGCGGTCCGTGTGCAGGTGGCCTTCACACACCATTCAGGCATCCAATAGAGCAGCAGGAAAAGAAAACCGCCTGTACACAGACCACCTAAACACACCAGAACCAGCTTCCATCGGCACAGCCGATACCCGCTCAACTCCTGCACAGAAAGAGAATCAATGAGCCTTATAAGAGCGGGAAAAGCATAAAAAAGGACGGAGAAACTGAAATAAATGTATACCATCTCATCCTCCAAATCCCTGTTGACAATCTTCAGGTCTTCCTTCTCCATCCTGATCTTCAGTCCTGGCTGGATGACTGCTGCGCTCCTGCACACACACGCAGAGATCACACGCTACAGTAAGTGTGTGTTGTAGTGCAGTAAGGATTGTGTGAGGCCCAACAACAGCTGTTATACCATTGCTTTGTATTGACAACCAGCTGACCTGAGATGACACACAATCATGTGCACACGTAAACACAAACACTCGGAGAAGAACTTCCTGTGAGTCACGATCCTGAGCTCTACAGCAGAGAACCATGCTGAGAGTCTGAGAGCCAGACAACAGCTGTCAAACACAATTAAAAAATGTCCCTCTAAACAGAATAAGATTTATAGGCACTGGGTCCAAAATGTAATTTTGTCAACCAATGGTAGATGAGTATGCCATTTAAATATTTAAAAGTATTTTCTCTCACCTTAGTTTCACATTAAAACCAACCCTGCTCATATTTGTATGTTTGCGCCTTAAAGGGATAATTCATCTCTGGAACAAAAATTAATATATTTTTATTAAAAGAGTAGTTCACTTTAAAAAAAACTTTTTTTGATAATTTACTCACCCCCATATCATTCAAGATGTCCATGTCTTTCTTTCTTCAGTCGAAAAGAAATTAAGGTTTTTGATGAAAACATTCCAGGATTTTCTCCATATAATGGACTTCAATGGGAACCAAACAGTTCAAGGTTCAAATGAGTTTCAGTGCAGCTTCAAAGGGCTTTAAACTACACCAGGCGATGAATAAGGGTCTTATCAAGCGAAACAATTGGTCATTTAAAAAATAAATTAAAAAGTTTAAGTTTTATAAGCACAAATGCTCGTCTTGATCTGTTCTGTAATGAGCGTTCGCGACTCTCCTGTTCAAACTCGTTCATCAAAATGAACAAATCTTTTTTCGAGTCATAACTCGAAGGGTCCAAGATAAAACCCTTATTCATTGTCTGGAATCGTTTAAAGCCCTTTGAACAGTTTGCACTGAAACTCTCATTTGGACCTTGAACCGTTTGGTTCCCATTGAAGTCCATTATATGGAGAAAATCCTTGTCGCTTGATAAAATTAAGATTGAACCACTGTAGTCACTCGGACTATTTTAATGAAGTCTTTAACTTTTCTCGGCTCGTAAGTTTCGATCCCTTCAGAAGCCTATGGAGGAGTGATCCAGCTCTTGATTTAATCAAAAATATCTTAATTTGTGTTACGAAGATGAACGAAAGTCTTACAGGGTTGGACCAACATGAGGGTGAGTAATTACTGACAGAATTTTTATTTTTTGGGGTGAACTAACCCTTTAATTTGAGAATTAAGTCACACAATTATAGATTTAAAACAAATAATAACACACAATTAAGACATCCAGTGATTATTTCAAAGATATCCAAGTTTCAGCAGACTTTTTACAGTTTGACTTTTCAAACTGCTTATGTTTTACATTAGCAAAGGTCAAACTATTATTCTTACAAATCAAAATACAACCACAATAAAGCAACCACCCAACTGGAATGTTTATTTGCTCACTAAAGTTTTTGGTTCAACTGGTTCTTAATGGGTGCTCATTTTTGACCTTGTATGCAAACACTTTCTATATGTGGAGTGAAGCTGTGGAACAGGTTAAGTTCACTGCTTGGACAAAAACATTGAGGATTAATGGTTGAATTTCATGTCTGTGCGATGGCAGTTGTCTTGAAGAGTGATGGGAATGTACAGAGTCCATGTGCACGTGTGTGTGTAACTGAAGCCGTTTGCTGAGGAAGGAGTTGGGAATCGACAAAAAACACTGATGTCAGTCACTAAAGAGGCTCTCATAACAAACCACCAGCCAAACAAAGTCGGCAATGTAATAAAAGTATTATGTAACCTACCATTTACGCTATTTTCATTCACCGTTATCTTTTGTAAGGGTGAATCCCATAAAGCTTGTCAGGAACATGCCCAAGTATTTCACCCTAAAATTAAACTGAAAAAATAAGATGCATTGCGGCATTATATTGAATTTAGAACACGTATCCTTCAAATCCTTATTATACGTGTCCGTCAAAGTCAGATTAACACTAGAGCCCGACCGATAAAGGATTTTGAAGGCCGATGCCGATACAAATATTTTTTTGGTTTTAAAATCCGATATATCGGCCGATTTTTTTTTTTTTTTTTTTTTCAGAAACGCGCAACAAAACATTAACAGATTTCCCTAAGATTAGTTATTTGTAGTTATTTATGAGTTAACTAAAATAATATGATAATGCATTTTAAAAAGAAACTTGTTTCTTTTATTGTCGCAACAGAACAGACTGATGATAGTGGCATTAGCTAACTTTGTGGTTCGCTAGTCTATGATGAGCCATAAATGGATAACGTCATACTGCAAATTGTAAAACATACATTTTCAAAATAACAGGCCAAGGAGAGATGATACGTCTCATTGCTATAACTGTCACGCGTTATTAAAGAAATACTTCAGTCACATTGTCAAAAGTTAAAAGGACAGTCAGTCAACTATTACTAGCTAATTCCGCTTCACTCTCGGCTTATTTAACAGGAGCAAAACTGGACATGATAGTCACAAATTCTGTCATGTTTATTTGAGTTAAGAGAACTGATGGTGATGTTCTTTTAATTGTTATTCAAGCAATGAATATCTCGTGGCCAACTCAACGAGTGTTGCCAACAGAAACGGTGTAGAGTGCCCTCTGGTGGATAAATTATACATCTCCAACACTCATGACATGGTTCAAGCGTGTTTCATCCATTTTTATTTTATTTTTGAAATATTCATTTATCGGCCATTATAACTGCTGATACCGATAGTTTGGAAAATGCCTAATATCGGCCGATAATATAGGCTTGCCGATATATCGGTCTGGCTCTAACACACTGGAGAGTCGCTTCTTAATACCGAAATGCATCTTAATACCAGGTGAAAAAAGGGCCTAGAATGCAAATTAGGGCAAAAAAATGAGCAAAAATCAGTGTATCTTGAAAAAACTTTGCTGTGAGTGTAATACGGGGCAGCTCACTAGGTTTTGAAACCTGCTTAAATGGGACAGCAGGGAGGAACCCAGTGCCATGGCTGGTGTGGTCACCTCAACAATAGGGCAACAGGGAGGCAGCATGGCAGAAAACAGGGAAAGTGTGTGAGTGTGTGTTAGACAGACGGGTGTCACTGCTCCCTGATCTTATCAGTCCCCCGCACCCGTACAACACACCACGGAAAGGGGAAACCCAACTCAGGGCCGAGCCCTTCCTACCATTCTCGAGCGGCTGCGATGTGGTCACACTCTGCTCTCAGCTACGATTTAGACGCGAATCGTGAATCCAACATGCTGCGCTTTTTTTCTTCCTTCCTCTCGAGCAGACTGTACGATGAATACAAGGAAACACCGCAATCATAAACCTGACAGGCCTATTTACTCAACCCACGTCAATGTGTCATGAAAGTACACAAGCAGTTATTTAGCAGACACTTTTTTCCAGACAATCTTTCAGTCACAAACCCAAAGATTAATTAGACAGCAAAAACACATCTTAAAGGGATACCCCAGTTTTTTTTGGGAAATAGGCTCATTTTACCACTCCCCCAGAGTTAAAGAGTACCTATTTTGGCATTTAAAATGTTCCTAATATTGTTCTGGGAGTCCCCAACAACAGTTTTACAAGCATGCAATGACAAAAAACACTTTTGTTGTCTTATAATATGCATTTATTTTTACCTGAACTGCCCACCGACTCCCATATGAATCGTTTTAGCGAGTCGTTTTCCAAAACCCGCCTTTGCGTGACGCTAATCTGCGGTGATTGGTCAGATGACCTAGTCAGTTGTGATTGGTATTCTCTGTGCAGAAAAACGGAACTCTTATTACCTTAAATGGGTTCTCAACTCCAGTCCTCGCGACCCACTGCTCTGCATATTGTGTATGTCTCCCTCATTTAACACACCTCAGATCCTCAGCTCGTTAGGATAGAGCCGGCTCGCGAATCCATACTTTATAGCGTTTAGGTTTGTGAAGCAATCATCTTCAAAATGACGCGAACACAGAACAAGGTTTGGGCTATACTTGTGTGGTATAGCAGTACTTCTATATATGAACTGCAGCCACTTAGTCTTCAAATACTCCTCACTTGGCAGGTGAAAAAAGTTCGCTTTTGCGTCGCACTTCAAAACACAGCGTCTCGTCGACATGATTGTTTTCCGAAGCCCAGATCTCGAAAAACGACAGAGTCCTAAAAGGTGCGGTGGGTCCAAACCTCCATGCTCTCAGACCTCCCTGGCCAGCCCAGGCAGGGTGACCCGTCCTGGGCCAGTTTCAGATTTGCCCGCCACCCCTGGAGCTCCGGTTTTCCCTAGCGTCTCCGAGCGCAATAAGTGGGCGTTTCTTATTCAAATAACTTGTCAAGTTGACGTCAACTAGACAAAGGAAAAGCATCGTTTTTCGAACGATTCATATCAGCGACTCAGAGTCGACTCTTGTTTTTGAGAGACAATAACTTTGTATACGATGAACTTTCATGTTTAAAACTTTGCAGGATGTTTTCGTTCACTTAGATCTATGTTAAACACTACATGAAGGGCAATTTTCAAAAACCCAAAATAGGTACCTTTTAAACAGTTGGGTTTTACCATTTTCAAATCCATTCAGCTGATTTTCTGATATTTATAAGAATATCAGTAACCAGACAGTTTCTGGTCTCATTGACTTCCATAGTATATTTTTTTCCTACTATGGAAGTCAATGAGATCAGAAACTAAATATCATAAAATCGGCTGAATGGATTTGAAAACGGTAAAACCCATCTGTTTAACTGTGGGGGAGTGGTAAAATGAGCCTATGTCCAAAAAAAGTGGAGTATCCCTTTAAAACCAATTAATATCAGCAAGAGCCAGAGATGGAGTGAGTGAGTCAGTTCTTCTGGATTTAGTCTACCTCAGTTTTTTCTGTTTCTTCATGTAATCGCAGACGGACTCGATGATGGTGAGATCAGATCTCTGTGTGGAGCATTGGCTGTCGTCAGACTGTGAGTACGGGTGTGTGTGGACAAATCGCTTGTCGCTAGTTTAGTAAAGGAACTGCAGGAATAAAGCTAAATGATTTTGTGCAGATTCACAATTTCACATATCCTTACCTTCAGATTCTGAGCGCCGTGGCCCTGGGCAATCCTTTCACCTATAAAGAGGCCTCTCTTGTGTACACTCTCGCAGACGTGGACTCCTGGGAAGAAACAAAAGAGGAAATTGTTCGATTTTGGTGTATTTGGCCGAGCAGTGATTTGGGTGGATTAGATTTCTCCAATACATAAAATAGGTAAGCTTGACCAGTTCTTGTGGGGAGAAGAATTTATTGAAGGTTTGTAGTGTAGCAGTCCTTTATTGCCCCGAGGGGGATTTGTTTTACACTCAAGGGTGCCACATTGAACATCAGCACAGATAACAGTGAAATATCCACCCCAAATATCCAACAACATTGTGTAGAGGATGCAAAAGATAAAACAGACAACAACACAGCAATGGTAGTAACACACAATCATCAGTCCCGTAGCTAAAATTAATCAATAAATAATTCATCAAATAGATAATTAACAATACACAATTTCAAAAATATATATCTATGTGCCTGTGTCGAATCGGTTTAGTAACTGAATGCTCCTCGGCACAAATTATGTAATGGCACGTTTATCATTTAGCTGTGAGTGAGTGACTTACTGTACACTTATTTTCATTTTCATTTATTCGGTTTGGTAATTTACAGATCATTCAATCAAATCATCAAAACATTCGAAACATAAATACTATAGATGACCAGGTGCAGGCGGAAGCTAAAGCTTATTATGCCTGCCCTTAACTTTAAAATCAAATGTAACTCATTAATGACAACATCTGTTCATAAAATTAACATTAACACATTAGTGGACCATTGTCCACACCAGAAGCAAGCCTGTCTAATTCATTTTTATTCTATTGAATATTTTTCCAATGTTATTCTCTTGTAAATTTTTTTAAACTGAAAAAAATAGACGTGGCTTGTTTCAACTTATTAATAAAAAATGTTTCAAATTACTAATAAAAAAAGAGGTAAAAAACATTTAATTTGTTAATTCTGAGTGCAAATTAATATTTATTCATTTTGGATGCAAATAAATATTTAGTCATTTATTAATTTGAGCACAAATGTTAATCCCTTAAAGGGATACTCCACTTTTTTTTGGAAATATACTCATTTTACCACTCCCCCAGAGTTAAACAGTTGAGTTTTACCGTTTTCAAATCCATTCAGCCGATTTTCTGATATTTAGGAGAATATCAGTAACCAGACAGTTTCTGGTCTCATTGACTTCCATAGTATATATTTTTTCCTACTATGGAAGTCAATGAGACCAGAAACTGTCTGGTTACTGATATTCTTCTAAATATCAGAAAATCGGCTGAATGGATTCAAAAACGGTAAAACTCAACTGTTTAACCCTGGGGGAGTGGTAAAATTAGCCTATTTCCAAAAAAAAGTGGAGTATCCCTTTAATGCGCAACCAAATGGATGGATTTCTTCTTTCTTCAGCTGTCTGATATCCTTCTTGATTGATTTTCAAAGTTTTCAGAGAGAGCTGCATCCGCTGAGTCAGTATTCTGCAGGTAGCTCCATTTACAAGCCAGTTTCACAAGAACGCTCTCCCGCGTACATCAAAACAAGCCGTTTCAGCAGTCAAACGCTTTCTAGAAGTGAAATCCCAGCCGAAGACAACAGCTAACAATATGCAATGACCTACTGATGACCCTCACGATAATTCATGGAAGCCTTAAGAGGAAAAAGTATTGAGTTTCTGTCAAGTTTTGGGTTTAATGTGCTTTCTTCATTCTTTCTTAAAGGAGTGGTTCACTGCTTTTTTTCCTTTTATTTATGGGGTGCAATATTACAGAAGCATATTGCATTCACTGTTTTACTTAATTAATGAGTTAATTATCAAAGAATAACAAGAGAATTTTTCATGGAAAAAAGTTGTTGCTCTGTTTTTCTGAATTAATGAGTTAACTGGCTACTATAAACAAACAACGTTGGCATTAGGTTATTGATCAAATCAAAAAATACGTCATTAAGTATACATAGAAAATATATTTACAAAAATAGTACATAATTACAAATTCAGGTCCAAATTGTTTGGACGCATTTGACACACGAAATAGCATAACTAAGTGGCTACTAAAGCCAGCGCTGGCATTTGTTTACGTCCTTGATCAACTAAAACATTACGTCTGAAATTATACATGCAAATACATTTAAAAATTTATTTAAAAACAACTGCTGCCTCTGGTTGTAAAGTTGGAACTGCTTCATGTTTTAATAAAAATTTCTTGTTGAATCCGGCATTGAATTGGTGGAGATTCTGGAAGCTTTCTTCCGTAAAATGCACAGCACAGAGAGATAAATTACGATTGTAATTTTCAGGAACATAAATTTGAGCCATTATTGAAAACAGAAGACCTGACAGCTAGGTGAAAACACACTTTCGACTCCACTACTCTTCCTCTTCGACAAAGCCACAGAAATATGGCCTCTTTTTTGCATATTCCAGAGGGAGAGTTGAGTAAATTTATAGGTTACTTACATATAAAAACTGGGAAGTATCTTGTTGTAGTCCCATTCGAGACGTTTTTGTAGGCATTAAACTCCTTTATTTTTAAAAAAACGATATCTCTTCTTACAACTATCAGCGCAGCAACTTTGCAGATACTATTCATGCACCACCAGCAACATTATTTATAATGATGAATGTGACATCGCAATCAACCACCCCTTTAATCACTGTGTCACCATCGCTTTGACTTTACTCCTCTTTAGGACAGCATGACTCCAGTATCACAGTGTTCATAAGTTAAGGAGGAAAATGCTCTCGATCAATGACGGAAAAGTCTCGTGGCATATTCGCTGATAAGAAGTAAGAAGATAGACAGTAAGGGTTTAATAATTAGATGGCCTTAAACAATGGAGTTAACCGTTGGGTAAATGTGTCACAATAAAGGCGTGTTTTGTTGCATGGTGTATTCTGAAGTCATAAAGATAAAAGAGCAGGAGAAAATTATATGACGGTGAGGAAAAAAATAACTTCCATGAACATAACATTAATCTGACACAGAAAAACACATTCAAATCTGGAAAGTTGATTTGATCCACGAGGACACAGTATTGATTTCACAAGTTTCTCACAAAGTCCAACAACACACGCACAGCGCACGTTGAATAATAAAAAAAAAAAAGAAATGTAAAAATCCCCTTATTTTCTGTAGGAAACCACCAGAATCCCTAACTTTTCTCATCTCTTGTATAAAAACATAAATGGACATTATTGTGGATGACAAGGACCTAGAACCAACACAACCTATAAAACACTTAAAAATATGATTTAAAAACCCACAAGAAGATACTGTGGCAGCACTATAGTAAAGCGATGACACTAAATATATATTGTGGTTTTGAATGATTACCACAATATTTATATAAAAATATAATCTACACAGTACTGCAAATATTTCAAATAACATAATTTAGCCTACCAATTTAACAAAGGTCAAAAACAGACAATTATAAATGTAAGATTATTGAGGTTGTTTTGTGGATGAGTCAATTTTGGACTTTGAACCAAAACAACCGATAAACCCCTTAAAATGTGACTTAAAAACCCTGAGATACTGTGGCTGTACCATAGATTACCACAATAGTCATAATAAAATGTAGCCTGGGTTTCCCCATGCAGCCTTGCCGCGGCGCGATTTTATTCCCGCTGCTAAGCAGCCTGGACACCAAGAACCAAATTTTCCCCTGAGATAGGGAACCAATCACAGAACGGGGAGGGAGCAGCAAGACGATGACGACGTATATGAGACACACCGAAGCAGTTTGTTTACATCTATGGACCCATCATGGCAGCGGACGCGAAGTTACCTTTCGATGTAGCCTAATGTTTGACATTAAACATATCGGCTCCACTGATTTGCAGAGGGGGGATTTAAAGCTGTTCCCTTTTACTGGTGGTTCCTGTTTTTAATTTTTACTTCATATAACCTAACTATTTTGTGTCAAATTATTGATTTATTTGGTAGGTAGCCATGTTATAAGTGGGAAAATGTATAGTGAGGCGGTTGTTACAGCGAATACAACCCCTTCAGACTGATTCAAGACCAATTCCGCAGGGTTGTATTCGCTATAACCGTCTCACTATACATTATCCCTTATACTTTATTTATTTATTACTATGAGGGCGGAAAAGACAAAGGACTGTCAAGTGTGTTTAAACAATGCGGTACAGCAACCAAACCAGTAGCACTATCATTTTTGCAGCACCGACAGCGGCCCTTTCACTGATGTAATGACGCAATGACACTTGCTAGCCTGTTTCATTCTCCGAATGCTAAAGAGGAGCCTCGTCTAGCCTCTGAAGGAAATGACTTGTAAGGACTTGTCCTGCCAAGTGCCAAGGAAGTATTGACATTGAGAAACACGTTTTGTGTATACATAAATCTCCTAAATCTCTGACCCATCGTCGTCTTCATCATCTAATTTTCTGTCGCTCTACATGTAGTCTGGTACCATTGACCCGATTGGCTATGAGCTACGTACAGGTGCATTTGATTGACATTATTGTTGGTTTAACTTTAAAAAGTAAGTAACCTGGTTGCCTTAAAATTTTAAGTTGATTGAACTGGAAAAAAGTGAGTTACTACAATGAAGGAGATTGATTTAATCATCAGAAACTCAAAATAATAAGTTATCTGAACTAAATAAATTATTTAAGTTGATTTGACAAAAGAAAAAAATGTTGTGAAAACAAATGAATAAATGAAAAAATTTACAGTGAATAATACGGGCATTCGTAAACCACGCCTCAAATACGAGAAAATTAACATGTGGTTTTCAGACCACGTCTCATTCTCAATAATACGTGGTCTGGCGTTAGCCAGGCTAAATAAAATGTCTTTTCCTTGGTATTTGCAAAGTACTTAATAGAGTATCACAATTTTACCAAGACCAATAATTATTTTCAATTTTTTTCCACCAAAAGTTTCCAAAAAAAAAAAAACTTCTCATTTTTAAGATAGTGTGGTATTACAGTAGATGTCAAAGTCATACATTTTTGGGGGAAAAACAATTCTGAAAGTTTGATGGAGAGCCCATACTCATAAATTTACAGAACCTGTAAAAACAAAAAACTTAGTTACTATGATATTTGGGCAGAAAGTACAAATGGGCATCTGGTTTTTACAGAATAATCTTGTTCCTCGTTCAGGTCCTCAATTTACTTATTTGTCATTCAACTTGTACATTAAATGTCAGCTTTAATATTCAACATAATAAATAGGAAATACGCTTCAAAGTCCTCTACAAAGCTTACTGAAAAAGCTCAGCCAACTCTAAAAACCTGAATCTCCAACACCAACAGGGCAAAGCTGCTTGACTCTTAGCTGGTCAAGCGGTTCACTAATTCATGGGCACATTTCTTGCCATCATTCAGAGAACAACAAATGTGTACTTTTCTCATGCATTTTTGAAGCGATTCTTCTGTAGTCAAGGACGGCGCCGAAAAATCCTCTAATCCGATTGCGGTCAATAACTCGGGTGAAGAAAGTATGATCAAAGTAGTGACAGAAAGAAAGAAAAAAAAAAGGACAACCTCCTAACATTTTAAAGCTCTTGCCCATGAGAAATTCTCACAGATCGTTATTCAACCGCGTGGTGATCCTGTTTAACAAGGTGCAAATGAGCAGTTCAACAAAAACATCTGATTGTGATTCACTCAAGTGTCAAAGTGCAAACCAAGAAAACCAACAACAGAATAAAGTCATTCATGTTATGATATTTACAGTTTACAGCCAATGTCACTGCAAGATAAAGCCGAGCATAGCTTACCAGAAAAGTTCTAGCAATTATCCAGTTGATAAATCCATTCAAACTTTGCAATCAAAACTCATTCCAAGAACCTTTCACGCAATATATCAGTCTTTATCGCACTACGGTTGACTTATAGCTGAAGATGATGTCGAGACAGGAGGAAAAAGGAGAGTATGGAGGAGGTGTCAATTGAGAAAGAAGCGGTCTTAAAAAAAAATTGGTGGTGGGCAGAAATAAAAGCCAAAAGATCAAATGGAAAAGTGGACCACATGGTCTTGGATTAGCAACTCCCATTGTGGATGGCGCTTGGGAAAGAAAAACCTGTAGAGTAGACCGTCAAGAGATTACATCATGATTTAATATATAATGCTGCCAGTTTCAAAGTTCTGCAGCCTAGAGTAAATTACCCTTCATAAAATTTTAGGTGCGGTACACAACCTTTATCAATCTGTAAGTATAATGAGGTTAATCAAGGTCTTTGAATTAAACTTTATTCATTATGAATTTAAAAATCAAAGAAATTATACTTTTTTTAAACAAAATAGTTTGAGTAATAACAATATTGTTCAAACTTTGATCAAAAATTCTACATTAGTTAGTTCCCAGTAGGGATGGGCAACGATTAATCGCGATTAATCGTTAGCAAAATAAAAGTTTGTGTTTACATAATATATGTGTGTGTAGTGTGTATAATTAATTTGTATATATAAATACAACCACATGCATGTATATATTTAAGAAATATTTGCAGGTATATACTTTATATATATTTATACATAATTAATATTATATATAAATATAAATATTTGACATATTAATAACACACTTTTCTTAAATATATACATGCATGTGTGTGTATTTATATATACAAATTAATTATACACACTACACACACATATATTATGTAAACACAAACTTTTATTTTGCTAACGATTAATCGCGATTAATCGTTGCCCATCCAGTTCCCAGTTTCTTTAAATCGCGTTAAAATTATTATTAGTGTTAATCAAACTATTATATAACTATTAATAATATTATTAATCAAACCTTAAGCAAAAGTCTTCTAATAAAATACAATAAAATAGTTTTAAACAGCCAAAATACTCACTGGCTGAAAACATCTATGGTGTAATCTGTGGTTTTGGGTTCACACTTTGGTCCCAAATTCAACATTAGTTACTATTTTAATCCGGTGTGTTTTATCGCACCTCCCATGAACCGAGTGTGTTTTCTGGGACTTGTCGTGGGTAAACCGCGTACGGGCGGCTGGAAAGATAGTCTCTATTCCACCGCCGTCGAGGATTCTGAAAGCAAACACTCGGAAAGCTGCACAAGAGACTTGCACCATGTCACGATATTTCACACGTCGGCTTTGATTCAACACTGGCAGACTTTCTGTCATACACTGTTGTCTTAGAGCGCGTCTGCTAAAAGTATTCTGTGAGTAATCTCGGCATCACCTCAAAGCGCTTCGGTACATGAGAGCGAAACCGCACAGACACATTTGTAAATTCCAACTAGTCCAGGTCAAAGTTATATCAGTGATCCATTTTTAGTTCTACACTATTGTGATCTCTTAGATGAAGATTCACCAAAGTAAAATGTTAAATTTGAGCCATTTAAATCATTATATTTAAAGTGTTGCAATGTTGTGAACTTTCCTGATAAAAATCATCTTGAGTTATCTTAGGCTATATACCAATGTCTGACCAGCGAGACCCAACACTTGACCTCTGCAAAAACACAACTTTTAATCCCGTTTAAATTCTCTAGCAAAGTAAATAGTGATGATTTCTCTCTTTTGATATTTATCAAACTCATTTTAAATAACAGCAGCTGAATTATATTTGTATCTCCAACACTACTATTCAAAAGTTTATGGTCGGTAAGTGTCTTTGGTAACATTTTACAATAAGGATTTATTTGTTAACTGCATTAGTTGACATAAACTAACAATGCGCACTACTTCTAAAGCAGTTATTAATCCTAGTCGATGTTCTAACTGTTCTAATACATTATTAATATGAGAAATTGCATCTGTCAATAATGGACCTCAGCTAACATGAATTAAAAGTTAAAAACGTTAAAAATGATTAATAAATACTGTAAAAACGTTGCTGACTTAAATTAAGTACAATCAACTTGGATGTTTAAGTCATTCCAACTTAAAATTACTTTAAACTGACTTAATTTTAAAAGTTGCTTAACTTATTTTGATGAGTTAAAGTAATGTAAAAAGTTTGGTGTCATAACTTATTGATCATATTTTTTACACTGCACAGTAACACATTTTTTGTTCAATAACTAATGTTAACTAGCTAATGGGACCTTATAAAGAAATTATCATTCTAAATGGTTTTAATATGCCGATTGATTTGCTGCTCAAGAAACATTTCCTATTATTATCATCAATGTTGAAAACAGTTTTTTTGTGGAAACAGTGATGAATAGAAAGTTCAAAAGAACAGCATATTTGAAATAGAAATATTTTGTGAGTGTGACAATGTCTTCCAAAGTTTAAGAACTGCATTATCTGATCATAAAAATTGGGAAATGCCTTTGCAATCATATGAACAAGACTTAACAGAACCTCTTCAGTTTGATAACAACAGGCAGAGACTGGTTATTTGAAGCAAATCCAAAGTTCAACTACAACAACTTTTAGCTTGAAACATGTTTTTGCTTAGATCAACACGCAGAAAATTACTGACATACTGAGACGTATACACGTTTTTTCCTGGGTCAAAAATGGTCTTCCGTTATGGCGAAGCAAACAACTGTCATTCACACATAATGCAATCAAAGTACCTGACCCATGTGAACTGAAAACCCAGGACTGACAATAAATACAAACTATTATATTAACTAATCATAAAAAAATACTGTTGGTTTAACTTAAAAAAATAAGTTACCTGGTTGCCTTAAAATTTTAAGTTCATTGAAATGGAAAAAAATGAGTTAATACAATGAAGAAGATTAAAATATTATGTTATCTGAACTAGACAAATTATCTAAGTTGATTTGACAAAAGAAAAAATGTTTCCCCAGACCTTATTCAGGAATAGACATACATCTCTTCAATGGGTTGTATTGTCATTTAAAGTTATTTTTTTTAATTGTTCTGTTGACGAAACACTGCAAAAGCATCTTTCTAAGAAAATGTCAGTAGACAAAACACCACAAAACATAAGCTGTGGAAAATTATAAGAGATCTAGGAGATTTATTGCAGTGGATGTCATTGAAAACACGGAGCGTTTTAAAGCAGCCAACTATCAGCAAGTGCCAGTACTGAAGAAAGGAAGGTATTGTCACATTAAATGATCAAATAGCCTAAATCTTTGGTGGGAAAAAGATTATTTTTCGTTGGCAGCTATTTACAATGCAGGAAAAACCAAGTATGTTAATACCAGGTGTAAATAGATGTGTCTCAGCTGAACACTTGTGATCAGATCACCCGCAATAATAGAGAAGGCCAAAATTGAAGTTAGCCAATCAAAGAAATCCCTTCAGTAAATTAAGTAAAACAAGGCAGCCAAGGGATGAAAAATGCCCTTTGAGTCAAGGTATAAAATCTATAAACGCCAAAGTTAAAACTTAAAATGAAGATGCCAAACATCAACTAGGCAGAAACATCAACAGCACAGCTCAAGAAAACAAAGGGCCTGAACATTAACTTAAGTTAAATGATATACATTACAAACACTACCGCTCAAAAGTTTGGGGTCAGTGAAAAAAAGTCTCTTATACAATAATACAATAATTACAGTAAAACAATAATTGCTAAATATTATTAAATATACATTATAATATTAATATTAATACAGTAAAATAGTAATATTAATATCAAATAAACATTACAATATTAATATTACAATTAATAAATATGCAATATTACTAAATATACTATTTAAAATCACTTTCATATTTTTTTCTGAATGACGTTTAAACATGTGATGTCAAAGCTTAATTTTCCCCAGTCATTACTCCAGTATTCAGTGTCACATGATCCTTCAGAAATCAAACTGATTTCCAAATAGCTCATCATAAGAAAGTGACAAACCAAGTACCAACCAATATAGCTTAGCCAGCACAAAATGTCTACTGCTCTGTTTCATGAAGCTCAAACTGAAAATGAATTGTATTACTTAGATAATTTACACCAAAATTTTTTATTAATATGACATGTATGACTTACAAAACAGGATGTCAGAATAGTCCCCATTCACTTTCATTATACTGGTCGGCAAAACGATGTATTAAAGTGAATGGTAACTGAGGCCAGTACCTCACATTCAGCCTAACATCTTAGTTTATGTTAAACAACAATGACATACAAATTTAATAGAACATGGCTGAGTAAATAATTGGCGATTCATTTTTCGGTGAACTATCCCTTTAAATCAAGCCGCTAGATGAACGTTACGTTAGGTAAATTCAAAGGACAGATCACAACAGTGTTACGGACTAATCAGATCCATATAAAACAGTATATTCATCACTACAACGTTGTAAAACACGACCTAGCTGATTTCCAATCATTTAATAATAAAATATAACCCATAAAGTGATCGAAGTAACACGAGGAAGAAAGAATACAGGCAGCCATGACTTCATACTGACACATCAATGAAGAGATCCGTGCATGTGTTTGTGTGTGAGCGAGTAAGTGCGCGCGGTCGTATGTATGAGTGTGTGTGTTTTATATCGCACTCACCCAGAACCACCGGGACTGAGGATCACCTTTGGGTCATGATGACAGCGCTATGATCGCGGACAAAGAGACGCGGGGCTCGGCTCGAATCTACTACTGTCAGCAGAGCAGATGAGTGTGTGTAAATGTGCCAGAATCCACAGATCTGCCTCTCAGCTCAGCATGTACAGGAAGTGATGCAGAGGATGTGAGGTCACCGTGTGGAACTGCGTCAGGTGGGCCAGAGACCCCATGAAATGGGAAAGAATATTATATTATGTTGCATATTGGATAAATGAAGTGGCATATATGTGTATGAAGGCACATTTAATTTAGTATAAGCATATATTAATACAAAAATGCCATCGTAAATAGTTTGCACTGAGAAGCTGTAGTGAGACTTTTATTAGATAGAAGATTATACATGTGCCATTTTGTTGGCTGCAGCTGAATTATCCTGAAAAAATATTGTGAGAAAAACAGTATTAATATTTAATTATAATTGTATTAAATAATTCATGTCTTATTAAAACATAACAGTATTATAATATTATTAAATATTAAAATTATTTTAATAAAATCACAATTCACAGACAAGTTACTTAAAAAAAGTCTTGTTGTTGAATAAATAAATTACACTTTTTTAAATGTTATAAATTTATTCAAGTGTATCGATCACAAAATTATTGGACTAAACAATGGTTTTATATTTTTATATGTTATCTTTAATAAAAAAAAATTGTTATCTCTGAAAAATATTAAGTGTAAATCATGTGACAACTTTCTTTTATATTATGATTATAAAGAAGATTATCTCCAGAAAGTGGTGGGATGATCTGGGAAGGAGATGCATTGTTGGAATTTTTTTACTTTCTGAATATAATGAACTGTTCATTTGAGAGTTGATTTGAAAGCAAAGTGAATGTTTCAAGAATCTCTAGTGGGTTTGCAGTGATATTCAGGGTATGACATCACCACAGAGCTATGTGACTGCCTGAGCCTTTCCTTATTGGTGGAGAGAGAGAGAGAGAGAGAGAGAGAGAGAGAGAGAGAGAATTTGATAAGATAATTTATCTTATCATACATCCTATCATAAGATTTATCTTATCATACATCTTATCTTACTGCATTAAAGGAGTAGTTTAAAAAAACCTTTTGCTGATAATTTACTCACCCCCATGTCATCCAAGATGTCCATGCCATTCTTTCTTGAAAACATGAAAAACATTCCAGGATTTTTCTCCATATAATGCACTTTACTAGTAACCAAACGGTTTAAGGTCCAAAAAAGACACTTTCAGTGCAAACTGCTCAAAGGGCTTTAAACGATTCCAGGCGATGAATAAGGGTCTTATCAAGTGAATCCATCACTCATTTAATACATTTACAAATTTATACTGTCTTTTTGGACCCTGTGTTTGGTTCCCATTGAAGTCCATTATATGGAGAAAAATCCTGGAATGTTTTCATCACCTTAATTTATTTTCGGCTGAAATAAGAAAGACATGGACATCTTTGATGACATGGGGGTGAGTAAATTATCAGCAAAAGTTTTTTTTAAATGTGAACTACTCCTTTAACACACCATACATACTGATAATCAGTAAACAACCTTTCCTCTTGTACTCCCTATAACCAACAACAGTTAGACTATCTGCTATCTGCTTTAAAATCAATAAAATCTACAACATGTGATAAGTGCAAGTGATGAGCAGAGAAAAACTGACATCATGTATGATATAAGAAGCTGTATTGTTTTACTGAGAGGTTGTATTACATAACACAAGAGTTGCTATCCATTCAAAGGTCACTAACCTTTCCGGCCTGCTGTTTTAAAAGTCGAAATCTCTAACCACTACCTGCTCTTTTATGAATTGCATTAAGAGGAAGTGATTCGTGACAGCCACTTATTATAATTGACTAAGCACACTAAGCATTGTACATCTGATTAGCCCCATGTCAATATGTTTCTGACATGATGTTGTCGGAGATCTTGGGTGTTTGTGGGTTGTGATAAAACCACAAGCCTTAAAAAGCACACAGGAAACGGATGAGCCTTTAGCATTGGCATAGTGACACATTCAGATTGTCTTCTCGAGTAGAAGTATCAAAAATGCCTGAATTAAAATAAACTCGTCACCACATTTTTACTAGCTGTTTAAGCACGCACTGCTCGTTAAAGCAGGATGGGTTCTGATTGGCTGTCAGTGCAGGACCGCAATGACAGTCAATCTAGCTGTCAATCTGGCTGATCGTTTCGCTAGATAAGACCCTTATTCACCGTCTAGCTGCACTGAAACGCACATTTGGACCGTTTGGTTCCCATTGAAGTGCATTATATGGAGAAAATCCTGGAATGTTTTCCTCAAAAAATTTCTGATCGACTGAAGACAAAAAGTAATGAACATCTTGGATGACATGGGGGTGAAAGTATCAGCAAAAGTATTTTTTTTAAAGTGAACTACTCCTTTAAGTGTGTAGTGAGTTCAAGATGACGTACATGGCCAATCCAAAAAACAAACAGTTCTCGCGCACAAGCTTCAGATGTTCTAATCCGTGCTTCGAGTCAGATGTGCAAACAGAATTCCACCTATTTAAACAAAGCGGTCAGTTTGCTTTCATTTCTCCAAGTTCAAGGGGGGTAGAGGATTAAGGACAAACTCAAGCCCCTCAGGCAGGCCGCTGGCGGACGCCCAGCACTGAGCTCAGTGACATCAGATGCGCATCATCCACGGTATGTTGCGTCAGACGTGCTTTGAAATGATGGCTCAGCAATGTCTGTGTCAAAGAGCACATAGCAACCAGTCTTTGGGGATTGTCACACACAAAAGAAAAAAAGTGGATAAAACAAAGATTGAGAGAACAAATGGCGCTAAATAAAATTGGGTCATTACAATACCCAAAGATACAATGTTAACTGCGAATGTTTGTTTACCACTTAAATACTCACCCTCACGTTGTTCCATACATGTACACATTCCTTTCTTCTGCTGAACACAAAAATAAGATATTTGGAAGAATATAGGTAACCAAACAGTTGATGGACCCCAATGACTTCCGAAACAACAACTTAAAGGCGTGTTCTCTGTGCTGATATCGTTGTGGTGTGGCTATTGTTCCACATTTCTAATGATTTTTGGAACTACATCTCTATAGTCCTTGGTGCGAACGTGCCTTAAAGGGGTAGTTCACCTAAAAATAAATATTTCACCTTCATGGCATTCCAAACAAGGTTATTATAACAGACACACGTATATAGTATATAATTGTATATGTGTTACAATTATATATATATATATATATATATATATATATATATATATATATATATATATAGATAGATAGATAGATAGATAGATAGATAGATAGATAGATAGAGTATGTATGAATTATAAATCTGAAATAAAATGTATGTAAAACATAAAATAATATTTTAATAATTAAAATTGGAAATGTTACTTTTGCAAATTGAAATAAGTTTAAGCTGAAAAAATTACTAACTGGAAATAAATAAAAACTACAACCAAAATATAATATTAAAACAGACAACATGCACATAACAAAATTATTAAATATTGAATTAAAATAACAGAAAATATAAAAGTAAAAGCAAATTCAAAATCTGAATAAATCCTATGCTAGAAAACTTGTTCCAGGATGTCTTTTGAAAGGCAGCCCCACCGTATAATAACACTGGACCCCTATTTTTATGCAATGAACAACAACAAAAAGTTATTCAGTGAACAAGTACGCAAAAGACACAGAATGAATTGAACTTTAGTGTATGACAGCCATTTCAGTTTGTTGGAAATTTCTGCAGAGTTCCACAGATTCTGTGAGCCTACGCATTATTCACATCCCCAACGCAAAGCCACCAGGACAAGAAATGTCATGTGCTTGACATACTCTAATCAACACATTGTCCTGCTATCATGCTTTGAGGAAGTCTCCTGAATGCCAATCTGTTAAACCCCACTGACTGAGATACAAAGAGCATGGGAGGCAAAGTCGCAAGCCAAGGCAGGCCGAGTCTGGTACCAGCGGGGACGCTGAATACACTCACAGTCTCGTCTACGCCTTATCTCGGGCTGTTGGGCCATGTCCAGTCCAGCTCAAATAAGCCGACAGAAACCATCAAAATAAAGGAAGTGACCTCCCGACCTGGCGAGCCTGCAAAACGGTGATATTGCTTTTATTAGGGCAGTCAATGTGACACCTCCCTTCATTTGTCAGTGTTCTGTATCGTCTATGCAAAAGACAGGTCTGATAAGGTTTTCAGAGCCATCCCATTAATCAGCGAAATGGCTCTGGAGAGGAAAGGAGACGACAATGGAAAAAGCCCTCAGCTTGAATGACAGGGAAGTGCCGAGAGCCTTAGTTGCCACGAGGAAAGGATACAAGGGTAGATCAGCCTTCTAAAGCTGGTACTGTAACAATAGTGAGACCAGCTCTGAGGCTTGAGAGACACCATCAGTCTTCTCAAAAACGTGCCTGATCACATGAGTCACAAAACCTTTTGCAATGTAAATGAACGTGACATCCAGTTTTACACTGCTTTATTAAACTCAAATCATGTTATATAATTAAGGCATGATCATTCAACTAACTCAGTGGCACAGGGTTCAATTTATTTATAAAATTATTTCGATGCCAACTTCTCTATTAGCTGTGCGCGACTGCAGATGCAAAAACGAGAGCCAGGTCTGCCGCTGGACTCTGAAATGGAACCCACTGGCCACTCCTGGAGAGGGAACGCCTCTGATTTCTGAAGATCTTCAGGAGCTTCCTCTACCGGGATCCATGGCGTTTTTGGTTCTTCAAAATCCCACTGCATGAATCAAAGAAAACATAAAAATGGTTTATAAAAGAATTAGAAAATGAATGATAAGAATGAATAAATATTAGAGTAATGGCACATAAGAGGCTATTAACAAATGACAAAAGTAAATAAATACATAAAATACATTTTTAATAATTAAATACATTTAATAAATGCATTTAAAAAATAATTGGTTTCATAAATAATTTAATAAAATAAATAAATTAATTTAATGAATACATTTAATAAATAAATGCATTTAATGAATACATTTAATAAATAAATTCATTAAATAAATACATTAATAAATAATTCATTTAATAAAATAAAGCAATACATTTAATGAATAATTAAATGCATTAAATGAATACATTTAATAAATGAACGCATTTAATAAATAAATTCATTAAATAAACGCATTAATAAATAATTAATTTAATAAAATAAAGCAATACATTTAATGAGTAATTAAATCCATTAAATGAATACATTTAATAAATGAATGCATTTAATGAATAAATTTAATAAATAAATACATTAATAAATTATTAAATAAATATTTCATTTAATAAAATAAAACAACACATTTAATGAATAGTTAAATGCATTAAATGAATAGATTTAATAAATAAATGCATTTAATGAATAAATCTAATAAATAAATTCATTAAATAAATGCATTAATTAATAAATAATTAAATAAATAATTCGTTTAATAAAATAAAGCAAAACATTTCATGAATAATTAAATGCATTAAATGAATACATTTAATTAATAAATGCATTTAATTAATAAATTTAATAAATAAATTCATTAAATGAATGCATTAATAAATTAAATAAATAATTCATTTAATAAAATACAGAAATAGATTTAATGAATAATGCATTAAATGAATAAACTTTAAATAAATCATTAAAATGGAAAATAAAAAAATAAAATTTTGTGCTATGCAGAAACAAACTCATATGGGTGTGGAATGAGATATGGGTGAGTAAACGACCATTTTTATTTTGGGCTAAACCATTCCTTTAAGGCATGAATAGCTGACAGGAGTGTTTAGTTACTCGAACGCACAGACACAAACAACCCCTCCTCAAAAAAAAAAACAGGGTTAAGAAAACCCCTCAGCCCATCCACTGTTCTCAATGCATGGGGTGGGCGACAGACCCGCTCTCAAAATAGCAGTCGCGGGCCAAATCTCCTGTAGACTGAACAAGCATTTTGTACCACTTCCGATGCAGAGAGGTCCTGCCCTGTTCCTTTATTATAGATCTTTAACAGCAGAACAATCAAGCAACAACATGAACTTCAGGAACACCAAGCCCAGCTTTCTCGTTCACAGCTGCTTACAGTAACTGACTCAATGAAATGGAATTGCAATGGAATTTTCTGAATTTCTCAGAAATTTTGCCCACAATCTTTTCTCATTACAACACTTTTTAGATCATTTAATCACTGTATTCAACTCTCACGGCTAGTTATAAGCCTTCCTATGACCTGTTATTACAATTTCGCCTGATGGTGACTGATGGCTCAAAAACTAAAGGCTTAACCTACGGTAAGAGCTGTCGGAAAGCTTACATTTATCACTGGAATACATTGTTGACATCAAGAAAGATGTCATGGTCTGAACCCTGGGTTGTCCTTTATCGCACACTGAGTCTGAGGAGGTTCACATGCTTAGCTTTTTCCTGTTTAGTGAATAAAACAAAGTTCAATTGTTTTCATCCAGGGCGATTTGCCTTTGTTTTAGATTAAATGACATCCTCAATCGCTTGGCATTCTCAAAAGCTACTTGGAGAGCCAAGAAAGTACTAGAACGCAACAACATTTTCAGCAATACGGTTGCAGGTATATTTTAAACTGAGTGATTAGATTGTAAAGCATTAAAGACTGTAGATAAATCATTTTGAAAGACTATCAAGACACTTGAAAGACATTTTCCATGTGATTTGTTTCAAGTCACCAGCAAAACTCTGCTACCATCTACCCACAGAGAGCAGTACTGCAGCCTTTAACTACTACACTAGGTGTTCAATAGAGGTGTGGATAAAGCAAAAAGAATGGGGTTCTAACCTCTAGTTCAGAGCCGAGAGAGGATGTATCACTCGAGGTACCAGATGAACACGGTTCATCAACCCGCACCACTCGAACGGTCCTCTTCAGAGGAAGACTCTCTGATGAGCCGTCCCGTGAGATGGTCACCTCCTTTAAACACACCTGAAAGAACCACCAGTCATGACTTGTTAATCATTAACATACCATATATAACGACTTGACCAAAATGAGAAAAACTAGAGCAAACCTTCCTCATTGGCTGTATGTTGACATCCATGTAGAGTCCCATGTCAGTCCCTTTAGGTGAGATGCCTCTTGCCGAGAGCCTCTTGCTCAGAGGCTTCTTCCTGCAGCATTCAACGTTGTTGTTGCACAGCTGACCCTTGACAGAAGAGTCACCCAGTAAAGACTCAGTATCCGAGTCTAAAGATCGGACAGAGCGACGTTTATGGCAGGATCTAAAACAGATGGCGACCACGATCTGAAAGGTCAAAGTTAAAGAGAGGATGGAGAACAGGTACGTCATTTCACATGGTTAGAAATACCCTTATGCTACTTTAAACATTCCTAGTTTGACTCCTACAGCAGGTTTACATCCATCCAAGGTCAAAAAACACTAATTTTCTCAATATACTTTGCAACATCACCTCTTTTCTTTTCTCATCACCTCTGAAACAGCTCGATAAAGGATCCGATTTCTCTAAACCCATCCTTTCCAAGAGCCTCTGCTCTGATTGGTCTACCACAGCACATGTTGGAAAATAAAATAGCCATTTCCATATCTAAATTCCAGCTCCAGAGGCTTCCTCGGCACCAGTATACACATAAATAATGGACAAACTGAAGTCTTTAAACGCCTCAGATGTAAAGTTATTCACTGTCAAAGTGACGCCAAAATGAATGGAAGTCAATGGAATGCTAACAGCAGGTGAAGTTCTGCTACAATGGCGGCACCCGCGAAGCTTCAACTTCCGGCTGATGGATTACCCCCTTGGTTGAAATCTGAGGTCGCTGTGTCATGTCTTATACTGTATGGAAATTTCAGGCACTTCAGAATCTGTTCTTTCTTTTAGGAGACAGTAAGTCCATTTGTTGTGCAGTTTGATTTTTTTTTTAACTTTTTCAGACAGTTTACATTCACTTACAGCTATATTACACACTACATGAAAAGTAATATCTGAAAAAGCATAATGGGGCACTTTAATGCTTGCCTTTGCAGGCATAAAAAAGCAAGACAAAGCAAAACATTTAAATGCAGACCCACATTCACTCACAGTATTTGTCAAAGGATACAGAAAGATCCAGCACGGCACAGCTGATAGCAGAAAGTATCCATGGCATTGCTCTGATAACTGATCTTAGCTCTGTGTCATAGAGAAGAATGGCAGAGCCGTACATAGCTCCAGCAACAGAAGATAGAACTCTAGAGGACACTTGCACAGCAGATCCCTGCTCTCCTCTATTCTGAAAAAGACATGAGACATAAGTGCATGAAGACACGAGGTATGATGCTCGCATGCATTGCGACTGTATTCTTTCATTGAATGTTCTGTTAACATTATGAAATTAGCGCACAGCTATTTTATTAAGCCAAACAAGAGGACAGACATGTGCTAAAAATTATTTAGAACAAAAAAAATGGCCACCCACAGCTTTCAGGACGAAGGGAAACTTGGCGGTCCAGTTAATTGCGAAGGACAGAAGACCCAGTACATAACCAAGGTGCTCAGTATGGTCCTGTTATCAAAAGACACATGTAGGTCCAGGTTGTACTCTTGTTTAAAACACTTATCAGTATTTTGCATAAGTCATAAGTTTACATGTGGTATATGGCTCCATATAGACTCCTCTCTTTTGAAAATGACTTACGTTGAGGAAGAAGCCAAGTAGTCTCCTCATGGATGGACTTGGAGACTTTGCACTCGAATGGACTGGTAAACCCAGGTAAACACTGCCGCCCATTACAAACAGCAGACACACAGCTAGAAAATTCTGCCGCCGCCTCCTGGAAATCATTCTCATTTTCTTTCCTTGAGAGCACAAATGATACATCATTTATTAAGACAATACAATACACCAATGAGTGATGTGTGTGTGATAGCTAACCCTTACCTATTTTTGACTTATACCATAAATAAATGGAGAAAGATATAGACAGGAAATGAACAACATCCAAAATTGCCATAAATGAAGCCATAGAAATCTGCAACACAAGCACAGAATGTAACTTATTCAAAGGGTCGTTTATATGAAAGAGTAGATTGTTAACATTGCTTTCTTGTAGTATTTGTAATTTAATAAATCACTGTTCTTATTGGCAAACCATCAGTCGGCAAGTTTCAACCGACATTGATCCAAAGCTCTTGCAGGGATAGTTCACCCAAAAAAATGAAAAACCTGTTATTAGTTAAAGTCGTTCCAAACCTGTAAGACTTTTATCTCCAGAAGACAAATGAAGATCATTTTGATGAAATCTGAGACCTTTCTCTCCCTTCATTGACAGTCTACACAACTATATTGACTTCAAAAAGTTCATAGAGATCGTAAAACTAATCCATATGAATTGAGCGGTTTAGTCCACATCTTCTGACTTAAGATCTATATAACAGATTTAATTTATTAACATATAAACCTTGATCAGCGAACATAAACAGAAGCTCAACCGAACCTTACAGAAGCTCAAACGTGCTGCGTCCCAATTCTCATAGTATCCGAAATCAGAATTAGTGTGTCCCAAATCGTAGTATGTTGAAATGAGTATTTCCAAAGATACCTGGTCAACTTTTTCAGAGCAATGCACCGCTATTTCCCACAACTCATTGTTGGACGAGGACTCGGGTTTGACTGATTACTTATCAGTGTCTAACCTGACAAAAAGATATGTATTCAATGTTATCCACATTATTTTTCAGTGGAGCTTCTTTTACCACAACTGATGATGTCACACCAGTTGTGGTAAATGATGTGCCAATTAAAGAATGTTTATGTGAATAAAAACCTCAATTTAATCTGTTCATCTTATTGGAGCCTATAAAGCGATCCAATCTCTTAAAAAATGACTAAACCAGTCAATTCATATGGGTTACAATCCCTCATGAACTCAAAGTGGAAGTTGTAGCTTCCACTTTGACAGAAGGGACAAGGGAGGGACAGGAAGCTCTCAGATATAATCAAAAAAGGTCTTTATTTGTGTTCCTAAGTATTACAGGTTTAGAAAACGATATGACATGAGGGTAACTGATAATATAATTTAAATTTTGAGGTTAACTATCCCTTTTACAATAGGTATTGTACAGTTCGGCGAATTTGTGGACAATTTCTCACCTGAAAATCAAACTGTTTGGAAAGGAAAGCGCCCACTGCGCTGCACAAATTGCCCACGAAACAATACAAGGCGAAGAATGCTTCATCGCCCACAATCCTGCTTCGCGATTTACATCTGTGATAGAGAAGACTGAGAGGGGAAAACAAATTATAAGTTTATCCATTTACAAACTTCAGCTAATTTTAATAACATGACACTCACAGTGAACAGGAAACCAGTAATATAAAAGCAGACAAGACGTAAAGAGCAGCCGAGATGCAAATATGTTCTTCATATGTCGAAAGACAACCTTTAACAAACTCTGGGCTCCATCGGTGGACAATGTCTAAGAATGTAATTTTATCCATATGTTTCAGTTATACTGTCACACATTGAGGGAGAAGAATGAGAAGAATTTCTCTCCGAGAAAATCCAAATGTTTGTCTCTAACTTCTTTCATTAGCTGCCAGCTGTATGGATAACAGCCATCCGCTGTCAATCACCTGTATCCTTTTGGTAACGCCCACATGCTTGTCTCATACATATTAATTACGCGCCGTAACGTTCAACCAGCTGATTGGCTGCGTTTGGAAAGTGAAAGCTAGCGGCTAGCTAGCCTATGATGCTAGCCTATCCCGTGAAGTTCAAAGTTAAGATTATATTTTACCTCCCACAAGTTAACAATTTTTAAGTCGAATTATAAGGACTCTACAAAACATTTCCTAAAAGACTGTTTGTAATGTGTTTAATGTAAGTAATGTAACGACCACCTGTCACAGCAAATAATTTTAAGTGGGATTAGAAGGAATGGAAAACATGCAAGAGATCTAAACATCTAAAATATACACATTCCCTTATATATTAAGGAACATTTTCCCTTTAAGAGGTTATTTACAACAGACAATTCAAAAATAGCTTCAGAGAAAATTACAAACCGCAATCCTAATGATGAATTTGAGAGAATAACACTGAGAAACAGTCTCTATACTTAGATGATAATTGTCAGCTTTGCTAGACATCCATATATTCTACTGAAATTTAATCAGCAATAACTTTAACTACATTATCAAGGAGCTTCATTTATTAGCGTTTGTCTAGGACCATTAATCTTGTCATCCCATACACTGATAAAATAGTGACAATTTCTTTATTATAAGTGATAATATTTCAAACAAAGAGGAATGTCCAGCAGCAATCATCAATCAATGTATGGTGAAATGTGAAAATTCATTAAAGAGTCTTTGCATTAAAGAGTCTTTGCATTAAAGAGTGTATGAAATCCAGACATCTTTGACGTTGCGCTTTTAAATTGATTAGAACAGGGATCACGCATCCAGATGTTTGTTGAGTCTTCTCACTTTCTCCTTTTTGTTCCGGTTACCATGTTTTTTCCAGGGTTTCCCAGCTTGTTGTTGTGTATTTGCATTTGCAGGCCCAACAGGACCACTTCCAGGCTTATAACCCATCACCATCTGCACACCCTTGGTCAGCGCTCGCACATTTTCCTATGAAAAATGACAGATTTTGAGCACAGTGAGTGATTTAGACCTTAATATACTGCAACATTATATCAAAACAAATCCCTTCATGGGTTGAATCTCACTTGATGAAAGAAAATTTTATCCACTGTGTTCTCTATGCGTTTGACTTTCGATGGATTGTTGGCATTGCTAGAAATCTGTTCGGCATCTGCAGTCTGCATGGCAAACCTGGCGTGCTGAGGCTGGAAGTCTTTGGGGTCAATATGGGGTGGGGGGTGGCAGTAAAGGAGTTTTCCCTGCAGAGATTCAGAAAACATCAGATCAGCATCTCCCATTCGCCATGTTCATAACTATAAAATTCAGAGCTGGTAGTGGCAAATGTAGAGGGACTTACACTGACATAGTCTTTCAAAACATAACGGGCTGATCTTGACTGGTCTGGCTGGCCGTGTGCCGTCATGAAGCCTCTCATATCTGCAAGAAAATAAATTATGATTGGTCAGTAGTAGCAGAGTTTAAAAAAACTTAATACATTGGTGTGAAATGCCTTAATGTGTACATCATGCAGAGTTAACTGACATCCATATGCCATTAGCAGCTCCTCATAGGTAGGCACTCGATCAGGGTCTTCGTCTTCCCTCGGTCTGATGATGTTGATACCGTAGGTCCCCTCCAAAACAGTTCGAGGGATAGTCTGACATACGTATTTAGGTTAAGGGCAACATCCTGCAGTTCAAACTTTGTCAGATATTATGATGCTTCAAAAGATTAATATTACAAATAAATGCTGTACTTTTGAAGTTTCTATTCATGAAAGAATCCTGAAAAAAAAGTATCATAGTTTAGACAAAAATATGAAGCAGCACCAATGTTTTAAAAATCGATAATAATAAAAAAATGTTTCTTGAGCAGCAAATCAGCATATTTTTATGATTTCTGAAGGATCATGAGACACTGAAGACTAGAGTAATTGCTATATTTAATTAAATACACTAACTGAAATTGTAATAATATTTCACAATATTACCGAACTTTTCATCAAATAAATACAGCCTAGACGAGCATAAGAGACTTACAAAATAATTATACATTTTATTGCATTGAACATATTTTAATGCATTTCATACAACTTAATCCTCAAGTGCTCTTCGTTTCGGAGTCATACTTGTTATCTTCCCGGTCAAAAGTGACCGGACACTTAAAAATTAAATTTCCTCCATCCCAGTAAAACCAATGCAATTTATTTTTATCTATAATATTTATTCTTTGTAATTTAGTATTTTGAGACAATTTGATTGAATTTATTAATATTTATGCAATATTTATGGTCTATTTTGCCATGGAAAAAAAAAAAAAATATATATATATATATATATATATATATATATATATATATATATATATATATATTTTTCAAAAAAATTATTAATGCAGTATTTTAGTTTAATATAGAGTCTAGGCCTTCAGAAAAACATTTTTTTGAAGAAAATTAGCACCATCTGGTTGCAGTATAGAGAAAAATCGTAGTATCATGGTGTAACCACTAGATGGCATGTTACAGCTCTCTATGGAGAAGCATGTGAATTCCCCAGATGTTTATGAACACATTTTGTGTGTGTGTGTGTGTGTGTGTGTGTGGATTTGAATATATAGTTGAAACAATCTCAAAAACGATTTTTTATTTAAAAAAAAAAAGTAAAAAAAAAATAAATAAATAAAAATGTGTGAATTTTTGTGTTTTTGTCAATTTCCCATTCATTTCCTATGGGGGTCATTTTTGATCAAAGACCACAAGTGTGACTATGTTTTTTTAAGACCACTTAGCATGCTCAGATCATGACCTCAATTTTACTGTGTTCACATACATAATGCCATAAAAGTCACCAAGTTTCATAACATTCCGATGAAGCTGTGATTTTTAGAAATTCAAAACAGAAAATTTTTGACTGAAGAGCACCTGAGAGTTAAAAGATCAAGCAAAAGTGCAATTGTTCTGGTCATTGCTGTTTAAGAAGGATATCAAAGAGATGGCTGGAACATGATCTCTTAACTGATCGATAGGTAGGATCCCACAGCAAATCATCTCGGCTTTGGTGGACACAAAAGATGGCATGACCAGTCCAGGACAATCACACAGGCAGAGACCAGGCTCAACAAACAGAGTCTGAAACATAGACACACCCACAGTCAATTAAACCCCAAGAACGCAAACATGCTTACACATGCTAAATTCTTAAATCAGATTGGTTGACCCGTATTGGTATACAGCTTGAAAATGGGTGGTGTACAGCAGTAGTTTGGAGTTTCCTATCAGTAACTCCATTGAGAATTGTTCCTTAATTAGAAATAGTCACCTGAAAATGCTTTGTATGTCCGGGTGTAGCTGAAACTGAGACTTTCTTATTCCTCATGATGGTGTTGATGGTGGAGCTTTTTCCAACATTAGGATATCCAACCTTGATGAGAATTTAGAGTGGAAATATAAATAGGAGCTCTGATGGACAGTGTCATAAATGTTTGATACATTACAGAACTGTTGTTTAAACTCACCAATCCAACTGTGATTTGTCCATCTTTGCATTTTAGCCCAGAATGCACAGACTTAAAAATCTCCAGCAGCTCATTTTTACGTAACAAACGACTCGAGTTGTAAAAAGCCTCTGCAGATCCTGGGTTCTCCACAACATGATCTTCGTCTCCTGATTCCTCAGAGCATGTCTGCCATTCTTTCTCATCAACACAGACTCCACCTTCCTCTTCTTCATCCTGCTCACTCTCATCTCTCTCTTCATTTGGTGTCATGCTATTTTCCTCATGATGATCTGTGGCATTTCTGGAGGCTGCTTCCAGTTCAGTATCACTCTGATCCTCTTGGTCCATCAGCTCTTCTCCCTTAAACACCAGGCATTGAGGAGAAACAGGATAATAAACACTCAGTTCTCAAATAATAATGCTGGTGATAAGAATGAGACGCTTCATGTGCATCATAACACAAATATTCAGGTAAGCCAAGTTCTAAAATTATATACAATCCCATGCAAAAGTTTGGGGTCGGTACGATTTTTTAATGTTTCTGAAAGAAGTCAACAAGCTTAACAAGGCTGCATTTATCAAATATAAGTATAAAAAGTGATTTTTTTTTCTATTCTAATACATTTTAAATTGACATTTATTCCTCCAGTCTTCAATGTCACTTCAGAAATCATTCTAATATGCTGATTTGCTTCTCAAGAAACATTTATCAGTACATTTTTTTTGCAGAATATTGATTTATAGATGAATAGAACCTTTACATTTATAAATTTATCAGATGCTTTTATCCGAAGCGACATATAAATAAGGAACACAAGCGATTAATCTCTAAAAGGTTCAAAAGAATAGCATTTATTTGAGATATTTTTATCAAAATGTAATTTGTAATAAATTGAATGCATCCTTGTTAAATTTAAATACATTTAATGTACATAAAATATGGATAATACCTTCTCCTCAGCCTCGAGTCGTTGAGCCTCAGCTAAAGCTGACCAGAACACCGCTCTGATCCCCTCTTTCTGGAAGTATCTGGCCCAAGCTCGCCGCTGTTCTCTAGTGAGCAGGTCAGCTTTGTTCAGCAGAAGCATGTTTACTTTGTGAATAGAGACCTCTTTTACATATTTTTCCTGATGGAGACAGAAAATGAAGTATGATTCAAATAGGAAGAGCAAGTGTAATTGTTTTGAGCCAATGTCTTGTTGTTACTTACCAGATCTGGACACCGGAAGAGAAGCGGGTTTCTGGCATCAACAATTTGAACCACAACATCACTGAGGATTAAACAAAAAATTTGTATTCTAGGATACTAGTTTTCAGTTGTACTGTAAATGTCCCCCAAAGAAACCATCATGCTCATGCAAAGCGTGATTAGATAGTAAAAAGTACAAATAAAATATCCATAGCGATCAAAAGCTCACCTCCTCTCAATAACTCTCCAGAGTTGCCTCCAGAAATCGAGATTCCTCTCAAAAGGGGTAAGAATCATCTTCTGTTCCTCTTCCAACCTATAACAGAGAGTGCATTTGCTCACAAACACTATCCTGTTGATGAATCTGACTAAATTTATCAAACATTCACCGTGCCAGTTCTCTTCTCCATGTAAGGAAACTGTCCCTCTCGGTTTGCTGTAGAACCTCAGAGCTTGTGTTCTCGTCCCAAGGAGGCCTGCAGTGAGGGAACACAATCCTGAATACATTTGCTTTTCCATAATTGTGTGTCAATGGCAGATCAGAGGATAAAAAAAAATCACAACATACCTTCGGGGGATTCGCAAGAGCTCTTTGTTTTCCTCATGGAGTTTCTTCAGTCGTCTGGACTCCTCAGCAGAGAGCAAGCCAGCCCTCGCTTCAGCTGGGACAAATTTGATGTTCATTTTCTCTGCAAAACAATAACACATATTTGTATCTGTTACTAACAGGGTTATCTTATTATTATTAATATGCTATTATCCACCTAATTTTGGAAAGCGACGGAATTATTTTAACGTGCGAGACTTCTGATTCACTAGCTACTGTATGGAAGAATAAGTTAGTGCAGAAAACTATTTGTGTTACAAACCAGTTTGTTTATGATTATGATAATCAAAACAGTATGATCGCAAATACCAGATTGCAATATAAAGGAGCATGAAATGGAAATTGTGATAGTCTTTTCTTCTCTATTGTGATGTACAGCTTCTCGAACGAGAAGAGAATTGTAGGAAGGGACTTGATTTTGTCCATTGGGAATTGATTGGATTGTTGTGGTTTGCTATTGAATTTAATTCAATTAATCAAAATGTTATTAATCATTTTCGTTCATGTTAATATCCTTGGTTCCTTGAAATAATCGTATAAATAATCCTGAGATATTATTACCACCAACCTGCTACAAATTCAGTTCCAGCGAGTTCAGCCGTGGCAAGAAAGTCATCCAGAGAGCTCTGCTCTGTGACAGACTGGAGGTTTAGTCGACCCCAATCATATCCATCATTCAGCTCGCTGGTGTGCAGCTAAAAGACATGATACAATGAAAATACATAAAATTTATTGAACAAAACTGTCTAAAATTTACATCAACTGAATCAAGTTAAAACTCTATCCCTGTTTTCCTCTTGCCTAAAGAAAAATAATATATTTCAACAGGATATTTTGTAGTCCATGTGTTTTGGTTTATGATGAAAAGCCTTTTAAATCCATAAATATTTGTTTACGTCACGCATATCGTACCCCTAATCAAAAAATGACAAAATAATGAATCATGGTTTCTCTAATTATATTACAAATGTTCTATGTTAATAGAACTTTACAATAATCTAGACTAATGCTATAACGAAAAGGCAATTTTATGATCAGACAGTGACATTTTCTTACCCATGTGTCATTTCTCCTGTATCCGCGGCCTGCGTTCAGTCTCTCCTTTATTAAAGCTCTCCCTAACCCTGAGCCTTCTCCGTGAGCCTTCTTTTTCCCCATATTAGATGCGTTTACACGGTTAAACAGCGATATAAATGTGTCAGTGAACTTTTCGTGGACATACGAATAGACAGAACTTCACCCATGTGATATGTTTGTTATGGCAAAGGAAGGAAGTCGCACGGACTGGTGTATGAGATGAACCTCCTCTTTAGAGCAATACGGCGTCAAAAATAGATCCCTTTTTTAGGTTTGTTCAGCTTAGTCGAGTGCATATGTTTACTTTTTAAAGGTTAACTGAGATTACAGTGAAAATATACATCTTTTGGTTTGTTCTAGGGCAATGGTGTCTCACTAAAATATGTCACTAGGAAATCCAAAGACATGGCTTTGAATAGTTCCGGATTTTTGCAAACTGCTTGAGTCATGTTAGCATGTCACCAGCAGAGGGCATCACATAACAAGTTTCACATTCGCCCAAAACTATTCCTGAGGTAAGAAATAAGAGGGGCAATAATAATAATAATAATTTAAAAATGATTATTAATAATACTTATGTGTAATATATTTAATCATTGTAATATTGAATTAATAATTACATTCTGTTGTTGTTGTCCTTGTTATTAAATCTATAATAATAGGATGCATTCTTAAACTTTATTACTTTCATTATTTTCATTATTGTACAATATGTCGTAATAATAATAATAATAATTATTATTATTTTTATTTTTATTATAGTTGTTGTTACATACAATATCAGGTTGTATTCGTATTATTTATTTATTTATTTATTTATTTTTTGCCATTTTTAACCTTATAGAAATTCAAAAAAGGGATTGTGTTTTGTATCAGTATCGGTAAAGAAAATTATATTAGCAAAGAAAAAAACATTTTATTGTCACCAAACTAAACGGTATTTACTGTCATACGCATACTATATGCATAAAAGAGAACAGATGAGCCGATATGAAACACTTTAATTATAAATCTATTAATTCCAGGCACGTTTAAAGAGATATAAATAAATAAAAACCCGTTGTCATCATAAAGTAATTTCTTGTTGTCCCAAACCTGATTGAGTTTCTTTCTTCTGTTGAACACAAAAGAAAATATTTTGAAGAATGGGCTCCATTGACTTACATAGTCGAAAAATAAGGGGTGCCATAAACTGTTAATTCTTTAAAATATATTATTTTGTGTTGACTAGAAGAAAGAAACGCATACATGTTTGGAACAACATGGGGGTGAGTGAGTAAACGAGGACCACATTTTCATTTTTAGGGCGAACTGTCCCTTTAACCCCCGTCTTGGTATCGTCCTGGCTCCCCTCTGAGAGTCTGAATTGGTTCCTTCCGCTATATAAGTCACTGGTTCACGCTTGTACTGTACAGTGTGTTATGTACCAGTGATGCGGCGATTGTAGCGTCCGACGCGATACTTCACCGCTCACAGGTCAACGAAGTCTGCAACTTTGAAAATGTCTTAAAGCAAGTCGATAGATGACTAAAGCCTGTTTCGAGGTAGAATTTAGGCGTAATAGAATTAGTACAGTAGATTTAATATCTTCACTGTCCTCAAGACGACCAGTATGTTGCCTTGGAAGAAGAATAAGTTCGAGCTGATCGAGGAAGACAAGCAGCAGTCCAAGCAGAAGGGCTATGCCGTGAGCCTCAACTACTCCGCGCTCACCTCCTTCGCCAAATCCTGCCCAGAAAGCGCACTCAACAGAGTCGGGAGCATGTTCAAATCCAAGAGGAAAAAGGTGAAGATCACCAACGAGGACCCTACCTATACGGTCTTGTATCTTGGGAATGCCACCACCATTCAGTCCAAGGGGGACGGGTGCACGGACGTGGCCGTCAGTAAGATTTGGGGCAAGAGCGAGATGGGGAAGAACGGCACCAAGATGAAGTTGACCATCAGCTCGCAGGGCATTCGCATGGTCCACGTCGACGAAAAGGCGAAGAGACCCGGACATCTCTATTTATTGCACAGGATCACCTACTGCGTCGCAGACCCGCGGCTCCCCAAGGTCTTCGCCTGGATATACCGGCACGAGATGAAGCACAAGGCGGTGATGCTGCGCTGCCACGCCGTGCTCGTGTCCAAGCCGGAGAAGGCGAAGGCCATGGCGCTGCTCCTCTACCAGACCTCGGCGACAGCACTGGCCGAGTTTAAAAGACTCAAAAGAAGGGACGACGCCAGGCACCAGCAGCAGCAGTTGATCGGGGAGCAAACGATTCCCCTGGTGCCCTTGAGGAAGCTGCTAAACGGACAGTGTTACTATAAACCCCCGGTGGAGCGCAGCAGGAGCGCGCCGAAGCTGGGCTCCATCACGGAGGACCTGCTCGGGGAGGAGGAAGAGGAGAAAGCCATGCACTTTGAGTGCGAGGATATTCTGGACAACGACAGCGACTGTGTGTCTAACGGCAAGCAAGAACTGTGTCAGATTATCAATGACTTGGGCTCCATGAGCATAGGCAACGACGTGCAGACGCTAAAAGCCGACCTGAGAGTGACTCGCCTGCTGTCCGGGGAGAGCACGAGCAGCGAGTCCTCCATAGACAGCAATCAAGAGACCGTGTCTCTGTCTAATGGCATTGTGGATAGAAAAATGCAAGAAGTCGGCTGACTAAAGACGATCTGTACCCGGCAATGACCTGCGATGTTACACGGTAATAATGAAGAAGAGCGTGAATGTGCCACTTCATCCATTTGACTTGAAAGCGGGCTTATTCACGGGATGTGTGTGAAAACCTAGTGAGCTGCCTACCTAGACATCACGTTTGGGCCAAAAGTGTAAAAAAGTTCACTTAACTGCCGCCTTAAGAAAAATCAAAGTGGTGCCAAAGTTACAACCTTCACTTCACTATAATGGTTTTACTGATTAAGAGAATTAAGTTTAAAAAGCCTAGCAGAATTATTGTGATGGAAACCAAGACATAATGAGATCAGCTAACTCAAAGTGCACCAAAATGCTGTCTAGGTAGGCGGCTCACTAGGTTTTGAGACAAGCCATGGATATGTTTGTGGACTTACAGGCACTCGCACAATAATCCCTCATTAGGGGTCTGGATGGAAGTTGCTCTGCGCAATAAGACGCTTAAAGTCTCTGTTAACCTCTCTACGGGGAAAGAGGTTTTAGGAAAGATCTGTTTACCTAATATGTTTCCCTCAAGGAAATGTTTGTTTGTTTGTTTGAATGAAAACACCAGTCCTGAAATATGTAACTCAATCTTTATTTCTTTCAATGTTTCTTTCGTTCGAAAGAAGTGTCTAAACTAGCTGAACAACGAGTTACAAGACTACTTTCCTTTCAGGATGTTCCTTTGTTTGTTTTTTGCACTGTGGTGGATTTCAGACAAGTATTATGTTATTTATGTGCATAATATTGTTCTCAAATGTTCTTACAAACATGTTTTATCTTTGCTGTGCAAAAGAGCCAATTTCCTGATGTACAGAGATGTATATAACGTGTAAACAAAATCCATTATTTTTTAAACAATGTGGTTTGTTTCTGTGAACACCAATAAAAAAAGTCAATTGAACGTTGATGTTGAACATTTTCTGCTGTAAAAAACAAATATTTTCAAGATTTGTTATCACAACTTTTTTTCTTTTGTCAAATCAACTTAATTTATTTAGTTCAGATAACTTGTTATTTTGAGTTTCTGGTGATTCTCCATTGTATTAACTCACTTTTTCCAGTTCAATCAACTTAACATTTTAAGGCAACCAGGTTACTTAATTTTTTAAGTTAAACCAACAATTTTTTTTTTTTATCGTGAACTCCTAACTTTAAATTTGCTGTCACATTTATGCTATCAAGTGTGCTTTCAGAAGCATGCAGGCACCATATCACAATCCCTTTGGAGTCTCACAATAGCTGGCACGTTTGCACTTGAGGGGGCGCCGCATGTTCCCTGCGGTGAGAGTGTTAATAATGCTGGCAGAGAGGTCACTTCCTACAGGAGTGCCACACACCCGCAGCTCTTCATCGCTGTGCATGTTCTTTCAGATCTGCACATGTAAATCAAACAAGTTCATATTATGGCAGAGAAGTTAACAATTGGGTGGCAGAATCAATGCATCGATAGAATCTTAAAATGCTAAACTACTTATCAGACCTGCCACTGAATTTAATCAGGGGTAAAATAACGATTTGTACAGTTTTAAAGAAACAAACCTGCCTTATTAGACATGATAATATAAGCTATATGCTATAAATCAGGGTCAAATTTCAAATCTGAAGACTTTTCCAGCTGTCTAAGCATCAGACAGTTCACTTCAATGGGATTCACCATCAAAACATCCATACGCTTAATATATAACCCTGCACAGTGCAGAACAATAAACGGATATGCTAAAACGAGCATAATTAGCCTATAGTTTCAGCTTCTGTGGTGCTTCCTTTATGGAGCTTATTAAATGTATGGTTAATAGCAGATGCATTAACAGATATTGGCCAGCTTCACAAATGATGTAGGTCAGATACATTTACAAAATGAGCTTCATTGAAAGATAAGGATCATTTCTGTCTCCAATTATGAAGAGTTAATCTAATAGCTGTTTGAAATAATTGTGTGCGCAAAATGAACTTTTAAAATACCCTTCGATTCAAGGGTTCGATTTACATTCAGATATAAACAAAAATGAAAGTTTAAGCAGTCTTCGGAAGAGTCAAAAGTTAATTCTCACTCATGGAAAATCCATCTTGAAGTCAACTTTGTCTCTAATAGAATATCGCCTAATTGATTTAATGGCTCATGCGTGAAATTGAATTAAAGAAAGCGCATTATTGCAGTGCATCACAGTGTTGATTAACTAGATAAATGGCGAGAGGCAAATAAAATCTTGATATCTGCCTCTGTAAGGGATTTCTTTTTTATTTTTTCATTATTATTTTTCTTTTGAGACAGGATTTGGCATGGCCAAGGAAAGCAATATGAACTTAAATAATGCATGCTGTTGTTCAAAGCCAATGCGGCCTCACAGGTTAGTCTCCTGTTACACCCGTCTAAAAAAAGAACAACTCACCCATCCTCTCTCTCTCTCTCTCTCTCACACACACACACACACACACACACAAACGCACAGGATTCCCTAATGTCTTGCATCCCATTTAGCGTTGGTGCATATAAGCCCTAAATATGCAAAATCTTCACTGTAAAAATTAATACGCTTTATCTAATCAATAAAATTGTGGCAACAGATTACAAGCAATATTATTAATTAAATTGAACAAATTAGAATTGAGTAATAATTAATCAAGTTAAAATGAGTAAAGTTTACACCAAAACATTAAACAAAAATATCTGAATAACAGACAGTCGTCAAAGATGAATTAAGAACTCTTTATTTTAAATTGCCAACATTGAAGACACCTGATGTTAACAAGCAGAATCACTGGAGAAAAACGTAATTATAAAAAAAAACAATGATCAATGGTGACTTAAATGTATGTTTGTTCCTTCTTTTTTGTAAGTTTTACTCATTTTAAATGGTTAACATTTAAGGAATTAATTTTATTAATTGTTACTCAACTCTAATTTGTTAAATTGAATGAATAACATTGCTTTTAATCTGTTGCAACAATTTGTTTGATTAGATAAAGTGCATTTATTTTTACAGTGCAACCATGGAGATTGTTTAGATTATTGAATCACATTATTTTTATTTTGATCCAATTTCTTTATTGGGTTTTGAAAGCAGACAAACTGTCATCCATTCCAAATCCAGCCTGATCTCACGGGAATTCGTACGAATTTTACGAGGTGGCTAATTTGTAACAAATCATATGACTTCACTAGTACGAATTAGTACGATTTTTGCTAAATCGTACATATTTTTATGAATTGGCCAATTCGAATGAATTCATACAAATGACCTACCCCAGACCCCGCCCCTAAACCCAACCATCACGTGCGTTTAGACAAATCGTACGAATTCGTATGAGTGAGGTCGTATGAATTAGTACGAATTAGTCACTTTTTAATCACTTGTATGAATTCGTACGAATTGGTCGTGAGAAAGGGTAGTCCAAATCAAAGTCAAATACGTCAAAAGGTCCAACTTGTTTGGTAAAACAAAATAGTTGCTATTAAACGAACAAACAAACAACACGAACTTGGAAACAAACAAACAACAACAACAAAACCAAATGCAAATCAAATCAAAGCAAAGCAAATCAAAGCAAAGAAAAGCAAAATATTGGTGTTTGATCATCTAAATGTACGTTTAGATTTACATGTTTAGGTAATAATTCAAATGACCTTATTGTGACAACACATCCTTATATTTCAGTGTCAATAAATATAAAAATAATTGTAATCAAATTACATAAACATCTGCCTCCACATAGATTTAAAAGAAATGTGAAATAGGAGTAAAAGCAATTGTTTTTTACCTTAAGACAACAATGAGCATAATTTTTGACATTTGATGAGAAATAACAGATATTACGCCCACAATTGTCTCAAGGAGACAGAACGTTCACCGAACAATACTGTCATTTTGAAAGTAGGCAAGAGTGCAAACAATTGTTATCGTAGCTCTCTTAGTGTGAGTGTCACTGTCATCATTACATATGTATGCAGTCACAAAGTTTATCTTTCACATCTTGTTCCTGACATGCCCACATTTTCAAGAGTCAGTCTCAGAGAGCTCATGAAATGTTAACGCTACAGGGGCTCGCACCTCTCCTTAATGTTTTCAACACAAACGGTCCCCCCAGAGAGCAATACGTTTCAGTACGGTTATTTTAATCCTTCTGCTACAGACAGGAAATGGAATAATAACAGGAAAACAGGAAGAATCACAAGACACGCTCCAATCTGCACACTTAGATTGGAAGATATCATGGAAATGTCCCTCTCCAAGGGCTCGTATTTCATTTCCACTCGGCCAGAGTGTGCTTTTAGGACACAACAGAGTACACAACTGCTCAGTCGTGTGCAGCCCAGAAGACAAGAAGCAACTGCTGTGAGTAGTTCACTTTTAAAAAAACTTTTGCTGATAATTTACTTGTCTTTCAAGATGTCCATGTCATTCTTTCTTCAGTCGAAAAGAAATTAAGGTTTTTGCTGAAAGCATTCCAGGATTTTCTCCATATAATGGACTTCATTGGGAACCAAACGGTTCAAGGTCCAAATGAGAGTTTCAGTGCAGCTTCGAACGAGTTCGAACAGAAGAGTCACGAACGCTCATCACAGAACAGAGCAAGGCGACCGTTTGTGCTTATAAAACTTAAACTTATATTTTTTAAATGAACGATCGTTTCGCTTGATAAGACCCTTATTCATCGTCTGGTGTCGTTTAAAGCACTTTGAACAGTTTGCACTGAAACTCTCATTTGGACCTTGGACCGTTTGGTTCCCATTGAAGTCCATTATATGGAGAAAATCCTGGACTGTTTTCATCAAAAACCTTAATTTCTTTTCGACTGAAGAAAGAAAGACATGGACATCTTGGATGACATGGGGGTGAGTAAATTATCAGCAAAAGTTTTTTTTCTACTCCTTTGAGGAAGATATGATACAAAGGGTGTCAGGTCTTATGAAATGAAATAAAACCATGACAAAAACAGGATGACGATTATCACATAGCAGTGCAGCTCTCTTACTGTAAAGAATAAATGTCAAAGTTCACTTTGCCATTTGAGATGTTTTCCATGATATCTAGTACAAAATATTATGAGACATAGCTTCTCTATCCAACATCAACAACACTTAGCAACTGAAATCAAATAAATTAATTAATATAAAATAAAAAAGCTGATTGTACTTGTGAATGTTTGCAGTAACCATTAAACTGAGTTTCAGTTTCTGTTCTGGTGCTTCCTTTATGGAGCTTATTAAATGTACGGTTAATAGCAGATGCATTAACAGATATAGGCCAGCTTCACAAATGATGTAGGTCAGATACATTTACAAAATGACTGAAAGATAAGGATCATTTCTGTCTCCAATTATGAAGAGTTAACCTGTTTGAAATAAATATAGCAAGATTAACTTTTAATCGATTCAGCAGAGATGTAAACAAAATGAAACATAGAAAGTTACAAGCACATGTCAAAGTTAGAGAGTCAAAAGTTAATTCTCACCCATGAAAAATGTTGAAGTCAACTTTGCCTCTGGCGCTCAAATAGTAAATTAATTGATTTAATGGCCCATGTATCAAACTGAATTAAAGAAAGTGCGTTATTGGAATGTGTAAAATAAAATAAAATAAAATAAAATAAAATAAAATAAAATAAAATAAAATAAAATAAAATAAAATAAAATAAAATAAAATAAAATAAAATAAAATAAAATAAAATAAAATAAAATAAAATAAAATAAAATAAAATAAAATAAAATAAAATAAAATAAAATAAAATTAAAAAATAATAAAATAAATAAAATAAAAAAGAGAGATCTCAACAAAGTATCATGAAAATAAAATAAAATCCAAACAGGGAATCATGAAAATACAATATAAAACAACAATAAAATTTAAATAAATAAATAAAATATGTCTAAACCAAGTATGATGAAAATAAAATGTAAAATATCTCACCAGAGTATCATAAAAAATAAAATAAAATCCAAACAGGGAATCATGAAGATACAATATAAAACGAAAAAAACAACAACAAAAAAACAACAACAATAAAATAAAATTAATTAATTAATTAAAAACACCAGATACTCTCTCACCAGAGAATCATGAAAATAAAAAAACGGTTTCAAACAGGATATCATGCTGCATTCATAAATAATAATTACTAAAAAATAAGTGTCAAGAGAGAAGAGAGAGGCTCAGTGCCATGTTCTGTGCAAGTGCACAAAAATAAACCATGTCCAGACAGAATCACACCACCCAGTCATGGTTTATTTTACCACATGTAATGTTATGACTTTATTTTTACCACTTGTATATATATCCCCCGAACACACAGACACACAAATATCAGTAGATACCTTCAAAACCAAAACAAGACAGGGTCATTTTGAGTATACAGCGCATTTCACAATACTAAAAGACCCGAAGCAGATTTATAAATGGTGCCATGCAATCCACCAAAGAAGCTTATTAAACAGGAAAAACACTAATAGCAGCTTATTGCTAATACACATGCAAATATAAGAGAACATCAACTGAAATGTGCACTTGCTGAGCATTAACTGGATAGTTTGACGTCTGAAAGTGTCATTCCGGGGAGTTCCCACGCTTTGATGTGCTAGTGTGGTTTGTAAACGCAGGTGAAAGACGATGGAAAAATCTGCTGGAAATCTTTGCACTATACCCATCAAAGACCAGTTTGGGAGTTTGGGGCTTTCCGTGTGGTGTAGTTTTGAGCATTTCGCAACAGTAGTTGACTCAGTGGTGCAAGGCCTATTATTGTTTAAATTGTGATTTAATATGGGGTAACAACCTAATCAGTTTCATAGCAATCTATTTCATTAACTATCAACTTTTTGTGGTTAAAAGTTAAAAAAAAAATAGCTGCAGGAACATTTTAAGTCAGAAGTTCCTGAGTAGCACGGTATAAGACCAAAAAAGTTGGGAAACACTATTAGTTTAGTGTAATATCTGCTTGGTGACAAAGAAAGCAACATCTCAACTAAATCCTCCAGCTGCATTGTTCAGAAAAGTTTCCGTCACTGATGTGGAGAGACAGAGGGAGACTGTTTTTAAAGTAAATCGCCATCACTTCCTTCCTGTTTCCTTTCATTCAGATTTCCTGTGAACTTTGTAGACAAACAAGCCGCGATTTGATTCACAGGGTCCCTATGCAGTGTTCACCGATTCCTATATTGAGCAGAGGAGTCTCTTATGCTCATCAAAGCTGCATTTATTTAAATAAAAATATGGGGAAATGTAATATTGTGAAATATTATGGCAATTGAAACTGATTTTGTTTTTAATATATTCTCTCTTAGAAAAAAGGGTTCTATATATGTAGCATAGGGTTCTTTACTCAACTGCAAAGGACTTTTTATGCAAAAAAAAAAAATGTTGATAATGACAAGAAAGAACACTTTTGGCACAAAGGTTCTTTATAGGCTATTATTCATTCATATATTAAATTATTCGGCAACATTTTGCAGTTGTAATTAAATTATTGTTTATTGAACTGTTGTAGTAACTCAATATCCCATTTTAATCATGCTGATTTTTGGAGGATAAAAACTGAAATGGCACACTTTGTGTGATATTGATTAATTACATTTTTAACCCCCATATCTTGAATTTTGTGATCATTCATGCATTGCATTTTAGGGGTTCCAAATACGTAGCGCTTTAGAACCTTTTAAGGTTCTATATAGAACCTTTTCTTCTAAGAGAGTAGAATGTAATTTTTTCCTGTAAGTTATTCCTTTTCCCCTACACAACATACAGTATTTCACTACTGTATTATGACACGCAGCTATAATAAATACTGTACTTACTTACATTTAAATGACTGCAATGTAAAATGACAGATAGTTGCTTTCCTAGGACTATTAAGCCATATTAGTTGGCACATACCTAACACTACATGCAATTATTCGATTTATTGTTGTTTTATTGACATCTTTCTTGAAGTCATTATGCAAGTAACAGTGACAATATATTTTTTGGGCCAATTTCAAATATTTGTATACACACCAAAAATATATTCTATATATATTAATATATTTCTTTTGTGTATGGGCAAAGCCACCAGTCTGGCTGTAACTTGACTGATGTCTCAAACTAACTAATTAGTTCTGCATGACAGTTTTGATTCTCAACTATTTTGCCGAACTGCCTCAAGTCAGTTTGCAACCGGTTTTTCCCCTTATATAATTCCAGTGTGGCTGTGAGCTCTTCTGCATGTGAACTCAGTCTTGAAGCCCAGCCAGAACCCAGTGTGATATCAGTGCTATGTAGTATTTCAGGTAAGACTGTATCTGTGTGTGCACCAACAGTTCATTTGTGCACAACAACTATAAACTATATGTGCTTTTAACTGTGCAATGAAAAGGCCATGGCATGATAGTGGACTTTGATTTGAAAGACGCGTCTTCATCTGTCCTGGAGAAAGAAAGTGATGCTATAGATTCTGGGCCTCCATCTGACATGTGCTTGTGAAGTCTCATGCTGTATGGGAGGAATTCTTATCATTCCTGCTGACCTTTACATTCCTCTGAAGTTGCATTATGCAGAAAAAAAAACCTGTTTGATCAAAACCCGAATGACTTTGTGTAATCTTCAATGGAATGCAAATAAAATGTGTGTGTATATATATATATATATATATATATATATATATATATATATATATATATATATAAATTCTCACCAAGAGAGTAAAAATACATTATTGTGGAATATGATTTAAATTTAATATAACTAACTTGTATTTGAATATATTTAAAATGTATTATAATAGCAAAGCTGAATAGATCATAATAGAATATTTTTCCACTTCCCTGTAGGTTCTGCGATCACCTGTTGCGTAATGATGACTCCCTCTGATTATCTTTCTGAGAAAGTTACATCATGCTTGCAACTGCATGATACAATCTAGACGCACAATGAGCATTGTATCCTGCAGGTGTGATTCTGACTGTTTTCAACACTGATAATAATAAGAAATGTTTCTTGAGCAGCAAATCAACATATTAGAATGATTTCTGAAGGATCATGTGACACTGAAGACTGGAGAAATGCTGAAAATTCAGCTTTGCCATCACAGAAATAAATAACATCTAAAATATATTAAAAAGTGTTTCACAATATTGCTATTTTACTGTATTTTGGTGTAGTAAAGAATTCTTTAAAAATAAAAATTATTGCTTAACGGTAATAAACTTTTGAAATGCATACTAAGTTGTTAAAGGAGTTGTTCACTTTTAAGAATACTTTTGCTGATAATTTACTCACTCGCATGTCATTCAAGATGTCAATGTCTTTCTTTCTTCAGTCGAAAAGAAATTAAGGTTTTTGATGAAACATTCAAACCTTCCAGGATTGGTTATCGTTCGGTAACCAAACGGTTCAAGGTGTTCTTGATTCTCCTGTTCGAATCTTTTTCCGAGTCAATTTGTTCATTTCGTTTGTTGAATGAACCAAATGACAGTTCATTTTGATGAATAGGAGAGTCACGAACGAGCATCACAGAACAGAGCAAGGCGAGCATTTGAGCTTATAAAACTTAAACTTTGTTATTTATTTATTAAATGAGTGATCGTTTCGCTTGATAAGACCTTTATTCATCGTCTGGAATCGTTTAAAGCCCTTTGAGCAGTTTGTAGTTTGCACTGAAACTGTCTTTTGGACCTTGAACCGTTTGGTTCCCATTGAAATCCATTATATGCAGAAAATCCTGGAATGTTTTCATAAAAACCTTAATTTCTTTTCGACTGAAGACAGAAACACATGGACATCTTGGATAACATGGGGGTGAGTAAATTATCAGCAAATGTTTTTTTTTTTGTTTTAAAGTGAACTACTCCTTTCAGTTTCTATTTCTGTTGCATGTTCTGATAACGGAAAGGACTGAGTGGACAAATATTAACACAGCTGTTTTTTTTTTCTTTTTTCTTTTTTTGTTGTTGTTGCAGTGCTGAGTGATGGCACAGCTGGGCAACATGATTCGCCGAAGGAGTTTGGTCATTTGTGTCAACCGTATAAAACCCTGAATAACAAACAATTAGCCACAATCTGTCCCTAGCTAATCGGGACACAGTGTGCAACCTCCTGGGAAGCTCAGGGAAACTATTGGACTGTCAGCATGGAAAGATCCATTACAAAGACTGTCCATTCATTTAAAAAAAGACTGTTTAGCCTACAGCGATTTGCTTGAAATAGGATGCAGCAACAGCACCCTCTTCCCCTGCACACCCTCAACTCAAACGTGCTTAACATGCATTCGGTAAACAAGAGAACTCGCACTAAAAATAGAGCAATCCTTCAGCTGTGAGCGCTGACTTCAAGGAAATATGCATTGGGACAGGGAGAACAGCCGGCGTCCGTTTCTCAGTATTTGTTTCTTGCTCTCTAATAACGGAGTGGAAGGCATGAGTCGGTCCCCAAGCTGGTTTCCACATGCTGACTGAGACTCATTAGTATCCACGCAGTGCTGCCTTTCCTAGGTCATTGGCTTGAACACAGCCCACGGGCCTGTAATGACAGATGCACAGTGTTCTGATTTATAGCTAAGATGAGAAGTAGGGAATAAGGGACGGAGGAAAACAAAGGAAGGAGGAGTTGAAGGGAGTATGGAAGCTTTGGGAGAGGGACTGATGCAAAACAGGAACCGCAGAACAAGTGCAGGAAATGAAGGAGATAAACAGGTGTGATGGAGGCCAGTGTAGGCGCCAAGGCATGCAGCTATTCCAGATTCCATGTTCTGCGATGCATATCTCTATTTTACGATTATATCAATTGTGACATATATCACCAAGTAAAAACAGTAAAAACTGTTTTAATGTGAAATATACCATTTGAAAAATGTTTTCTTTTTGAATATACTTTAAAATGTAATTTTAGCGTCTTCAGTGTCACATGATCCCTCAGACATCACTCTAATGTGCTGATTTGCTGCTCAAGAAACCTTTATTATTATTTCACGAGTTCGCTCTTCCAAATAAGTCACATTAGTATGCGTATCTGGCGTGCTGTCCGAGGAGAGGGCTCCGGGTCAGGTATTCGGCCCGAACCCAGAGTACTCTACCCGTATTCATGGCAGTGAAAGAATAAGCCAAGAGTGAGGAGTCAGGGTTGTGGAGGGATGCTGAAACTGTCAAGGAATGTTAGGTGAATCGTATGGAAGCTTGTTTCCGCTAATGAATAAAAAAAAATTTAAAAAAATATTGCGAATTTTTATCTCACAATTGCGAGATATAAAGTCAGAATTGTGAGAAATAAAGTCGCAATTGCGAGATTTAAAGTCGCAAATCTGAGAAAGTCGCAATTGCAAGATTTAAAGTCGCAAATCTAAGACATAAAGTCGCAGTTCTTAGAAATAAAGTCGCAATTGCGAGATAAAAAGTCGCAAATCTGAGAAATAAAGTCACAATTGCGAGATATAAAGTCAGAATTGTGAGAAATAAAGTCACAATTGTGTTATAAAGTCAAAATTGGGAGATATAAATTCAGAATTGCGAGAAATAAAGCCGCAATTGCGAGATTTAAAGTCGCAAATCTGAGAAGTAAAGTCGCAATTGTGAGATTTAAAGTCGCAATTCTTAGAAATAAAGTCGCAATTGCAAGATCTAAAGTCGTAATTATGATAAATAAAGACAGAATTGACTTTTTATCTCACAATTCTGACTTTTTTTTCTCACAATTGCGAGTTTACATCTCGCAATTCTGACTTTATAACATAATTGCGAGTTTTTATGTTGAAATTCTGACATCTTTTCAAAGAATTGTGAGATATAAACTCGCAATTGCGAGTCATCGGACCAATTTTAAGCGAAAAAATGACTTTTTTCCCCCAATTCTGACTTTACAACACTCAATTTCGACTTTATATCATGCAATTCTGATTTATAACACACAATTGTGACTTTATATCATGCAATTCTGACTTCGTATCACGCAATTCTGACTTTATATCTCGCAATTCTGACTTTATATCTCGCAATTCTGAGAAATAAAGTCAGAATTGCGAGATGTAAACAATTACCTTTTTTATTTTTCATTCTGTGGTGGAAACAAGCTTCCATAGGAGTCGACGGAGTGAATATATTTATGCTTCCTCTCGTGCTGATGGGATTGAAATGATAATTGTTTGATGACAAGTTGATTGCAATGATTGTTTGAACGTGCTCCTCCCAAACTTTGTTTATAAAAGAAAAAAAAACGAAATTGGCATTAATTGTTCACGCTTCAAACAGGTTTCTCTCCTCTGTATAGAAGTAGCACAGGAAACTACATGTTCTCAGAACACTCAACACCTCGAAATTACACCGACATGCCACTTGCAACATTTCTCTTTACAAGCTCTATGACTGTGTGTTATCCTTCCTCTTTTTCTTACGAGCCGTGCTTTTGTACCTCCGGTGGTCTGAAAAGCTCAGGCCACTGCACAGAGCGTAAACAGGAAGTGGATGTGAAGGTTTGAGGGCTCTGGGGACTCGAGATCAAGACCAGCAACAGCAGAGGGGAAATTAGCCCGACAGCTAGCAGCTAGTCAAAAAACAACTTCAGTCCATCTGACGAATGACTTGAGCATTAGAGGAATGTCTGTGAAACAATGGCTTTGAAAGGTGATTTAGCAAACAAAGGAATTTTTCCATGATTTTCCTTTGGCAGGGAGAAAGGCAGGCAAGAGCTGCTGCTGGGTCAAACTGGACTTTTAATTAGGTCATTTCAGATTGCCATAATTTTTGTGTACAACATTGAGTCATGCGTGAACATTTCACAATGTTAACTAGATTTTTACATTACTTTACCAGGATAAAGCTATGCAGTTTTTAGTGATTTGCTTTGCAGATGCTTGGGTGGGTGGTGGCTAAGGCATTGTTAATGGTTGCTAGGGCATTTGGTGGTTGCTAGGATGCTGATTAGTGGTTGCTAGGGTGATCTAGGTTGCTAGGGTATGATGTTGTCATTTGGTTTACAAGGTGTTCTTATGGGTGCTGCAAGGGTATTCTTGTGGTTGCTAGGGTGTTAGGTGGTTTCTATGATGTTTCCAAATGGTTGCAAGGGTATTATGGTGATTATTATGTTGTTCTAAGTGGTTGCTAGGGCATTGCCAAGTGGTTGCAAGAGTATTTTGGTGATTGTTAAGGTGTTCTAAGTGGTTGCTAGGGTGTTGCCAAATGGTTGCAAGGGTTTTATAGTTGTTTTCTATGATGATGTCAAGTGGTTGCAATTATTAGGATGTTCTAAGTGGTTGCTAGGGCATTGCCAAGTGGTTTCAATGTATTCTAGTGATTGCAAGGGTGTTCTATGTGGTTTCTATGGTGTTGGCAAGTGGTTTCAAGGATATCCTGGTATAAATGTGTTCTAAGTGGTTGCTAGGGCGTTGCCAAGTGGTTTCAAGGTATTCTAGTGATTGCTAGGGTGTTCTATGTGGTTTCTATGGTGTTGGCAAGTGGTTGCAAGGATATTCTGGTGATTATAAATGTGTTCTAAGCAGTTGCTAGGGAATTGCCAAGTGGTTTCAATGTATTCTAGAGATTGCAAGGGTGTTCTATGTGGTTTCTATGGTGTTGGCAAGTGGTTGCAAGGATATTCTGGTGATTATAAATGTGTTCTAAGCGGTTGCTAGGGCGTTGCCAAGTGGTTTCAATGTATTCTAGTGATTGCAAGGGTGTTCTATGTGGTTTCTATGGTGTTGGCAAGTGGTTTCAAGGATATCCTGGTATAAATGTGTTCTAAGTGGTTGCTAGGGCGTTGCCAAGTGGTTTCAAGGTATTCTAGTGATTGCTAGGGTGTTATATGTGGTTTCAATGGTGTTGGCAAGTGGTTGCAAGGATATTCTGGTGATTATAAATGTGTTCTAAGCGGTTGCTAGGGCGTTGCCAAGTGGTTTCAATGTATTCTAGTGATTGCTAGGGTGTTCTATGTGGTTTCTATGGTGTTGGCAAGTGGTTTCAAGGATATCCTGGTGATTATAAATGTGTTCTAAGTGGTTGCTAGGGCGTTGCCAAGTGGTTTCAATGTATTCTAGTGATTGCTAGGGTGTTCTATGTGGTTTCTATGGTGTTGGCAAGTGGTTGCAAGGATATTCTGGTGATTATAAGTGTATTCTAAGTGGTTTCTATGGTGTTGCCAAGTGGTTTCAAGGTTATTCCGGTGATTGCTAAGCTGTTCTCAGTGCCACCCAGCCAGCTCACTCTACAAGTCTATGATATTCCATGGCTCAAGTCTCTCCTGGGACCAAACACCTTAAAATCTCACCTCAAAAACACATCCATCATTAATGTCTGTAGCACAAACAGCACAGGATGATTTATGTTTCTCATGTGTTCACTGCTTTTTTACAATCTAGCTTCATAAGTAGTTTTCCATGCCTCCGAAAGTATGCTGCTCTTTTGCACCAACTCAGAAAATAAATCACACGGCAGGGCTTGAATGCACCTTATACATATTTAATTTTTCAGTATGACTCATTTCTATTACTTTGTGTTGTTCACATTCATACATGTTCTTAATTTAAAGTCACACCCAACATGTTGCAAATACACTTTCTTTTACCAGTGCGACAGGTTCAATGTCTCTAGTGTCATGGAACTGAATAACTGAAGTTTTCACACCCATCTCACATGCACAGCCAGCACAAGAGACATGCACACATGACTTCCCTCAACCAAACACTTCTTAGATTAGTGAGTATAAAGAACTTGAAACTGTTTTACAATCCTTGAGCTCGTATTCAAGGCTATAAACTTCCCCCAAAACAGCCAAAACATAGAGCACTGTACGTAAATGTCAGTGCCAGTGGAAATAAGCATTTACCTTTATGTCAGCTGTAACTCCTGGAGCAAAAACACAAACAATTCCCGTAACAGAATACTCAGAGAGGGTAAAATGAGTTATTGTTGTTGGATGAATACAAGGGCCTCATGGCCAAAGGAAGCTAAAGTGGGAAATGCCCTAGATCTGCCAACATTTCAAAACAATAAGAACTAAATCTGACTGACTGTATAGCCTTCAAAACGTCCTGCTGGTTTCCAAACAAACAGTACCTTCCATTCCACTCCTATCCATTTGATATGTAGTTTATGTAATGCTAGTTAATATGTATATGACAGTTGATTTCGGGAATGCAGACAGTGTTCATGTATACAGAGCCGTTTCAGCTCCCAGAGGACTGATATAGTGTTACGCCTCCACTAAACACGAGAAGCCACTGTAACAAATTGGGTTCAACTGGCCCTGGCAGTCACTGGTAGTTTGTGCTTGGCTGTGAGCACAGCCCTGTTTCTCACACTACCGAGAGAGAATTATTGATGATGTCACTAAGTTAGACATTATGTGTCATACACACTTTCAGTATTCGCAGAACTACAGTTAAACCTCCAAAACGAACATTAATAGTAACTGAAACACAAAGTTTACAGACACTCAGACACCATGAGACAGCTGCACACTGAAAAGAAATCCCCCAACAACTGCTATATCATCAGTTCCTCAAATGATCTCACAAGCGTGTACATTTTGCTAGATCTGACACTGAGAAATAGTACATGACTTGTATTTATGGTCTTAAATTGGAGTTTAATAATTTATTCACCTTTTTGTATGTTTCCATGAAACACAAAAAGACCTGAAGTATGAAAGAATTTTCCATTTTTGTGTCAACTATTCCTTTAAAGTTAGCAATGGCTAGCAATAGCGAGCTAGCTTTGAAAGGATTTGATCCCTCCCTTCAGAGCGTCTCCAAAGCCATGCCTCATCCAAACCACATGAACGTGCGCAGCCAGAACAGATTCTTAGAGACAAATTACCTCATGTCTCAAAGCACATAACATTACAATAATAATGAACGTAAACAACTTACAGAGCTAGTACTTGTACCACCTGACTGCTGCGGATTCATTTTGCCATTGATAGAACATCACGGGTTGCCATCTTGCAATTACGGTTATGCCGTGAAGGCAGCATAAGCTTGTTGTTTTGGTTCAGGAGGAACTGTAAAAGGCGACTGTTGTTTGTTAGCAGTGCCCGGTGACTCTCTGCACGAGCCGGAGGTTAAATACAGACAGGAAGGACATTGTATCATTTGGACGAAACATTTTTGGTCTTCTATTATTGATTGCAATCAGGATATCAAGATAATTTAAACCAGAATAGCAAAAAAAAAATGCCAACCCAACCTTTAAGAGATGATTTTAGAAAGTAGCATACAAAAGTAGGCTACTTTGATTTAAAAAGCGTAGAAAGAAAACACAACTCTACTATAGTAGAGAGTAAAAGTAGGAGAAACCAGTAAGACCCAGATGAGGTCTGTCAATGTTTCAAACCGTCACATGCCAGGACTCCTCGCTGAGCGGCCATCTGTAACATTACATGGCGCTTCAGAGCAACTTGGCCGCACTCACACAAACACATGCAGAAAAACACAAGAAGAGATCTCTGTGGAGAACAAATGGTAAAACTGGCATCTTCTTCAGCAAAGCCAAGGTCGGTAATAATAAAGCTGACTCAGCAAATGTGTTTTACAGTGAGTTGCATTTCACAGCCTTTGCATACCAACATACCCAACACTATCTCACGCCCAATTCGTACGAATACGACGAATGAGTAAAAAATGTTTAATTTGTACTAATTCGTATGACCTTCACTCTTACGAATTTGTACGATTTGTCTAAACCCACGTGACGGTTAGGTTTAGGGGCGGGGTTAGGGGTAGGTCATTCGTACGAATTCATACGAATTGGCCAATTCGTAAAATATGTATGAATTAGCAAAATCGTACTAATTCGTACGAGTGATTTCGTATGAATTGTTACGAATTAGCCACTTTTTAATCATTCGTCGAATTCGTACGACTTGGTCGTGAGATCAGGTTGACATACCTGATGTTTCTCAGAGCTGCAGATTGCATCTGGCCTTGAGTACGAAAAAAACAAATTGAAACAAATGTAATGAGACCATTTTGTAGCATTTCCCATATAATATAATATATAAGTTTTTAATTAAATTAAACAGTTCTCTTCAGGTTTATGCATCTAACATTACTTTAAAGTGTGTAAAAAACACTTAACTTAATTTTGGCTTCAGTACAATTAGAAACAATTAGTTAATATCACATCTGCATATTACATTATACATGAAACTGTATTATTGTTTTCATAATTGGGGTATTCCTCAAAGGATCAGCATTAATAATTGGGAATCCTTGGACTCAAAAAATATGAACACCACTGCAAAGTCAAATCACTGAGATGAGTTTTCACGAGCTCAGTTCACATGAATGCTGATTTAATTTACACATGACTAAATGAAATTGCATTCATGTCAACCTGACGGCACTCATAAACAAGAAAGATGATGCTGCATATCAATGGAAGATCAGTTTCATAAAGCCACCAAAACTGGGCCTTTAGTGAAAACCCTCAAGGTAGCCTATCTATTCCCAGTCTGAAAAAGTCTGTTTTTATCCATTTAATCTCTCCAATCTAGGGTTAATATTTTTTAACAATCACCTCAAAGTCTTTTTAACACCTAATCCTAACCGCACATGACCTCTTTTATTTGGATACGAAGAGAAAAGATCATGTTCTCAGCCACAGTCACCCTTTAAAACCTATTACTGAATGATGTAACCCGTTAGAAGTAGAAAATCGCTATAAAATCTTTCACAAATCTACTCGGAGTGTTTGTGTAACAGGTTCTTGCACTTAAGCCCCTGTCTGAATACATCATCCCTGTGTTTACTTCTAAGCACCTACTTCTATTCAGCGCAATAATGAAACAGAGAGAGACCCGAGCTGCTTTTTCAACACCTTATGCACAAGCAATGGAGGAATTGAACCATATAAAGAGCAGCATATTACAGAAACACTTAAGCAAAGTTCACTGGCTCATAGAGTAACACAAAATGTGCCCAATAAACAGGAAAATAATACAGTCCAATGTCCAAAAGACCATTTTCTGGTGAGTGATATAGGAGAACTACACGTGTCTGACAATCATTGATTCATTTCGAGGAACTGGAAGGCTACAACATTCTCCAAGATGCAAACTCTGAGAATTTGAACTGAAAGAAACACTCACACACACAAACAAACAAAAGCCTTTCCCTCAATTGATTTTGAGTGCTTTCTTGTCTGCTGTCATACAGATATTGTTTCAAAATAACAAATAGTTTTGCTGAGGCAATCACTATTATTTTTGTGCATATTTTGCTCAATCCCTTGACCCGAGCTTCAATGCATAACTGGCCTCAACGTTTCTGCTACAGATATGAATGAGAATCACATGAGAAGAGAATGAGTCATTCATTAGCAAGTATTCTCTGAACTCACATTCATAACCAACTAGTTTTACCACTTTAAACTGCTACGAGGTGAACCCAAATGTTTAACATTCTTTAACCCATAAATGAGAACTAAAGGGGTAACTGTACCACTGACCAAATGATTTTGTTATTACGTGAGCTTAGAATTATAAGGGTAGTTCTGAGATATTGAGCATCAAAGTTTTTACATCCCAGCTGGCAAAACTGTTATGTAGTATAATCATCGATTATAGCTTTACCTATTAATCTTTTTTCACAAAAATAACACCACACAGGCATTAATAAACACATAATGGATCAGATTATGTCAAAAACTCAATTTCTGAACCTTTTAATTCTAAACTCACGATTAATTAAAATTATTTGCACGTTTTTCATTAAATGTGTAGGATAGGTTTACACAAAGGATTGGGTCCTGAATACAACACGTACAACACAAACCAACAAATGAATAAAGCACAATACACATAAAAAGTAATAAAGACAATTTTTGAGGTTATTCCTTTATGACAATGCCAGTGGCAACAATAAAACCTGTAATGCGCTCCATTATGAGCATGACATTGCTTGTGTTGTGCAGTGTGTATTTATGTCTACCTGATGCAATAACATGTAACAAAAGCACAAAATTAGGATGCAGACGTAATCCTCTATATAATCCATCCATCATGCTCCAGTACAAGTGGTTTGCAAGTATATTTTTAATATACATTTTTAAATAAATATAATTTTTAAATTAAATTAATCCATTTTATTTCACGAAAGTGACCAGCTGATAGACATTCCCTTTTGAAACACCCATTTTACACCAGCCAAAGCTGGTCAGGCTTTGTTGTTGGCTGGTTTTCAGCTGATTAGGCTGGGAGACCATTTCAGACTAGCTATTTTAGCTGCAGTTATTTTGCTGTTTTTATTACCATGCTGGGGAAAAAATGGTAACACTTTATTTTGATGGTCCCTTTAAGACATTCTTTTAATTATAAGAAATGTTTCACCAATCATTAGAGTATTAGACATGTGTGTTTAATATCTCGTGAGCTTAGAATTATAAGGTTCTATCTCCACTTTTGGTCGAAATTGAGTTTTTGACATAATCTGATCCATTATGTGTTTATTAATGCCTGTGTGGTGTTATTTTTGTAAAAAAAAATATTTTTTTAGTAGTTATTAATAAAATAAAAAGGTTCCATCTCACAAAACATAAACCGAGTTGGGATTATAAGGTTCTATCTCCAGTAGATTCAATATCCAATCAAAACCCTGAATGAACACGGACAGACCAATCAAAACCCACCTCTTAGCTCTGTAGCCTGGACAAGATTTTGAGTAAAATTGTGTTTTGTATAAACACTGCTTTGTTTTGTGGTACTGGAAAAGTATCTGGGAAACCAACGGCACAGAAAATGTGGCATAAAGACAACTACAGAGAAAATAATTTTATACGAAAACACCCTTCAATTTAGGAAGTACTGTACAGGTGCTAAGCAATGCAATTGTCAGGTATTAGGTGTTTATTATGCCTGTGTGGTGTTATTTTTGTAAAAAAAAAAATATTTTGTTAGTAGTTATTAATAAAATACAAAGGTTTCATCTCACAAAGCATTAACCAAATTGGGATTATAAGGTTCTATCTCCAGTAGATTCAATATCCAAGCAATGCAACTGTGACTGTTTATCCTGTTGAGTCCTGGACAGTGCCTCAGTGGGTCCCATTGTCTAATCTGTCTAATATTTATCCATGTTCAAGTACATGCCTGCAGTTGACAAAGCATATTACAGTATTTAGAAAGTAATAATCTAGACAACATAAATTACATAACATGAAGTACATCATACATAACAAAACAGACATACAGACTAATAAGGGATGAAAACTTCTATTATAGCTCAACAAGACCATCACCCTACAGGTACTTTGTGAATAAAATATCAAAATCCTGGCACATTTGGAAATGGGATTTTTTAAGATGGCCCCAATGGAGATAGAACCTTTTAAGTGTGAGAGCTCTGATTCTGTTTGGAATTATAAGGTTCTATCTCCACTTTTACAAATAAAACTTATGTAGTATAATCATAATTTTCAAGATGTTACAATATTTTGTGTGTTAATCTACGAAATTAAACGTTTTTAATGTAAGATGCTTCCTAAATGTTTTTTACAGTACAGAGGAGTGAGGTGTAGTATTGTGTAATTACTCCATGTTCTTTGAAAATATTTTTTTTTTCTTACAAACTTGCTTGGCTTTGATACTATACTATTATATTTTAGTATATAAAGCTGTGTGCTTGTATTATAAATATATACATTGATTAAAATCAATAGTTATATACATTTATTCTTTGAAATGTGGGGTTTTATTTGTAAAAGTGGAGATAGAACCTTGTAATTCCAAACAGAATCAGAGCTCTCAGACTTAAAAGGTTCTATCTCCTTTGGGGTCATCTTAAAAAATCCCATTTCCAAATGTGCCAGGATTTTGAAATTTTATTCACAAAGTACCTGTAGGGTGATGGTCTTGTTGAGCTATAATAGAAGATTATACTACATAACAGTTTTGCCAGCTGGGATGTAAAAACTTTGATGCTCAATATCTCAGAACTACCCTAAACGGAGATAGAACCTTATAATTCTAAGCTCACGATCTGTTAACACTTTATTTGAGATGCTCCCACAACAGGAGGCTAAGTAGCTCTATCAGTCTACTAATACTCCAATGAGAGTTAGTGATGTTATTTATAGTCAACAGAAAATCTAAAGGGGACAATCAAAATAAAATGTAGGCAAAACTAGTTCACTGCTGGTTTAATCAGTCTGGTGTTTAGCTGGTCATCCAGCTGGTCTTCCAACTTAAAAAAAACTGGGTAAGAGCAGCTTTGGCAAGGTATTTTTTTGCTGTCATACCGAGAAAACTTGTTTAGAATTTCCAAGAATGAAAAACGAAGAGCGTGAGAGAAAAAAGGTGGTGGTGACATCTGCACATTTGTCATTTACCTCTTTACAAGGGCAGCGGTGTAAAGAAATTAGACGGCAATAAGGCCTGAAATCTGCAGCTAAAAACAACCCTATGTCCCAGATCCCAGCCGTGCTTCCAACCGCAAACTCACCCTTACTAAAACAGGACCGCTCATTGCCCTCTCCTGATGACAGAATCATTGAATCACGAGTGATTTGAAGGTAACTGGGCCTGCATGGCTATTGTATTTTAGTTATTTTTATCAGCATAGGGGCTGAGCGTGTGGCCTCAAGTCATAGAGTTACATAACCAACAATAAACAGCAAACATGATCATAACCTGATATCGCACACACACAATCACTGTGACATAATTACACCACATTGATCTGAGCTCACATCCTAATTTTATCAGAGCTCATCAAGTTGTTTAGCAGCTAATGACCACATTCTCAATGGATTTGATTTAAAGCCATGGCAGCGGACATAGTTTAATTAACGCCTAAAATCTTGTTCAGATGCCCATGACCTACATTTTTGCACTGTACGCTCTCATTAGGGAGAGGGGTTATATAAACACACGGAGCTGATAATAGAGCACACTTTCAAGTTTGAAAAATTACTGGAGTGCATCCAAAAAATACTCTAGAGAGTCAGAGAGATCTTTCCCAAAAAAGATTCAATCTTTTTTTTTTTTTAATGGAAGCTTGTTTCTGCCACAGAAATAAGAAAAAATGGTAATTGTGACATTATCACATAATTCTCTCTTAATTCTCATAATCTTTTTCTTCGCATTGAAAGTTAAATTGAAAATATCTTACAATTTGTTTGTTTTTTCTTGAAATTATGACTTTTTCTCAGAATTGCGAGATAAAAAGTCAGAATTGCGAGATAAAAAGTCAGAATTGTGAGATAAAAGTCAGAATTGTGAGATAAAAAGTCAGAATTTTGAAGTAAAAAGTCAGAATTGCGAGATAAAAAGTCAGAATTGCAAGATAAAAAGTCATGATTGTGAGATAAAAAGTCATAATTGGGATAAAAATTCATAATTGCAAGATAGTCAATTGCAATTGCGAGAAAAAAAGTCATAATTGTGAGATAAAAAGTCATAATTGTGAGATAAAAAGTCATAATTGTGAGAGTCATAACTGAGAAGTCATAATTGTGATGTAAAGTCAGAATTGTGAGATAAAAAGTCATAATTGTGAGATAAAAAGTCAGAATTTTGAGATAAGAAGTCATAACTGTGAGATAAAGAGTCATAATTGTGAGATAAAATGTCAGAATTGTGAAATAAAGTCAGAATTTTGAGATAAAAAGAATTACCATTTTTTTTTCGTGGCTGAAAAGAAAACAGAATAGTGAGTTCCAAGATAAAGAGTCAACTACTCAATTACCTTTTATTTTTTTCATTCCGTGGAGAAAACAAACTTCCATACATTTCCTTCCTTTTCACAATCTAAAACTGTAAATCTAAGTATATAATCATATCTTCATGGCTGACAAAGAAAAATTCACTGACATGACATATTTCTAGTGTCATATGAAGGCCAAATACAGGGTCAGATCTGAGTTTTAGTGTCTTAGAAATCCCTCAGCTTTAATAACAACAGTCCCTAATGCTGCACACCCCAGACATGCTATTTTTACACAGGTTGTACATCATCCTGGCTTCCATTACAGAAGCAAACACGTGCAATGTAGTCACAACACAGCTGGGGATTTTACCCCATTTGGCAACACACCAAAATTAGACAATAAATTTAGTTACACTTACTGCACCACCGAGCGCATCCATCCTAATTAGGATGGCATGAAATACCCCACTGTCATTGTTGGCGCCGCCCATCCGTCTGTCGGCCTTGGGAATAGACTAAAGCTTGCAAGCCTTATTGTGACCAGTTACAATGGTCAGTATAATCATTATTATATAAATATTCAACTGCTTATTTTGAATGTAGGATAAGACACGAAAAGAGGTAAAAACGATATAAATACTGTTCGTTTTCTCACACAAACCGCTCGTTTCATGTCTTAGGCCATCAATGTGTACTTACATTTACGAGTCATTAAATCATGTTTAATTTGGACTTCTCTGTGCATGCTCTTTGAGGTGGTGACCATAGACCTCCATTATATGACTGACAGACAAGAACGGTTTGACCTAAAAATATCAAAATTGAAACTACTACATCTTGGATGCCCTTGAGGTAAGCTAAAACATACCAAAAATTAATTTCAAAGTGAACTATCCCTTTAAATGTCTGAGTCTGACAGACAAGGTAACGCTGTTTTTGATGTAACTTTGCTAAATGGAACAGCCTAATAAAAGTTTGCTTCACTGATTTCCAGAGAATGCTCTTTCTGTCTCCTAAAACATTTACTAAATGTTTTTGAGTATTAAAATAATTGAATAAAATAAGATTTGTCCCTGTCTTAAACAGCCTTAATGGAGAATTTAGAGTGCGTCTTTATTATTTAACCTTTAAAGTTCAGGGTGACTGAGCCAGCAATATGCCACAACCCAGCTTTCATAGATAAAATCCAAACAAGGTCAAAATAACCCAGCACTGGATTGCCGAAAAAGATTATAAATAACCCAGTATTTCAGATGCACATGCTGTTGAGAAAATTCAACCAATTGCAAACCAAATAATTCAAAAAACACACATGCTGATCAATGTTAAAATGCAGCTGTTGCTTTCAGTAGAGCTCTGCTGAGAGGATGCTGGGAACCTGAAAGAAGACAGACAACAAAGAGAAATCTGTTTTTGTGAGTTCCTCAAATCTGACGCAACCTACGCTTCCAGCCCTCCTGGGTTGACTACAAATACAATATATAAACACATTTTTGAATAATGTGTCCATTTTCTTCTTGATTGTGAATGCGTTTCAAACCGAGCACGGGAAATATGCAGTCTACACTTTTGAGTCAGTGTTTCCAGTGATCAAATCACAGGCACAAATAAGAGCTGGTGGCAACAGTTAGTTTAAAATAAAACGCATGTGCAACAAGACAATTTAAAAATCTATTCTGGGAGTGTGAGCGATTGTGTTCTGTGACCGGGTGTAATGACATCTAAGTGTTGCTCACGGACAGAGGTGTGTGTGGAGTGTAATAGACATGTTTTTGGTGGGGGTCAGGACGGGCAGCTTGACTCACCATGGGTCGTGTTTAGTTGTTTTTCCTGCTTAATGCCCCTCTCACCTTGTCTCCCGAGAGCTTTAAATGCTCCCTGCAGGTTGTTGTCATATATCTGACAGAACATTATAGCGACTAATTCAATCTTATTGTGTTTGGCTCCAACAAGCTGTTAAATTCAATTTCCTCCGCAGACCTTTTGGTAATGACAAATGTGTCAAATGATTACTAACATTGTCCAGTAAACAGTTCTAACTGAGAAGCTGAGACCTACTACAGTAACAAGCAACAATGCCATTCTTATTAATTGGATGGCATTAAAAGAAAAAAAAAGATATATTATCAGTGTAGATACGCCAAGTATCAGTTCATTCCAGTCCATCTTAATATTTGATGTTGCTTAAGGGTTTGATTTACATTTCTTTTTGAACTTTTTAGGAATAACGATGAGACATATCATTAAATACAATAAAATAAACAAAAAATCAAAAGGTATGTTTCCACAGACTTTGACTTTTGGCTTTAAAGGGATACTCCACTTTTTTGGGGGGGGGGGGGGGGGGGGGGAAATAGGCCAATTTTACCACTCCCCCAGAGTTAAATAGTTGAGTTTTACCGTTTTCGAATGTATTCAGACGATTTTCTGATATTTAGAAGAATATCAGTAACCAGACAGTTTCTGGTCTCATTGACTTCCATAGTATATTTTTTCCTACTATGGAAGTCAATGAGATCAGAAACTGTCTGGTTACTGATATTCTTCTAAATATCAGAAAATCGTCTGAATGGATTTGAAAACGGTAAAACTCAACTGTTTAACTCAGGGGGAGTGGTAAAATGAGCCTATTTCCAAAAAAAGTGGAGTATCCCTTTAAAGGAGTAGTTCACTTTTAAAAACACCCCCATGTCATCCAAGATGTCCATGTCTTTCTTTCTTCAGTCGAAAAGAAATTAAGGTTTTTGATGAAAACAGTCCAACATTTTTCTCCATATAATGGACTTAAATGGGAACCAAACGGTTCAAGGTCCAAAAGACAGTTTCAGTGCAAACTGCAAACTGTTAAGGGCTTTAAACGATTCCAGACGATGAATAAGGGTCTTATCAAGCAAAATGATCGCTCATTTAATAAAAAAATAACAAAGTTTAAGTTTTATAAGCTCAAATGGTCGCCTTGCTCTGTTCTGAGATTCTCTCGTTCAAACTCGTTCATCAAAATGAACGAATCTTTTTTCGTGTCATTTGATTCATTCAACAAGAGAGTCACGAACGTGCATCGAATAAAGAACCGTTATCTTTATAGTTATCGTCCTTGGTGTGAACGGGAATTAAGTTTATATCTTCTAAATGTAAATGTTGTCATTGTTTTGGAGCACAGCTTATAGATAACAGTAAGATTAACATATCCATACTAAAATCAAAAAAAACGTTCATTTGGTTTTATGGGGACTTTAAAGCTACTCTGTGTGATTTTTACCCCCATCTAGTGGTGAAAAGGTATATGACCATCCAGGGAATAATAGTTTCTGTTCCTCTCAATTCCGATTTTGTTTTAACTCCTACGGTGGCCAGTGTAGTCCAAGATTAACATTCCAGTCCGACCTCGTCCATGAGTGTTAACTTAAACGTAAACGCGAAAGGTGAAGCTTGAATTAACAGGTATGTCCCTCTTTGGCTAATGTACTTTCAAGATGGAGGGGCAACATGGCGACCGACATTATACCCGTATATATCTTCAATGGCATATTATACACTCACGAGAATACTTTATTACTTGAACGAAGTAAATATACATTAATGAGTACACATATTTTTGAAAGAACTAAGTGTTTTTAGCTAAGAATAAACTAAAAGAGTTACACAGTGTAGCTTTAAGTGAAGCACATGCCAAAGTGCTGAAGCAGAAGTGACGTAACGTGTTAGAAAAAATACAGAAGTTTGTTGTGCATAAACCCGTATTGCGCAGAATGTTCTGTAGTAAAAGTGTTGCAGAACCACACTGTGCAACAGTATATTAGCCGCCAACTGCACATACGAGAATGTCATTCCCTTCTGGTATTTTTTTAAAAATAATTCTCAATCAGACAAAAAAAAATGGCCAAAGCAATTCTGGAACAAACAGATCAACTGAGGTCTGTTCACAAGCACGTTTATCTGCTCTTCCTCTACGGCACATTTAGCCAATACACCTTTACACCTTACACCACAATACATCTTTTCTGTCCAGACACACCTTCACACACATTCCATCGAGTACAATCTACAGTCGCCCGGAGACAGACCGCAGTGTAACTCGCCCATTTGCACTGATACGACCCACTATCAGTTGTGTCAGACCACATTTGTTCATAGATACGGCACCACACCGACCTTTAGGGTCGTAATTACAGTTTCCCAAGGCCTGCTCCTCTCATCAAAAGCCATGTCATCTTGAACGAGAGAATGAAAAGGAACTAAATAGCTTCTGAGGGAGTTTAAATGACTGTTCTGGCCCAGTGTCTTCTTTTGATCTCAGCGTGTGATAATTCACAGCTGTCAATTGATAAATGTCATCAACAGAGTGGCATTTATGTTTCTCAGTGCAAATTTAGCTCTCCATCAGAGCTCTGAGCAGTTCTAGATTGATTAACATCCCTGTCTGCAAATAAAAATCCTAAACGAGTTTTATAATCTACAGTAGTTTGGCTTTTTTTCTCTTTCTCCCATCTTCATTGTCTTCATGATTGTCCCAAAAAGATATGGCTCTGTGGCATTGGGATATTGTTCCATTTGTTTGAGCATCCCATATGCACGGTTCCAAAAGGCAATGCAATAGAAAAACTATTTTGAAGTCCACCATTCAGTGACCAGTTCTTAAATTACCTTTTGTCCAATGGAAAGGTTCCATTGATGTTAAAGGTTCTTCATGGAACAATCAATGCCAATAAAGAACCTATTTTGACCAATGGCATGAGTCTGTTTGTTAAATAATGACCAATGGGGTGTTCAGGAATCCTGTTTGAAACAATTATTATTTTTGGCGCATAAATGAAACGCTTTAAATAATTCCAGTGAGGTTTTCATTAACCTTAGCCTGATGTTACCGAGCCTGACTCACCTCTTCAAAAAAATTCAGCATACACCCATGATAACATGACTGATTTGTTATCTTGGACATTGTTATCAGTGGTCATAAATTTCAAGAGGAATCTGCGACATAAGACTCAAGTGTTATTAAATCTTGAAGAGCATTACACAATACAATTTAGTTCCAAGATCCAATTGATTATTAAATCTTTATTACGAATAAATATGGCGGCATCCAGATTTTATGTACACTGTAAGGGGAAAAAAAAGGTATTTGTTAAGTTTACAGACATTTCCTTTAACCCATAACACAAAGGACAATGCGATGTGTAAAAGAACACTCCTTCATATTAAAGGGATACTCCACTTTTTTTGGAAATAGGCTCATTTTACCACTCCCCCAGAGTTAAACAGTTGCGTTTTACCATTTTCGAATCTATTCAGCCAATTTTCTGATATTTAGAAGAATATCAGTAACCAGACAGTTTCTGGTCTCATTGACTTCCATAGGAAAAAATATATACTATGGAAGTCAATGAGACCAGAAACTGTCTGGTTACTGATATTCTTCTAAATATCATAAAATTGGCTGAATAGATTCGAAAATGGTAAAACCCAACTGTTTAACTCTGGGGGAGTGGTAAAATGAGCCTATTTCCAAAAAAAAAAAAGAAAAAAAAGTGGAGTATCCCTTTAACACAGTATTGCCTCTATTTTAACAGACTTTTCTTGGAGTGTATGTATAACTCAGTCAGGTGATTATAGTAAACACAGTGTTTCACTAAACTAGGCATTGCTTTCTCATTTTAAAACACACATACACTATACAATAGTGGTCGCAAAGCAAAAAAGAGCTGAATCTGTATTCAGCAGGGAAAATCAGCAGGGGAACATGTAAAATATCTATAATCATGCGCCGTTAGGACTTTAAAAGAGAAGAGAAAACACTTCCCATATATTTTGCTCTCCACATCAAACTCTACAATAGTTTAGATATAGACAGACGGACAAAAGGATGGACTGACAGACAGACGGATAGATAGATAGAAAGAAAAATTTTAAAAATCCTTCAAACTTCAGGGACAAGTAGGTCGTGTCATGAAAGTTCACTCTGAGAAATGTGATGCCAGTAGCTTAAGCTGACTTGTAATATATCAGCAGCAGCCAGCCAGGCTTAAGGAACATGTGCAGACTTTATTAGTCGGAAGAAAGTTTTTGAAGGATGAAATCAATCGGCTTTGAAATTTCTGACACCAGAATTATCATCACACCGGATGATAACAGCTATCTGGTGCATCAAATCAGACTTTATTAAGAAAGTTTTGTGTGCAGGGTACAGGCTTGCAGAGAACAGATCTGCAGCCAGTGAGGATTCTGAAATCTTATTTCTATAGGAAAACAAACGCTTGTTGCTGTTTGTCATACAGACTTGATGATCAACATTTGCTGGTCATGTAAAATATATATAAATAATATATAATAAAATAAAAATCTAACCCAGGAGATGGAAATAAAAAAAAAGTGTGCGATAAATTCTTTGAAGCACAAAAGCGACATTTATTATTTAGTACTGGGCAATGAGAATTAATGATGAGGTGGAAGAAAATACACTAAACACCGTAAAGAATAAAGAGTTTCCCTTACATTATGTGCAACCAACTAGTCAGGGTGATTTATTCATATGAATTATTTTTACCATAAAGCACATTTATTTGGTCACTCACTACCTCTGTCTCATTATATACAAGCAGTGCATATGATTTATCATCATCAACAGAATTTTTTTTGCAGTTTTAAACGCTGTTCGGATTGGTCAGCATTGTAAAGGCTCACAAGCCAGGTTCAAAGTTTCATTTTGTTAGCAATATTATTTGGAAAAATATTTTATTTCTTTTTACATATTTTCTTTTCTTCTCGTTGTACTGTATTCTGTCACTGTAAAAAAAATATTTTCAAGATTTGTTATCTCAGCATTTTTTCTTTTGTCAAATCAACTTAAATAATTTATTTAGTTGAGATAACTTATTATTTTGAGTTACTTATGATTAAATTAATCTCCTTCATTGTATTAACTCACTTTTTCCAGTTCAATCAACTTAAAATTAAGGCAACCAGGTCACTTACTTTTTTAAGTTAAAATAACAATATTTTTACAGTGCAGTTTTTTATTAATTTCTTTGTTGTAATGATTTTTTTTTGATGATTTACCTAATTTATATTTACCTCTTTTATTGTTTATTTATTTAATAATGTATTCACTTATTTGAAGATTCGTATTTGTTTGTTTTATTTTTTTGTAGTTGATTTATTTACTCATTTCCCTTATTTATTTGAATCAAATTTCTATTTATTTGTTTATTAAAAATATTTATTTATTTATTTATTCACTTATTTATTTGAATCTACTTTTTATTGATTTGGTTATTTATGTAAAAGCCCAAAGTTATCCCGCTGCAACAAGCACATGTACAGTGTGAAACAGACCTTATTACTATACAGTAGCCTATGTGTTTGTATCATTTGAGTTTCAGTTCAATGTTATTATTCTGAACCTCGTAAAGTTGTCTATGTGTGGTCAGTACACTTGTGGTTGAATAAGAAATGTCAAAGTAAACATTAACGTTTCTGAGCAGGCATGTCTCTCCATCGCACTAGATTCAACACCGCTCAGCGATTGGCCAGTCATAGTAACAGCTACATGAGAAACCCATAACACTTTCTCAGAAAAATGACTCAACAGTTACAAGTTAACCTCGTAAGTACTTAATATCGGTGCGTTAATTATCCATAATATAAGGTCAATGGTCACATTATCTAAATTCGAGATGGCATTTGGGTCATTGATTTTTCATATGTTGCTTTGTGAATCTTAACATTGACTTACAGTGGCATTAAGAAGCTGTGACTGTGCAAATGTCACTTTTAAAAGGAAGACAAAAACATGCACTTGGTTCTTTCAATTATAACTGTGGACAGCATGGATTAGCTTTCACAAGGTAAAAAAGATCATTTGTTTTTTCGAAGGCATGATGAATGAACGTGGTGAGCTGGTTTGGCCGGGGTGCGATGGAAAGAAGCTGTTGGGGTAATCTTGATTAATTGAGATTTCTCTCTTGGACAAGGACAGTTTTAAAATCTGGACATTTGCCTGTAAGACCCCGCAGTCTGCACAACATAAAAGGTGACTTTTGTGTCAACTAAGAAAAATTCAGGTCTATTTTGAGTGTCCTTTGATTTGAATATGTCTTTAACATACAAGAGAATTAAGCTTAAGTAAGTCCAGAATTATTTAACAAGTCATTACCCTATATATTAAAAAGATGGATGGACTGTAATAAGGGGATACATCACAGTCTCAGCAGAATGCCAGCGGGCACATGGGGAGAGAGCTCAGAGCAGTGCAGCGTGGGAAGCTATTAGTGCGTTCTTCAGAATGGCTCTGATGAAAACACGGGAACACAACAGAGAACAAAGAGCGTGTTGATTCACACACACCAGCATCAGGTGGCCACGGAAAGTTTCTAGGGCTGTTAATCAAGTAAAACAATTTAATTAAATTAATTATGATATACTAATTAATTAATTGAATTAATTACATATATCCATATTTTTGGAGAAAATTATAATTCAAAAGCAGTAGTTCTGTGGTGATGTTTTTTGGTATGATTTTTTGATTCATTTTGTTTGACACATTACTATTTGAACACATAACATATATGTAAATATTAATTATATATTTATATGTCATATATATTAAAAATCATCATATATATATATATATATATATATATATAACAAAATATTTATACATAAAAAATATTATTATAATTATATTTATATGTATATACATAATTATAATAATATTTTATATTTATAAATATTTTATTATATATATATATATATATAATGATGAGACGATAATTACACAGAAAACAACAAAAACATTGAACATACATAATTTTGTATATTTAAGAGGTCATATCATATATAGGTATACATACACATATGATATATATATATATATATATATATATATATATATATATACACATTAGGGCTGTCCAACGATTAATCACGATTAATCGCATCCAAAATAAAATATGTTTGTTTTTACATAATATATGTGGGAGCACTGTGTATAATTATTTTGTATATATATAAATACACACACATGCATGTATATTTATGAAAAACATATTATTTATATGTAAAATATTTATATTAATATACTGTATATTATAAATGATATATACATCTATATACAGTATATACATAAAAATATTTCTTAAATATATACAAGCATGTGTGTGTATTTATATATAAAATAATTATACACAGTGCACCCACATATATTATGTAATTTTTTTTTAAACTTTTTTTACCTAATATATATATAACAATATACTGCATAACATAATATATGTATAGAATTTTAAATAGTAAATAATAAGAATATATTAGACTATATATAACATGATCACGAATACATACAGTAAAAAATAAAAAACAAAATATATATATATATATATATATATATATATATATATATATTATTTTCTGCCAGGACATTATGCAGTCATTTTACACAAATTTTCTTTAACCCTAAAACACAACAATGCACAATGCAATGCATAAAAAAAACAACAGATAATTCCTTCACATTTATACAGTGCATTGTGCCCTATTTTTACAGTCTTTCCTTAACAGTGTATGATAATGATACGTGATAATTGCACTAAAAAGGCAACAACTAAAAAAAAAAAAAAAAAAATTTAAAAATGCATGATCTCAAGACACAAAGACTACACTACATCTGCCTAGCAACTGAGAGGACAGACAAAACCTCAGCCAATCAAAAGAGTTAACTGGTATAATGAGAATGCAAGAGTGTCTCTTGCACTAGCCTTGCATCAGACTCAGCAGCAGACTTTCTCTGGCGCTGAGAAACTGGCGCAACGATATAAACAAGTAATGGGTTTTGACATATGAATTACCCTGACAGCAGACAGGTGTTGTGTAGAGCACTCTCTTGGTACTGGCAGGGGAGTTTCTCAAGGTTAAATGTGTCATTAATAGGCTAAACAGGAGCCTAAAAAGAAGAACTCAACTTCAGAGACACCAATGATAAGCAGCCGTACGAGAGGCTCGAAATGACGAAATACGAGGACTTTCCCATCGGTGATTGAAAAATTCTCTATGAATGTTAAAACTACACTGTGTAACTCTTTTAGTTTATTCTTAGCTAAAAACACTTAGTTCTTTCAAAAATATATGTGCTCATTAATGTATATTTACTTCGTTCAAGTAATAAAGTATTCTCATGAGTGTATAATATGCCATTGAAAATACATACGGGTAAGGGGTTCTAATGTCGGTCGCCATGTTCCTCCTCCATCTTGAAAGTACATTAGCCAATGAGGGACATACCTGTTAATTCAAGCTTTCCGTTTGAGTTAACATTCATGGACGAGGTCGAACTGGAAGCCATGTTAATCTTGGACTACATTGGCCACCGTAGGAGTTAAAACAAAATCGGAATTGAGAGGAACAGAAACTAATATTCACTGGATGTCATACACCTTTTCACCACTAGATGGGGGTAAAAATCACACAGTGCAGCTTTAAAGAGACACTAAATTGAAAACTATTATGTAAAAATAATTTTATAGACTTTACTAGAATATTAAAAATCAATTATATATATATATATATATATATATATATATAAAATATTAATTATATAATTATAAATATTATTTAATATTTAATATTATTTTAATATTATTTAATATATAATATTAATTATATTGTGATTATTACACGTCAAAAGTCCGGGGTCTGTAAGATTTCTCATTGTTTCTATGCTTACCAAGCCTGCATTTATTTAATCAAAAAAAAAAGAAAGAAAAAAAAGTATAACAATATATATGTAATTTATTCCTGCGATGGCAAAGCCGACACATCCAGTCTTCACGGTCACATGATCCTTCAGAAATCATTCTAAATATTAAATACATATTCAGTTTTTTAAATCATGGGTTTAGAACAACACAAGCATTATCTTATTACAGAATCTTTCACTTTTGGGTGAACCATTATTTATATTTAATTATTTTTAGTAGAAAAAGAGATCCTGTCTGAATCACATGAAATGGCAGACGTCATTAATAACTGATAAAAACACAGACATCTGATTATAGTCCAAATAGATTTCATGTGCTTTTTAATTAAGATTGCATCTCGGATTAGACTAAGCAGGGTTTCTTTTCATACCAGGACATAACAGCCCTTCCCTTCCTCAACTTTTTGCACAGTATCTGTGGGTGAACTCTCAGCCGCTGTATAAATAGTTCACAGTTAATGCATTTACAACATGTCTGATAAACTTACAGTGTCAGTACAAATAAAATGCAATCGGGTGCTGTGTCCTTACAAGATTGCAAAAGTGTACTTCTAAGAAGAGCATTAAAGGACCTGTAAATACAGCTGAACTCCAGCCACAGTCACTGGGTGAAACAGGAGGCTTTATTTATAGACGCCAGACTCAGAGGAAGATCCAAGTAACCGTAACAGGAAGAGTCCTGTCAGGAACGTAAGGTCAATGGCGCTATCAACCCTAATGCAATGTGCAGAGCAATGTGCTTGTTTTTCAAAAAAAAAAAAACAACAACAAACGCCTGTGCTAAAAACTACATTAATGTGTATAATAGCACAACAGGGCCTAATGGATTTGTGAAAAGAGAACATGTTTGATGCATGAATCCAGGAAGCACAAACACACCTTCATGCATTCCTTCCTCATAAAACCAGCATTTTATGCTTTTACAGAAACAAATGCCATCAGTCATTCACATTTGTGTCAATTCCACAGCTTGGTTTTTGTATTTGAGTCTACATTAAAATAAAAAACCATTGGAATAAAGACATATTTTCTCACATTCCTGTGCTTTCACATTTCACACTGTGTTTGAGAATCAGTCAATAGTATCACTATAGCACAGCCAAAAACGTAACTACATATTAATCAGGAATAAAATAAAATATTTAAATATATTCTAACCTTTAATTTAAACCGTAAAACTGTCTTTAGATGATTATAGACCATTGACTGGATTACACTCAAAAAGCACAACATTGGAGTTTAGCCAGTCGTGTTTGACCACAAGGGTCTGTGCTATTGTGGGTATAGTTTTTGAACAAATCTTAGTTAAAAAAAGGAATAAATAAAGCAAATGCTCTTAGCAGACCGGTTAAATCAGGCTACGCCATGCCTGTTCCTTTTAAATTTATCCCAGTCTTATGAAATAGCTGGCCCTGACCTGTTAAGGCTAGCTAAGCCGGCTCTAACTTGGTTATGTTGTTGTCAGTATGTGTTTCCTATTGGTGTATTAGACCAGTGAGAAAGAGGCAGGATGATCTTCTGATGTCATTCTTGCCACACAAACAAGAGAAAGCTCCGGGAACACATTGCATTGCGCTAATGGCCAACACTAGCAGCTTAAAGACGAACACACACATCGCCTCTGAGTGTCATTTCATTCTGAAAATAGGAGGATATGTTGTCATGTTTGAAGTAATCTTGCTAAAAGCTCATAAAATCCTAAAAGCCATTTTACTGAAAAGCACATTTAAAGGGACAGTTCACCCAAAAATGAAAATATGTTACAAGAGGTAAAAACGATAAATAATTAGAATTGATAGATTTGCTGTTGCATATTGCTACTGGAACTGATACACCGCTGTAAATATGTAAGACATACTGCTGCTGAAAAACTAGCATATACAGTATATATGTATAAATATATAGCAGATTTACATTAAGGTGGAGCTGGGGAAGGTGGGAGGTTTCAGATTAACTCTAAACGTGCACTGCGAACTGCTATATTGAATGCTAATTGGCCATTTAAACATTGAGCCGCAAGTTCATTGGCTGCAACATGAACCTATCAGCTTGTGCCACACTGTGAATATCATCAGCTTGCGTTAAGGACGCATTAGCCTGAGCCATCTAAAGTTTCATGACAAAACTTGGTATTTTCCTTCTGCAATGAACATTGCACTCTTACATTATATTTGTTAAGGTAATATTCTGCTTTAGAAATGTACCTTTAAAATATACAATACGTGTTGAATTGAGAGATCACACGCCATCGTGATGATGACGTGACATTAACAAGTGTCGCAGACTCTTTTTGTTAATAAATAAACAGCATTCACTGGACGGAGCCTTTCCAAGGACTTTCCACACAAAGCCTATTGTCTTTCATCTGAAAACACTCATCGGGCACCCTCCAAAAAAGGAAAAAAGTATACGCCTTAGCAAGCAAGGCCTGCTATTTATATTACATCTATCTTGTCTATCTCTCTCTCCTAAGCTCTAAGTCTGACTTCCTTGACAACCTACTCTTTGTTTTCAGTGGCACTCGTTCAAGCTGAGAGTGTGAGGAGCTTACGTCCTGGAGGTTATCAGACATGGAGACGGCTGTAGCCCAACAAAGAAACTCCCCAGTTTGGAGGCGTGCAGAGTTCCTGAGGAACAGGAGCTACGTACTGCTGCGTTGCAGTCCTGCCAAGAGCATGTGGATGAGGTTGTCTTGGTATTGCTGTATCATCACAGCTAAGTCATCAGTGTTTTTCTCTCTTTTTTTTTGTTTTAGAGTTATATGGTGTATGAACCAATGAGATTTATGATTCTTTTGACAAAGAAGTGAGCATTAAAAATGCATGACCTGTAAATGCTGATTTCCTGATTTCACCAACTACAACTTTGTTGATCCTGGGACAACACATCAGTCTTCTTCACCATCATTTCCCTCTGATTTTAGGGATAAGTTATAGGTTTAAAAGGATAGTTCACTTTGAAATTAAATTTTGGTATGTTTTAGTTTACCTCAAGGGCATCCAAGATGTAGGTGTCTTTGTTTCCGCAGTAATTTCAATTTTGATATTTTTAGGTCAAACCGTTCTTCTGTCAGTCATATAATGGAGGTCTATGGTCACCACCTCAAAGAGCATGCACAGAGAAGTCCAAATTAAACATGATTGAATGACTCGTTAATGTAAGTACACATTGATGGCCTAAGACACGAAATGAGCGGTTTATGTGAGAAAACGAACAGAATTTGTATCGTTTTTACCTCTTGTAACGTTAGGGTGCGGGCGCTTCGTTCTGTGCAAGGGTCGGAACTGAAGTGATCTCTCACGTGGTTGCAAAAAAAAAAATCAACGTTGTCTGTTGATATCAAAAACATCTTCCATTATAATTTGCTGTATATCTAAATTTGTTTAGATCTTCTTAGATCGCTTCTAAAATCTCTGTGTAAACAATGAGTGACGTACACACGCGAGAGTTAACTTCCGGCGCTTGTGCAGACCGAAGCGTCTGCGCCCTCACATCACTTGGACGTGGCTGTGGTAACAAGAGGTAAAAACGATATAAATACTGTTCGTTTTCTCACACAAACCGCTCGTTTCGTGTCTTAGGCCATCAATGTGTACTTACATTTACGAGTCATTAAATCATGGTTAATTTGGACTTCTCTGTGCATGCTCTTTGAGGTGGTGACCATAGACCTCCATTATATGACTGACAGACAAGAACGGTTTGACCTAAAAATATCAAAATTGAAAATACTGAGGAAACAAAGACACCTACATCTTGGATGCCCTTGAGGTAAACTAAAACATATCAAAAATTAATTTCAAAGTGAACTATCCCTTTAAGCAATATGACAGTCTGATGAACCAATTGCTTAAAAGGGATAGTTCACCCAAATATGAAAAGAGGATATTTAGTAGAATGTTGGGAACCAGTTTTCATGCCCTTTGACTTCCATTGTGTACAAAAAGAAAAACAAGCAAGAAAAACAGACATTTCCCAAAATATGTTCTTTTGTGTAAACGCAGAAAAAGAAAAATTCATACAGGTTTGGAACAACATGAGGGTAAGTGAATGATGTCAGAATATTACATTTTTGAGGACAATAGCACTAAGTTGGGGATAATATTGTAAGCTAAATACACACTCATTGTGATATGGACATTGTTGCACAAGAGGTGTGTAATAGATTGCCAAGGCAAACCAAAGGAATCTCTGAACTATAGTATACAATAATCAATCTGTGCTCTCTCAGTCTGTCACTGTTGAACTTGTTCAGTTGGACTAATGCCAAAGCCATCAACCTATCAGAGCAGAGCTCTGCTTATCGCTATAGAGATCAGCCTATCAAAGCAGAGCTCAATAGAGATGAACCTATGACAGCAAAGCTCTGTCTATCGCTATAGAGATCAGCCTATCACAGCACACCTTTGCCTTTTACCACAAAATTTGTTGCTGAAACATCTGTATAAACAGGCTTGAAATGCACACTTGCTCTTCATATTATTGTACTATAGCAGATTCAGCTAAGCCAATCCAATCTCACAAGGGTATGCTTATACCTGCAGAATTTTAATTAATTTTGCATAAAAGAGAATGTGAAAGAGAGAATGTTAAAGCAAAACAGACAACTTAAACTCATAAAATTATCTCATTATCATTCGGCAGACAGGTTAAATGAGGCTATGCTCTGTGTCTATGCCTTTATTTACTCCAGTCTCATGAGATAGTTGCCCTGACCTGTCTAATCTTCTAATCTGTGATAATGGTTGTGTTGTTGTCAGGCGTGTCTCCTCTTGGGGTGTTAGAACTCTTGCAAACAAAGCAGGTTTTCTGATGTTAGAGATCCTATACAATACAAACATGAGAATATATTTAGATAAAAACTTGCAGATATATGCTTAGCTGCTTTTCCTTTTGCATTTTTCCATCCATTATACCAGAGGGACTCAAATATACCAAATCCCCTTGGCCTCATGTAATACAACTGGCAGACACACGGTCAAAAAAATAAAAAACAAAAAATAGAAAAAGCAAATATAATTTTTCACTATAAGCTTATAAACACAGTGTGTAAGAAGAAACCTTCCAGCCCTGCATTTCAATAAATCCTTCTCATCTGCCAATAGATGCAACATTGCCGACAAAATCTGTTAATCAGAAGATTCTTAAGACATCTAATCCATGTTTTTTTTAATTTGTGAAGCATCACATGGCAAATATAAAATTGGCATGTAAAAAAGTGAATGATACAGATCTCAGAGAGCACTGCCTTAGAGCTTTGCCTACAACCAAAAACAGTGACACCTAGCTGTGGGAACTGAATCTGATTGTTTTGTTGGAGCTGATCATGTGCAATGTGGTTGAAAGTACATATTTTATGAATGATCAATAATCTGTAATACATTCATTTTAAGTTAGGCCATGTTCAATGAATCTGTCTCACACTGTGACCTATTTATCAACCCAAACAGAACAGACTGTGAAGAATGTTCCTTTGGCTCCTGTCTTCTATGTATTCACAAGACATTTCCTCATAAATATTTGATAAGTACAAAACACACTGCACCAGACTGGACTTTGTGAATCAGGGCAGAGATACATTGTGAGATGTTTTTTGCACATCAGACATTATATGTGTGTCTATATGTAAGTGTGTGAACTTAATCGCACTTTGCTCAAATAGTGCACAATCAAGCAAAAGCAGTTGGTTTGAACATCTAAAACGTGACGTACTTATCATTTGGCCCATCTTTATCAGGAATTCAGAACATTCAAAAAGTATGCCTAAGCATACTCGCGTTGTGTGTGAAACGAATGATTAGAATGTCCTTCAGGCTTTTGGATGATGCAGTGACCTATGAAATGACAAGTGCAGAGCTGGTAAGATGGGTCTGACCTGGAGCATTGAGCTTAAAATGTCATCTAAAAAAACATGTGAAACCTTGATGACACAGATATTAGGGCTGGGCAACGATTAATCGCATCCAAAATAAAAGTTTGTGTTTACACAATATATGTATGTGTAGTGTGTATAATTAATTTGTGTATATAAATACATACACATGCATGTATATATTTAAGAAAAATGCGTTATTAATATATCAAATATTTATATTTATATATAATATGAATTATGTATAAATATATATAAAGCATATACATGCAAATATTTCTTAAATATATACATGCATGTGTATGTATTTATATATACAAAATAATTATACACAGCACACACATATATTATGTAAACACAAACTTTTAGATGTGATTAATCGCGATTAATCGTTGCCCAGCCCTACACAGAATGCATTAAACAATCTGTAAATAAATGAATAAATGTTTTGTCACTGAGCAACGTGGAGATTATTCAGCTTTCAAACAGGCCGAGTTCACATGATGCATGACTCAACACTCTCTTCGTATAATTCAAACAGTCAGAGTAATGCCTGCTGAGTGTGAGAAACAGCCTCCAGCTTCCAAATCTGCTTTTTTTTAGCCACTTGAAATGCCCGTATTCAGAGAAAGCCTTTTTTTCAAGTGGTTCCTCTTGTTTGTCTGCTATTCTCACTCTTCTCTTGATTGTCTCTTATCAAACGCAATGACACAATCCATTCTGCCTGAGAATGAGAGTGAGCTGAGACTGAGGGAAAATGCATTTTAAAAAATGTGTGTATCTGCTATTTTATAAAGTATTCTGTTGCATGTCTTCATGCGTTGATCTTTACAAATATTCAGACGGTTTAGTTCAGACAGAAAATGTCTTTGTGGGAAAATGTGTCACATCAGCACACAATCTGTCTGTTCAATATGTGTGAATAGCATCAATACTACACTAATAGATTCAAAAGAGAACTCTGCAATGTTTACCCTGTTGTTTTTAACGTTAATTGTATAAAAAGTAGGGCTGGGCAACGATTAATCGCATCCAAAATAAAAGTTTGTGTTTACATAATATATGTGTGTGTAGAGTGTATAATTGTTTTGTATATATAAATACACACACATGCATGTATATATTTAAGAAATATTTGCATGTATATACTTTATATATATACATAATTAATATTATGTGTATAGATAAATATTTGATATATTTCTTAAATTTTTCTCAAATATATTAGGGCTGTCAAACGATTAATCGCATCCAAAATAAAAGTTTTTGTTTACGTAATATATGTGGGTGCACTGTGTATAATTATTTTGTATATATATATATATAAATACACACACATGCATGTATATTTAAGAAAAAAATATTATTTATATATAAAATATATATATTTTTATATAATATAAATTATATATAAATCTATATACAGTATATACATGAAAATATTTCTTAAATATATACAAGCATGTGTGTGTATTTATATAAATAAAATAATTATACACAGTGCACCCACATATATTAATGTAAACACAAACTTTTATTTTGGATGCGATTAATCGCGATTAATCGTTGCCCAGCACTAATAAAAAGTACTATAATTCATAACACAAACAAACATACACTGAACAAAATTCTGAAAGCAACTTTTGTTTTTGCTCCCATTTTTCAAGAGCTGAACTCAACTTTTCTATGTACACAAAAGTCCTATTTCTCTCAAATATTGTTCAGAAAACGGTCTAAATCGGTGTAAGTGAGCACTTCTCCTTTGCCATCCAATTGGCAGACATTGAAAAACATGCACAGTGTTTTTTTAGATGGAGGCCCATGTGATAAAATCAGAGAGAAATGGGAAAAGAAAAAAAGAGACCAACATTGAAAAGAAATCTGTTTGTCACATCAGTCCATGACAACTTTGATTCTGGAAGACTTTAAAGGGATACTCCACTTATTTTGGAAAATAGGCTCATTTTACCACTCCCCCAGAGTTAAACAGTTGAGTTTTACTGTTTTTAAATCCATTCAGCTGATTTTCTGGTATATAGAAGAATATCAGTAACCAGACAGTTTCTGGTCTCATTGACTTCCATAGTAGGAAAAAAAAATATACTATGGAAGTCAATGAGACCAGAAACTGTCTGGTTACTGATATTCTTCTATATATTAGAAAATTGGCTGAATACATTCGAAAACGGTAAAACCCAACTGTTTAACTCTGGGAGAGTGGTAAAATGAGCCTATATTTCCAAAAAAAAGTGGAGTATCCCTTTAAGGTCAAGGGTCAAAGGTGACACTGAAGACTGGAGTAATGATGTTGAAAATTCAGGTTTGATTTACAGGAATAATTTGCTGCTTATACACTTTTTTTTTAGAATGAGAATCAGGATTTTAAACGGTGTATATAATCTGCAAAGATAAGAAATGTTAGCCCTTTAAGAAAATAAAACTTCATTGAACTGCATTGGTCACTTGTAGCAAAGCTAGGGTAGGCCAGCAAGGTAACTAACTTAGACTTGTGAAGACATCAAGCCACACCTCTGGATAGTTTATGACTTTGTTCTTCACGTCTTTTGGCCAATGGCAGCATTGTTTACACAGTGTGTCTTCTGAGCTCCTTACGAGAGTTAACGTGATCTCAGAGGCTTAAACCGAAGGGAAAATGAGAGTGTGCACGAAGGACAAAAGTTCACAACAGGGAAAACTGAGGACAAACAACTAGCACGCTCTTGATTAATCTGTTTCAGTAACTACCAGTCTGTGTATACTGTACTGCATATGAATATGTACTGTACATTTATACCAGACATCCAGCTTCAAACCAAAGTATTTTCTTCCCAGCAAGTTAGTTGGATTTATCAGCTCTAAGCTCTGAGTTTATGAGATCACGGAAAAGCATCTGCATCACCCTATTTATAGAAGCACATCAGCTGAGCTACAGCGCCACAGAGAGGGACGGTAAATTGCTCCAATGACATTTCAATACAGAGCGATCTTTATCATTCTTAACCGACCACACGCAGGACATAACAGCTTCAGCCAGAGAAACAGTCAAGATGACTGTCTCACAAAAACCTATCCAAGTCACATTTAACAGCAAAATTTGGCATGGAGGAAAAAAAGCACTTTTAAGATGAATGTAATGATTAATAAAAAAAATGGCTGTGGTTACAACAAGAGGTAAAAACGATATAAATACTGTTCGTTTTCTCACACAAACCGCTCGTTTCGTGTCTTAGGCCATTAATGTGTACTTACATTTACGAGTCATTAAATCATGTTTAATTTGGACTTCTCTGTGCATGCTCTTTGAGGTGGTGACCATAGACCTCCATTATATGACTGACAGACAACAACGGTTTGACCTAAAAATATCAAAATTGAAAATACTGTGTAAACAAAGACACCTACATCTTGGATGCCCTTGAGGTAAGCTAAAACATACCAAAAATTAATTTCAAAGTGAACTATCCCTTTAAGCAAATTTCCCCCCAAAATATTCATTGCAGTAATCCACTTTTTATTTTACAAAATAAAACATTATGCATATACACGCACGTTTTATATTCTACGGTTATATTTTATATTCTTCAGTGGTTTTGGACACAGTATGTGCATGCGAAAAATACCTTCAACGCTGACGGAAATAAGGCAAAATTACAATGTCATCACGTGCAAAATGACAGTGCAAATCGGATTTGTGTGTCGTGTGAACAGAGCCACAATGCAACTTTTGTTTACCATTGATGTTTTTCTTCTCCAAAATGATTAAATTTAGGCCTCCTAATCCCTTTTATCTGGTTAATACAGTTGGTTTAGAGATTAGACCACTTTGCATGATTGGTGAATTGAGCTTTAAGCGAAATCCCACTGTCAGGAAAGAGCAAAAGAGAGCGAGGTGAAGTGAGAGACAGAGTTTGACAGGCCATGAAACAGTCCACATGATTTTAGCAGACGCACCAATACCATCCACTGTCAAGTGTAAAGAAAACCTGCCTTTTCTGCATTTATACGCTGTGATGTTCCTGCTTTACATTCGTGAAGAGGCAGAGCAGAGATTACAGTGGTATTAGTTCACTTCCCAATGGCCGCATGTTTAGTTATCCTGTCAGACACAGTAGCACCAAAGCTCATTATAATTCCACTCCTAAGCATTACGGCTTCCTGCACGTGTATAGTACCTGTGATTTGCTCTCACCAGCACACTCTCAAAGTCAATCCAATGATATGGAGCGCTTATAAAACAATGCTTAATTCGAGCTACAATAAGGGAGGATTCTGGTTCCACTTTATTATGATGGTCACCTTTAGACATTCGACTAACTATAAGCTACTAACTCTAGACTGTTAAATTGGCAGTAGGTGTTAGGGTTCGGGCAAGTTGAGTAAGTCGACATAGTTTAAGTAGCAGTTCTCAAACATTTTACTTGTTCTTAAAGGAGTAGTTCACTTTTAAAAAAACTTTTGCTGATAATTTACTCACCCCCATGTCATTCTTTCTTCAGTTGAAAAAAAATTAAGGTTTTTGATGAAAACATTCCAGGATTTTCTCCATATAGTGGACTTCAATGGGAACCAAACGGTTCAAGGTCCAAATGAGAGTTTCACAATTAATAAGGGTCTTATCTAGCGAAACGATTGGTCATTTCAAAAATAAATAAAGAAGTTTAAGTTTTATAAGCACAAATGCTCGCCTTGCTCTGTTCTGTGATGAGCGTTCTTGACTCTCCTGTTCGAATTCGTTCATCAAAATGAACAAATCTTTTTTCGAGTCATGACTCGAAGGGTCCTATAAGACCCTTATTCATCGTCTGGTGTCGTTTAAAGCCCTTTGAAGCTGCACTGAAACTCTCATTTGGACCTTGAACCGTTTGGTTCCCATTGAAGTCTATTTCATGGAGAAAATCCTGGAATGTTTTCATCAAAAACCTTAATTTCTTTTCGACTGAAGAAAGAAAGACGTCACGTGGACATCTTGGATGACATGGGGGTGAGTAAATTATCAGCAAAAGTTTTTTTTAAAAAGTGAATTACTCTTTACATATTAGCACCTGAAATGTACGTATTAGAACCTAAAATGTACATATTAGCACCTGAAATGTACATATAACACTTATAATGTACGTATTAGCACCTAAAATGTACATATTAGCGCCTAAAATGTACATATTAGCCCCTAAAATGTACATATTAGCCCCTAAAATGTCCATATTAGCACATGAAATGTTCATATTCACAACTAAAATGGACATATTACCACCTGAAATGGACATATTCACACCTAATATATATATATATATATATATATATATATATATATAAATATATATATATATATAAATATAAATATAAATATATGTATATATATATATATATATATATATTGTCTTTGCATTCTTAGGTACCCTGAGAAAGCCCCATTATGCAGGTCATTGTCTTCTCAGATTTGAATCAAGGCATTATTCAGGATACTCACAATCATTCACCCCCATTTGTAAGTTTCAAATTTCAAACTTATTTGTAAGTTTTTGATAACTGGATATTTTCTACAAGTCCAGTTCTTATAGTTGAGATGAGGTCAGATAGGTTTGGATTTTGAGGCTTATTTCAATAGATGGTCGTTTTGGACTGAAAGAAGAGAAGCTCTGAGTCCTGCTCTATCCGTTTATTAAGCTCTTTAAAACCAAAATATCAAGAACATTTTATTCCCTTTAATAAGACTCCTGTAGGACACGCTAAAATGATCTACACCAGACACCAAAAAAAGATGACTTCCCATAACACCAGTTATCAGAGAATATTCTGTTCAGCATTTAAATTGGAATGACAGCATTTTTTGAACTTCAGAGATATATAATTCAATAAGGCCTATCAAGATTACTGGCTGTGGAATAGAACGCTCTGTTCAAACGCTTTTCTGGAATCCTGCCGTTGCAATATTATGGCAAATCTGCCTGATGGATCTGATCTGTTTGAGCAGCAATTTCCTGCTGCTTTGAGAAAGCCAGAACATTGGAGAATTAATAAAACACACGAGGAATATCTTTTATAAGGTTTTTCTAGCAAGTACAGTGTGCCGATTATTCAATTGCCATAAAATTGCCGTATGTACTCAGCTCTCTAGGCTATTGGATTGCTGCATTGTCATTATTTGCTACACTCTTTAAAAAATGTTGGGTTGTTTCAACCCAAATTTGGGTCAAATATGGACAGATGTTGGGTTAAAATGTCATTTAAAATGTCAACTTCAACTTTCCAACTGTACATTTTTTAATTAAAATTTTAACCCAACATTTGGGTTTGTCCATATTTGACCCAAATTTGGGTTGAAACAACCCAGGAGTGATTCTGAACTTTCTACTATGATGATTGGGGCTGCTAGAGCATGAACTAAATATAATGTTAAAAAAAGTAGCTATGTTTCCATGATCCAGAGTTGCGAATTTAACTAAAGCGCAAAATGGAAACATTGCAAAAAACATTTGTGAATAAAGCAGTTTCCATTTCATGCACTCTAAAAAATGCTGGGTTGTTTTAACCCAATTTTGGGTAAAATATGGACAAACACAGCCATTAGGTTGCATTTTTAAATTACTTTTTCAACCCAATAGCTGGGTTTGTCCATATTTCACCCAAAATTGGGTTAAAACAACCCAGCATTTTTTATAGTGTGTGTTCAAGCGAACAAAATCTTCACTTCCTGGGAAATAAGCGAAAAATATCTGTAATAAATTTGGACACAGGTAGTGGGCCAAACCAAACTCTCCAACCATGGCAGCAAGAAGGGCTTCTACTTTCAGCACACTACAGCATAGCCGGATGATAACGGGGTTATTGCCCTCGGATAACCTACAAATACCATTGTCTCACTGGAGGCTGGTTTGAGGAATGGAATATTACGGAGCTTATTGCATAAAGCCTTTTATTGAGGCTTCACACACTTCATTTCAACGGATAAGGCACGGAACGAGTTTTTGATGTCACATGATGTCATTCCTGACATGATTAATTAGAATACAGCCCTATTATGACCTCTCACCTTGAGGCTGAATATCCAAAAAAAGGTCAAATTAGCTCATATTGATGTGCATAACGAATTCAAAGTATTAGTGCACTTCTCGCTGTAAAAGTTCAATGTCATTCAGTCTCACGCTCACTTGCAGTTTTCGTCCTAAATAGAGCATCATGTATTTCACAGCTGGGAAAGTTCTAAAAAAGCCAAAGTTCAGTGCCGACAAACACGTACATACGCTCACACAGTTCAGTGAGTCTTTGACTGTTCCTGGGAATATATTGATCTGACCTCTGCAGAGCAATCAACTGTCTATGGAAACATCAATGCAGACATCAGGCCTAATGCATTAAGTAGAATGCAAGTTCTAATGTTGCCAGCTCCACCAGGATGAATACAAATAGACCATTACAAGACTACAGAAAGTGCAAAGTGAACAAAATACCATTAAAGCTGTCAATACAAAATCTATGAAATGATGTACAAAGAACGAGACAAAAAGACAAAAATTCTGTCATTTGCACTGAGGTCAATGCAATAAACCCAGGATTGCATTTAATTATGAACCAGCTGCAGTTTTTGTCTACAGTATGTGCACAACAAAATTTGGCGATAGGTAAGAAACACGATGAGAATCAAACGGGTTACACAAGTGTTTTGCCTCCTTTGATGGAACAAAACAAAAAACGATGAGCATACAGGGTTTCATGACAGGATGTGTAGATGCTATACTGCCAGTCAAACATTCAACTCAATCTCCATGAAGAGAGACCAGAACACCAGCCAGCTTCATTAGTGCTGGTGCCGTCCAGTTGAACCAGCCAGTGTGTCTCTCTACAACCCACTCCTGATGAGCCAATTTATTCATTCATCAACTTACTTTTGCATTTGCTGGGAAGCTAAAAACATCCGCTGCGCAAGCGAGAAGTTATTTATATATTTTGCAGAGGCATATTTAGCTCACTCTGTATATTAAAGGAGAACTCCGGCACAAAATGAACCTTTCTAATAAAACATGGGTACCTAGTCGACCGTTCTCTGAGATTTGTTTTCATGATAATCGAATGTAAAGAGCTTTATCTCTAAAAACTGTTTAGCGCATAATGCTAGTAATGGGGGCATTGGCTAAGTAAAAAGAAATCGCTGGTTTATACCACTAACAAGGCTCAAAATAGCCCCACACTAATGCAGTAACATAATGAGGCTTCATACATGCAAAACGAAGCATTGAGAACGTTGTAAGTGTACAGACCGTTTAATAAGAAGATATTTTATAAAGAGAGCTCACTTTGTGTATACAGACAGGAGCCATCTTAGAAAATAGTCTTGATAAGTCAGTCCCCGAACGCCGTTCATACAGTTCAGAAGTTCACTGAACTCAGCTCACTCAGCACGACGTTCATGGATCGACTTACCGAGACTATTTTCTAAGATGGCTCCTGCAAACCCTCCTTTGGCGGTAAAAAACTACTATCAGGATTTACTAAAGCCAAGCAGTGAAAAATCTGCGCTGAAAAGGCGTGGACAATGTTATCTTTGCCTTAATCCATATGCATTTGTAGGATTTTCTCTTTAAGACACAAAATTTATGGCAGGGGAAAATTTAAATGAATCATGCAAGGTGATTTACCAGTCAATAGAGTGCCGAAGTTATGACGACTCTTTGCAGGACAACTCGGAAACTTCAGGCAATTTAGCAAAAACCCTTTCAAAAATCCCATAGACTTTATAGCGAGGGAACTGGAAGTGCTAAAATGCTGACACACTTCCTCGTTTTGGCCTACAAAGTGACGTCATATCTTCGGCACTCTATTTGCACCATTATTTACAGCCCACAACATACGAACATACACTCTAAAAATGCTGGGTCATACCAACCCATTTCAACCAAACCCAAACATTGGGTTAAAAATGCAATTAAAAAATGTAACCCAATGGCTGGCTTTGTCCATATTTGACCCAAAGTTGGGTCACCCAGCAATTTTTAGAGTCTAACAGTCTTTGTATAGCCGACTTAACTTAGGTAATGATCATATATCCTGAGAAACTGTAAGGCTGATTTATAGATTAGAACTCAAAAGTTTGAGCTCAGTACAATTTTTTCTTTTTTTTTTAAAGAAATGATTCCTTTTATTCAGCAATTGATGCAATAAAATAACCATCAAGTGATAGACCATTATATTTTATTTTAAATAATTACTGTTCATTCATGAAATTAATATTCATTAATTACTTTTATTCATGAGAAAATCATGAAAAAAAATGCATCACATTTTCACAAAATTTTTAAGCAGCGCTGTTTTCAAAATTGATTATACTTTTTTTTCTTGAGGAGCAAATCATCGTATTAGAATGATTTCTGAAGGATCATGTGACATTGACACGTTTTAAAATACATAAAAATAAAACAAACTTAAATTGTAATGATTTACCAATTCAGTAAAAGAGCATAAAGAACAGACAGATCTAGACAATCGATGCACAGATCACATCTCTGTTGGTGATGCACATGGCGTTGGACATGTGACGCCGGCCCCTTCACGTGTCTGCTCTGGGGCTCAAAACCTTTTTATAGATGTGTCCAGTGCAACTCTTGAATGGGAGGGAAAGAACATCACTTCATTTAAAGAACCCATTCAATCAAAATGGGAGTTTAAGCTTTCAGTCTGTGTTTTGGCTGCTAGTTCATTACTATAAACAATGACAAAAATAACTTTAAACTTGCTTTTAAAATGTATAACATACTCTGAGATGATGTTCCCCCCCAAATAGAGATGACTGATCCTGTATTTTATGCATTCAAATCCCCTCCCAGTAATGTCACCAGCAACCAAAATCACAATTCTAGAGTAGTCATCCAAACAAGGAAAGATTTGCATTCCAATTCCATTTCCTTTTTCCATGACCTATTTCCCGCTCACCCAGTTCCTGTCTTTTCAGAACATATTAGTTTCCATCTTTTGTTGGAAAAAATCATTATTTCTGCCTGGATTGGAATCACTGAAAATCTCGAGGTTACAGAATAAAAGACTATTGACACGTGGCACGTGCGGAGGTGGCTCATTTCCACACGGGTGTCAGGTGGACAGCGGGGCACGTGCTGCATCTCCCATCCCGTGATCGCGTCTTTTCTTATCAATTGCTTGAGAAATCAAACAAGTGACACATTTTTGGAACGTGGAACAGATTAAATGGAAAAACCCAATATTAAAACAGTTGATTGCGAAAAATAAAGCCATTCATTATTAAGTTACTGAAAGCAATTTGGGAAGCGATGTCATAATGTGTGCATCTGCTTATGCAAAAAGAGAATCCCGAATGAAAGAGCGTGATTAAAGGAATAATTCACCCAAAAAGTTTGCTCTTTTCCATGCAAATTGCCATGAATGATGATTTCAAGGTATGCAAAAGCATCATGAATCTGATCCACAACACTTGATTCAGTTCAAAAAAGCCAGTCCGAATGATTCGTCCATAAATTCTCAATCTAGTTCCTCGTGGCATCAGAAAACGTGGATCTTTCGATTAAAAGCACCATAAAGGCATCATAAAAATAATCCATACTCGAGCGCTATATTCCATGCCATCTGAAGTCATGATACAAAAATGTATTTTTGGATAATCTTGACATCTACCCCAGCTCTCCTTGATGTACATACAACAGATGAATGAATCATTCTTTCTTTTGAGTAAGATATTTTTGGGGTCTGAATGATTTGTCCATGAATCTGACCCAATCTCATTGACCCAATGGCCTAGTTCCCCATACAAACCAATCATACTCAATGTATTCAGAGCTTTAACAAGCCACTGTAGTTACAAATAATGTATTTTATCTATACCAAACCAATTCTGTATTAAAAGTATCAGCAGTCTCAATGATAACAGACCTTTAATACAAGCACAACAGCTGAATTCATGCTTTATAAGGCTCTTGTGGTAACTAGCGGCCATCACCAAGCATGGTTGAGCAGACAGACTCAACTGATCTTCTGCTATGACCATTTGCATTCAATATATTTCCAATTTATTCCAGTCATTAGCCTCTGGTACCCAAATAAAAGCCAATACTGCCAAGACAATGCACATGACTGTTTTTAAGGGGCCATGCACTTGCTTTAGAAAAATGTCAGTGCAATTCAGTTCTTCATTTCAAGTCATTAGGTGACAGTGGAAGCCAAATAAATGAAAAACAGAAAGAAATAGTATTGATTAAGGTGCATGAATAGAACCATGGATCTGTCCATCTCAAAGTTACCGGAGCTCACATCTACTTTCAAATGAGCTGCATCTGATGTCAGCAATCCTTCAAAACCATAATTCAGCGTTTCTTTAATCTACATAAATGAAACGGACCAAACATGAGTGTTTCTGAGAAAACACATAAATTGATTGGCTGCAAAGATTGATTTCAGAGAAAGCATAAACTGCACTGACAGTTGATCCAAACGTTGAACTTTGTGAAATCACGTTCACCACTGTAATGGGCCGCCTGCCCTGAAATTGCAGGTAATTTACTGGTGCGTTAATGCTTTCAAATCCGATGTTTGTTGACAAGCTCAGAAAGTCAAAATAGTCCGTTTTATTTTGACCACAGGATACTACATTGGAAAAAAAGCATGTTTTCCACAGCTCAGAAATCATTATATAAATTGTCAGAACATAATGGAAAGCCTTTCGTCATTCAATCAAGAATGATGTGATCTTCTGCATGTTGCACAATAGGTAATGTTTTGCAGAGGAAAAAGCCTTGTTTTTAAAATGCAGGACATGCAAATCATAAATGAACAGACAGTGAGGTTTAGCATTTATAGACTATTCGGCCCTCTCTACAAATCAACTACATGTTCATCCCTTTGAAAAAAAGTGCATGAAATGTCACCATGGCCTTGAATGAACTGGTTTCTGAGCTCCGAGATCTCCGGTCTAAAGTGCAGCGCTGTGACCCTCCAGCCCTTCACATTAGCTGGCATTCTGCAGAGCTCGAGTGCTAATTAACATCGACTGGGGCATGGAGAACACGGGTTTGGTAACAGACTATATTAAAATCTCTTCAAAACAAACAAAAAAAATATTTATTAGTGTTAGTAACTGGTTCCAAGACACTACCAGGGACAAAAAGCACAGGTACAAATAAATGAGCTTAAAGGAGTAGTTCATTTAAAAAAAAAATAAACTTTTGCTGATAATTTACTCACCCCCATGTCATCCAAGATGTCAATGTCATTCTTTCTTCAGTCGAAAAGAAATTCAAGTTTTTGATGAAAACATTCCAGGATTTTTCTCTATATAATTGACTTCAATGGGAACCAAACGGTTCAAGGTCCAAATGAGAGTTTCAGTGCAAACTGTTCAAAGGGCTTTAAATGATTTCAGACGATTCCAGACAATGAATAAGGGTCTTATCAAGCGAAACGATCGCTCGTTTAAAAAAAAAAAACAAAGTTAAAGTTTTATAAGCTCAAATGGTCGCCTTGCTCTGTTCTGTGATGAGCGTTCGTGACTCTCCTGTTCAAACTCGTTCATCAAAATGAACAAATCTTTTTTTCGTGTCATTTGGTTCATTCAACGATCGAAATGAACAGACTGATTCAGGAAAAGATTTGTTTTGATTTGATTTTGATAAACGAGTTCAAACAGGAGAGCCAGTCTTCAGTGTCACATGATCCTTCAAAAATCATTCTATGCTGATTTAATGCTCAAGAAACATTTCTTACTATTATCAATGCTGAAAACCGTTTTTGTTGTTTAACATTTACATTTAACATACAGTATATACACTGACTTACACTTGTATAAAAGTAAACGTGTTTTGAGCTTTTAAAAACAGCATTCAACAATTTCACTTAACATAAATTTAATTTTATCATTTCAATTTATATCATATAGGAAAAAGCACTCTAATAATGGGGCTAATTTAGGTTTCAATTACAATGAAGATGAGTTTTATGGAGAGATGCCAAACTCATGACCCAGTTTTTTTTTTCATGACCATGGATTCGCCTGGAATATGGATCCTGCATTCACAGCTGACAACTCACAAACACAGTGTGTGATTGAGCTAACCTAGAAACCCAAAGGACGAACCATGCAGAGACAGTCGAGAGCCAGCTTGTGCACTAATGGAAACAATGATAAGAGAGAGAGACTGAATTAGAACTGATTTTCATGGACGTGGACAGCAGTGGTTCATTGTCGCACCTATTTGGAACCATTACTATCCAATTCAACACACACAAACAGCAAAAAAGACATCACGTGCAGGGCAATGAAAAGATTGAAAGCTAATTTATGCATCACAAATACATAAAGGTTTGCAAAAATATTTGGATGGTCCCTTTAACACATTCAGAGTTGACTATAAGTAATGTTACATCTCTACTAACTCACACTAGAGTGTTAGTAGAGTATTAGTAGACTGTTAGGGATAGAAGTTGACATGTAGTTGTAAAGTTACTTATAGGGTACGTTCACACTGCAATTCCGATTTTTTAGCCCTATGCGACCTGTGTCTGATATTTTCATGACAGTCCGAACGACACAGATCCGATCTTTCCAAATACGACCCAGGCCACTTGGGTATGTGGTCCAAATCCGATATGTATCCGATCTTTTGAAATGCGACTTCAATCTGAACGGCCAGGTCACATGTATCCGACCCACACGATATGCGACAAACTTCATAGTTCTGCGTTGAAGTGGGCGGGAATGAGAAAATTGCAATTGTTAGGGCTCTGTTGGGAAAATAACTTTTTTATTAAATTCCTAAAGAGCTACAATGTTGACGTCGATGTTTCAGCAAACAACAAGTGACGTCACTGACCGTTGAGTACTCTTCTGCGCATGCGGGTCACTTCACGTTCATGTTCACATAGGAGATCACAAAAGGTCGCATATAATTGGAAATGTCCCACCGACAGGTCTAAAACAAACAATTATAATAGGCTTACCAAGTAAGACAAAAACGTGTTTTGGAAGAAGGACTGATGATGTATTGACTTAAAGGGATACTCCACTTTTTTTGGAAATAGGCTCATTTTACCACTCCCTCAGAGTTAAACAGTTGGCTTTTACCGATTTCGAATCCATTCAGCCGATTTTCTGATATTTAGAAGAATATCAGTAACCAGACATTTTCTGGTCTCATTGACTTCCACAGTATATTTTTTTCTACTATGGAAGTCAATGAGACCAGAAACTGTCTGGTTAGTGATATTCTTCTAAATATCAAAAAATCGGCTGAATGGATAAAACTCAACTGTTTAACTCTGGGGGAGTGGTAAAATGAGCCTATTTCCAAAGAAAGTGGAGTATCCCTTTAAATTTGGTCCACTTTGAACAAAAATAGTGTATTTTTCGTCTGTTATGTTCATATCTCATCTTTCTAGTATGAAGTAATGAAGGAATAGTTTGTGAAAGGCGACCTTTGGCTGTCGGACCAATATCTGTGCTTAGATGTCAGAGCTGACTGCTTTTATTACTATTAAACGAGTGAAACTGAAGCTTTACCGAAGCTCCACAAACCTATTTTACATTCTCTCTTAGCTTTGTTAAAGTATGATGAGCATTTCATGTCTGTGGATTCTGTGCATCTGGGTGCATTGCATCTACAGCCGTAGCCAAGCTTATACCTGATTACCAACCTCAAGACGTCTGAAGGATTGTGTTCCCAAGGCTTCAGACCACTGAGCTAAATTATTCAGTTGTGTAGCAGTTTCTATAGACACGAACACCCACATACTGCTCCGACAATTGAACGTCCATTTAAATGGAATGAATCACAACTAAAAAGACATACTCTTGGAATATATTGCATGAAATCAATATGTGATGCTTTTGAGTCTTTTCTATTTACTGCCATTGCACGAGCATGAGCAAGACTTTCTTTTTTATTCTCCTTTTATGGTTCATAAAAAAGATTGTTACATTAGAACAACATAGGGTCAGTAAAAGATGACTTATCTTTAATAGTAGGGTGAACTATCCCATAAAGTCCACTGCTATGATGTTTGCTAGGGCATTATACTGGCAAAAAAAGTCCTCTATATTCTCATTCCTTGGTCGATTTCCTTCTTTAATGTAAGTTTATGGTATGAGTTACTCAGCAGAGTTTTATATTTGCAACTGACAAGATGATGCTTTCCTAGCCCTCCAAACTTTAGAGAATGGGATTTTTCTTTAGAGAATTCAGTTTTACAGGAAACTTTTCTCACACGTGTAACCTTTGAGTTTGGTACAGATGACAAGATTGTGCGTCAATACAATAGGATGCCTCTATTTATCTCTTCAGGCTATTATGACGACTGAAATCATGTGCCAAGCACGCACGCGTGTAATCTGACTCATCACATGGCCATTAGACAACAAAAACATGCAACAAATACAGTAGCTGTGATAAAAATCTCCTAACAAACAAAAATGATCACGTTTTTTGCAATGGGTGGAAAATAAATCAATCTACATACAAAAAAGCTTCTATTACAACTGCAGAGATGGGTAGGTGTGCTTTTGAGAGTTACTGACACAGTATCTATGTTTAGATAATGGCTGTTTAACTTGATAATAATAAGCGCAAAATCAGAATATCGCATAAAACATTTGAAAAAAAAGCACCGTTTCCATCTTGTGTTCAAGAGAAAAAAGAATATGACATTGGCTCAGGTATTGTCAGGCATTGAAGTGGCCATGAAATGGTTCACTGGATAGTGTATTCACATCCACTGTTGAGGCTAAGTCAAGCAAGTTTTTTTGTTGCGAGGGATTTATTTGATAAATGTGTTTCCATTGTACACTCTTAGAAAAAAGGGTTCTATATATGTAGCATAGGGTTCTTTACTCAACTCCAAATGACATTTTATGCTAAAAAAGGTTCTATAATGACAATAAAAAACCCGTTTGGCACAAAGGTTCTTTATAGGCTATTTTTCATTCATATATTACATTATTCTGCAATATTTTGTAGTTGTAATTAAATTATTGTTTATTAAACTTAATATCACATTTTAATCATGCTGATTTTTGGAGGAGAAAATCTGAAATGGCACTCTTTGTGTGATATTGATTAACTACATAAAATGATATAAATATATACATTTTCTAACCCCCATATCTTGAATTTTGATATAGAAAATTTTAGGGGTTCCAAATACGTAGCGCTTTAGAACCTTTTAAGGTTCTATATAGAACCTTTTCTTCTAAGAGTGTAGTTCATGAGCATGTCTTAAAAAAATATTTTCAAGATTTGTTATTACAACATTTTTTCTTTTGTCAAATCAACTTAAATAATTTATTTAGTTCAGATAACTTATTATTTTGAGTTTCTGATGATTAAATCAATTTTCTTCATTGTATTAACTCACTTTTTCCAGTTCATTCAACTTAAAATTTTAAGGCAACCAGGTTACTTAATTGTTTTAAGTTGAACCAACAATATTTTTTTACAGTGAAAAATTTGCATGAAAATAATTGTATGTAAACTGCTAATAGTGACAAGCTCTTGTATCCCAAAAGGTATAACATTTGCACATCATCCTCTGATAGAATAAAATATAAATAGCCAAATTAACCAAGCTAAAACCAACTGATTCAGCAACTCTAGGATTAGGAATCGACAGATAATTATGAACCAATTCTTTTAATGATTCACTTTTTACTGACTCGCTAAAAAGTGGGTCATTAAAAGAAATGTATAAAATTGCTCAGCAGGAGCTGGATGGGTATGTGTCAGTTAATTATAATGGTAGCCTATATAATAGCTGTGATTAAATCCTCAAAAGTATTTACATTACAGAACCGAGTCTGAATGATTAAACTATTCCCATTTTCATTCACTAGCACCTGATTTTCTCAGATCTGAGTTGGAATGGAACAAGATAATCACTTGGAGAGAGTAAAAGGAAAGGATTGCAAAGGAGGGGGTCTTCCAAAGAACACAACATGAGTTTACAGCAGTATGTAGGTCATCGATTCATAAATGTGTCAGTGCACAAGACGAGAGTGAGTGAGTCAGTCAGTCCTGGGGACTTCAGTAGAAAGAAATGAGAGAGGTCAGGAGAAACTATTGATCTATTTCTCATTAACTGAGTATATTATAACCAAGACATCTGAGAATGTATTTCTGAAACTGTCACTGATCAGTGTGCTACCAAATAACCTTCCAAAAGAGTTTGGAGATGCTGAATTACACAATTCATATCTACACCTTGCAGAGTGGAAACTCCACTTGAACAATACAATGTATCTTTTTGTTTTAATAAGAAATAAAATAAATTCAGATCTCAACCAGTGCTGTTATTTGGATCCACCCATCACTCCATCTTCCATGGCTTTTCAAACTTTCAAACAAGTTTGCCTTGAGAACCAGCTTAAAATTCTACTCTAAAATTCAATTCTCAATTCTGGCCCAAGAGGGAAAAAAAAAAAAAAATCAGCAAAAGTTAGATAAGTCGGTTTGTTGCTGGTCCTGACCAAGCGGCAACATTCTTCAAATGAAGCCAACCCGGAAGTGCGAAAAACTGCAATACATCTAAAATCCGCTAGAGGGAGGTGCCAAAAGGGAGCAAATATCCATATATCCCATGTTTTCAAGCTTTTACAAGTTGATCCCATGGACTTTTATTATATTTTTCGATAGGTTCTGAGTGCCTGACAACTGTGAGGGGGGTGAATTTTTTTCTAACTCGTTAGTTTAGGTCATATTTAGATATAAAATGTATGACAAATAAGGGCGGTTAACTTTGATTGACAGCTGATAACGGGCTCCGCCGAGTGGAATTTGACGTCTTGGCCATGATCTGACACACATCATACCACCTCTGTATCCTTTCTGAACATTTGTATTTTGTATTTACCAATATTTTCCAATATGGCGCCGCCCATACCCCCCATAAACAGCCTCAAACCCGTTCTTCAGAAAGTCTATGGGTGACGTGACAGATGCTTTGTCCATATTTTTTACAGTACTTGGTCCAGACTAATATCCGACTTATACGCAGCTTATATTTCAAATGACAGCCACCAGACTCACTGAACTGAACTTACTCCTCTGACACTTCATCTCATGAGAGAGAATGAGAGCTCAGGTCAGCCTGAGCAGAATAAACCGAAAGAAACTGAGGCATGATGAGAAATGGGGAACAGAGAAAGTCCACCTCTTATTCTCTACACTCTTAGAAGAAAAGGTTCTATATAGAACCTTAAAAGGTTCTATCAGCGGTATGTATTTGGAACCCCTAAAAGGTTCTATACACTCTTAAAAAAAGGGTTCCTCTGGGTTCTATATAGAACCCTGGGGTTCCATACTTGGCCAATAGAACATTTTACAAAAAAAACAAAAAACATTTTGGAGTTCCATATAAGCGGGGGATGGAACCATTTCTGGTTCTAAATAGAACCATTTCTTCTGCATGTTTCTCTCTGTCTGATACATGTAAAAATAACAATAAAAATAACAAGGCAAAGTAACTGGTTTAGCTTCTGTGATCCAATTATGTGGAAAAGCACGATTCTCAAATGTACAGCCACCTATGAAGTCCATTATTCTCTCAAGTGACCCTATTTATAAGCGAGACAGACTGAGTCTCTCATTTTCCCGGCTGTCTGTAGATCCGTTTCTGCCAAGCAGATGGACAAATCATTGTTCTGTTCACACGACAGACGAAAATACAACTGTCACAGTACGAGGAGAGATGATAGACAGAATCTAGGCTGACGGCACAAACACCAACTCAGGCTTGTCAATTTTCACATTATTTAGATCCAGTGGCGACGTTTTCCTGTTCTCAGAGTGGACTGTGAGGTCTGGTTTAGATGGGCAAATTTCCTCAAGGGTCACAACAAGAGAGACCAGCACTATGGCAGGGGTGCTTGAGCATGTTTGCATTTGAAGCCCATGAACCCTAAAATTACAATTCGTAAAAAAGCATTATTGTTGAGAGGTGAACGCTGGAGCGATTTACACAAACAAGTTTGCACGTGCCATCTCTTCCGGAACAATAGCAATGCAGTCTGGACTACTAAAATACAAATAACCCAGAACACCCACGAAACGAACTCAACTTAATGAGTCACACTGCAGAACCGCTTCAACCTAGCTGGAACAGCATCTGCAATCAACAATGACAAAAAAAAGCCTTCGAATGCAATCTAGCTTTAAAAATGTCTCTTTTTATCAGCAGAAAGGCGAATCATGGCTCACACGCAGGTTCAATAAAGAGTAATAATCGGGTCCTTCACGTGACGTGACGGTTGGAGATGTTTCACATGCTCAAAGCATGACTGATTATTACTACGAATAATTTCAGCATGAAATTGTTGCGAAAGCTACGTGCGTATAACTAATAGTTGTGGTGTGCAGTAACAAAAATGAGTGTTTGTGGAAATGTGAGAAACAAAAATGTGAGATGGGGTTTGGATTTGTAAAGTGAAGCAGATGGTCTTGTTCTATCAGATTCCTGAACAAGTCTCTGTGTGTCACAGCGTGTGCTGAGACATTGTACAGAAGCTTCTGGTGTAATCATTGTGGCAGCTCGACCTGTGTGATGAGAAACACACTGCGCTTACTGTATCAGAGCTGCAGGATTTATCTAGCACTAACAGTCAAAAATATCACTGAATCAAAAAAAAATTACGTTTTTGAATTTACAAATAATATTATAAATTAGTTATGCACCACCGTTTGAAAGTTTGAGGTATGCTATTTTTGAAAAATGGATGCATTAAATTGACCAAAAGTGACAATAACGGCCTTTTTATAGTTCGATTTCAGATTTTTTCTTTTAACTGTGCTACTCTTTGGTCACTTTTGACTGAAGTGATTTTTTTTTGCTATGGGAAGTAAATTTGGACATGATTTGAAAAGGTCAAATGGTCCTAAAGACAGTCACACTTGTACTCCTCGTGGTCAAAAATAACCACCATAGAAATAATAATAAAAAAAAAAATTGCAGGTGCATTCTACAAATCTGCAAGAATGCAGAAAAAAGCACACAGCAATGATGGGGTTAATTGGGAAAAATGACTGAATTCTTTTAATTATGGTTTAATTAATTATATTGTATTGCAAAAATTGTCGAGACAAATGCATAATTATAGCATAAATAATTAGTACCATACAATTCTCAAAAAATATGACATAAAAAATAGTATTGAAGCAAAATATATTACATTGATTTTACTGGGCAAAAACATTTGATGTGTGCGGCCACTTTTGACTGGGAGGAGTGTCAGAGGGTTTATATTCCTGATTTTTTTTTTATTATTATTACAGTTTCCACGAAAATATTAAGAAATGATCCTTCGAGCACCAAATCAGTATATTAGCATGATTTCAGAAGGAATGTGTGGTTTTTTTTAGTTAGATCTAAAGGGAAAAGATTCTGCCCCAAACCTTTGAACAATAATATATATATTTCAGTTGTATTCCCACTTTGTCCTTTTTTTACCTTTCACAAACACACTTTTAAAATCTCAACGGCAGGCTTTGTCACAGAATAAAAAAGGAGTCCTGATTTTATGTGAAAGCTTCTCTAGTTCTGACTGAGTTGACAGCAGGATGCATCTGGACTTTAGAAATAATATATATATATATATATATATATATATATGATCATAGCTTTCACATGAAATCAGGACTCCTTTTTATTCTATGACGAAGCCCATTGACATTTTTAAAGTGTGTTTGTGAAAGGTAGAAAAAGGACAAAGTGGGAATGCAACTGAAATGAAAGAGAAGCATAGAGTAAGATATGAGAATATCTTATGAATTGAAGAGATAAATAAAAGAGTACACGGAATAAAACGCTCAATCCACTGGCATCACCACACAACACTTAGGAAAAAAGTTGTTGCTCGTGTTTAATGTAATGTGGTTCTCACGTTGGCTATTTCCAGAAATGAATTCTTTCACAAAATGCGGTTTGATCAGCTTTTGATCGCATCTAAGGAGAGAGAGCGGCTTTGAGAAGAACAAGTCCTCCCACTTCTCTGCTGAAATACACAAACACTTTCTCCCGGGACTGTGCCGGTCCACTGCGGAGGTTTAACCGATGAATATGAAAAGAGGAATTAAAGTGAGAGAGTGTGGTCCGAGGTTTCAGAAAGGAGAAAAAAAAACCTGCTGTGAAGGAAATAAAAGCAGCGAGGGCCATAAAGGTCTGTGAATAATAATACTGCACTTACTAATAAAGTGCATCATTTCCATAAACTTTATCAGATTACTTAACTAGTCGTGTAATATCCAAACAGTGCTCATTTCTGTTTTTAACATAACATTTTGATGTTTTTTAACTTTATGATAACTATCATTATGAATGAATCACTATACAGGAAAATTCTTAACAATTCATTACAGTAAAGCGTATAATTAATATAATAAGGCGTGTCCAAAATTTGGATTGGTGATTGAAATTACCTTAATTTTCATACAACAAAAACAAAATTATTTTAATCCTATTTTAGAGCATTGTAATAAAAACAGATTATATTTAATGCATTAATTATTAAATTAAATTATTTAAATGATTTTATATTTATATAATGTATTTAATATATTAATATTATATAAATGATAATATAATGAATGACTTAAATCATTAACCTAACAATTATTCAAGTATTATATAAACAGAATGTAGATCAATAATGTTTCTTTATATAACTGTTGAGTAATGAACTTATTCATGAATTAAGAGGCAATAAATGCAATGCTTTTTGCACTGATAGTTTACAGCAAATGACAAAAATAAAAGTGTTTTACTTTTGGATAATGATAAATAGACACCTACTAAGGCGAAGACACAACATATCCATCTGAATCTCTATAAAGTCCATCTGAAAGGAGAAAAAAGAAGATTAAAGAATATGCGTCTGCGGATGAGGGTATATTATTTGCGATGCCCATCTCAACAGGGATTCTCCACCGATACCCATTATACATCTGCCACCAGTGGATCTGATTTCCCAGCTATCATGTCTGAGAGCCACAAGAAAGCCAGAGGGTTTTTTTATCCCAGACCGTCACACTGACCTACATTTTGTGACACATTTCTGATGTTTCACGACATGCAACAGTTTCTTATAACTCAATGAGTCATCGCAGAGATCCTGAAATGAGCCTCAATTCAATACCGTTCCACCTGACAACGTCTGTCAGCAATTTCACACAATAAAGAAGTCAAATTTGCACCTGCCAAAACAGCACAGTGAGTCATGTTGTTACAGAGAGTCATTTTAAAGTGCATAACGGGATAATTGGTTGTGAACAAAAAGAGGAGCACATATAATTCTAGCCGTAGATGAATGAGTCCCAAAGCAGATCAATGGGAATCAGAAGAAAGTTTGATGGTTCAATAGTTTGTTTGAACTTTGAACTAATCCTTATGAATCGAGTGAGTTAATCCAAATTTTCGGAAGAGACTCGATCGCTTTATGAGATGAACAAATAGGCTTTTATTCACATATAAACATTGATCAGTGGACATAAACAAAAGCTAAACTAAAATATAATTGTGATTTTAACGATAAAAGACTGTAATTGGTGCAAAACTGTTAATTGGTTAACAGAAAAGGTTTCCGTACTATATACAGTAAATAACTGTGATATCATTTTACTGTAAAATACCGTTAAATTTACAGTTTTTGAAAGTGAAAAAGAACAACTCTGTATAATTTACAGTGAAAAACCGTAAATTGGCATTCCCACAATTTGTGTGACACTTCATTTTATGTATTTTTGTTGAAATAACTATGTTTCCTCATAGTTTTCTTGTTTTTTTTTAATCAGTTATGTAGATTAGGGTTTTCTGTTATATTTAATCAAGTAAAAAATTTTTTTGCATTTTAATTCTAATTTTTAATTTTTCGTAATTCGTATTTCCATTTCTGGCGTGCTATCAACACGCATAATCGCTTTTCAGCGTGTTTATGAACGCCGTTGACTTAACGTTACATTACTGTATATATAAATCTATGACATTTTAATTTTAATTAATTAATTCTCATCTTTGTTTGTTGGTTGTCAGTGTATTACAATGGTACAAAACAGATATCAATGCATCAAAAGGTTGGTAAATCAACATTTTATCAGAAAGTAAATCACGGTTTATTACAGTAAATTTTACATTAAAGTCTGTAAAACCATTAACGTTCCTACCGTATTTTTAACGGTGAAGTTCTGGCAACCATTTTTTACCGTAAAAATTACAGATTTATTTTTTATTATTTTATTTTTCAGGGATTTATTATTTACAGTGTAAAATTGGGCATAAACAACATGGTATAATACATGATCTGTGGGGTATTTTGAGCTGAAACTTCACAGACACATTCTGGAGACAACTGAGACTTATATTACATCTTGAACAAAGGGGCATACTAGATCCCCTTTAAAATGTAAAAAAAATGTGGAAACCTATGAATGGGAAGTTCAAAAGAACAGCAAACTGAAATATTTGTAACATTATAAATGTCATTACTGCCACTTTTTGGATCAGTTTGAATGTCCCTGCTGAATAAAAGTAGGAATTTCTTTCAAAACAACATCTAACTGACCCCAAACTTTTGGACGGTAGTGTATATAGATCTTATAGTGACCACTTTGTCCAACAAGACAGAATCAAGTCTCAAACAAACATTGTCATATTAGAGAAGTAAAACTTCACATGAAAAGCTTCATGTGTCCATCCATGTTAGCTTCTCAGCTTGTTAGCTTGTCTTCTTTACAAACATAAGCTGTAATATTCCCAAAAAGACTTTCTAAGACTAAGATAAATCACACTGATAACTCAAACCAATCAGTATGGCATAAATCAGGAAAATACTCACCCAAAGGTGAAAACTGCGCTAAAGAGTAAAAAGAAAGAAAACAGAAAAATCTATTTCAACTGTCAGAGAAGATCAATTGCACACATCGATATTTCATTAATATTTCATCTTAAACGGCTATCACTCTTCCCTCAAGCCTACAGTGCAATATTGGATAATTATTTGAAGATTGCTGCCTTTTTTTTCCCTCACATCAGGCTTTCAGACAGCCGTGTTCCAGCCACATTGCTCAGTGATTGAAAGATTATGAAAGCTTAATTTGTTGACCTTTAAAGGCCAGTGAAGCGGAGATATCTGTACCTGAAATATTGCGTTTATATGGGAAAATCGAGAACATTCAAATACCCTTTAAATGCTAAACGGTCACAGTGAGGGTATAAGAGTACAGATGTGATGCTTCTCTCACCATGTCCCCATTTCCTCCTACAAACGGACATGGCAACAGACTGTCAGCGTTCAGTCATTATGGTGTGCTGCGAATCAAGCTAAAAGCACATGTGTGAGAACAGCAGGCTATTGACACACACACACACACACACACAGACCCATAACACTTCTCAGAAGACAACATGACATAAAAAAATGACCCTGTTTAAATACTATTCAATTTTCGATTTTTTTTTATGCTTGGAAAGAAGTCTTTTATGCTCACCAAAGCTGGATTTATGCGATCAAAAATAGAGTAAAACCAGTAATATTGTGAAATTATATTTTTATATTTTAAAATAACTTTAATGTATATTAAAATGAAATATATTCCTGTGACAGCAAATCTTCAGTGAATCTTCAGAAATCATTCGAATATGCTGATTTGGTGCTCAAGTAACATTTCTTATTATTATTTATAATTTCTGAAAACGGTTGTTCTGGCTTTCCAGGATTCCTTGATGAATAGAAATTTGAAATGAACAACATTTATTTGAAATAGAAATGGATTATAACATTATAAATCTACCCTGCTTGGTTTCCAAAAGGAGAATAAAATAATCATACCAAATTACCATTCTGGTAATGCCATCTTTTTCACAACCCATGGACAAAATGACGGCCAACATTTTTCTTTTTTGTTATGTCACAATATGTTATTAAAAAAGGATACAGACATCATTTCATATTGACTTTAACAGTCTACAGTATCTTTGAATGAGCGCCAATGGTGAGAAATCTGTGTCTTTTTCTAAAGATGGCACAGAATAAGACTTCCATCATTGGCTGGGCATAAAGTTCAAGGAAGCATATCGCACCTGGGTAATTTAACCTCATTATCCTGGACCAACATTTCTGAAACTCAATTTCAGCCACAATGCTGGGCTTTCATTCCATCTGGCAGAAATCCAATGACATCCATCACTTACATTTCACATGGCTAAATGACTTCCCCCCCAAAAAAAGACTGCATTCTCTGAGAGTTCGCCCAATGTCTACAGTCACAACAACTAAAACAAATGCTAAAATACATGAGACACAGGCATCACTCCATTATAATAATTATTACTGTTTTAATTGCAAGTGGTGCTCTTTCCTAGACAAATTTTCCATTATTTTTGAAGTTGTCTAAATATGGTTGTAAGAGCACACATTTGTCTTAATGATGTTCTGGTCCATAGTCTGGACATTCATGAATCTAGATTTTGTGTCTATCGGGTAAACTTTTTCGGTAACACTTTACTTGAAGAGGTGTGCATAAGACTAACATGACACCTTCATAATCATGAATCATGACATATGCACTCTCAGAAAAAAAGGTACAAAAGCTGTCACTGGGGCTGTACCTTTTCAAAAGGTACACTTTTGTACCCAAAGGCTGCATATTGGTACCTTAGTGTACATATTAGCACCTAAAATGGACATATTACCACCTAAAAAGGACATTTTACCTCATGAAACTGACATGTTAGCACCTAAAATGTACATATTACCACCTAAAATGGACAAATTAGCTCATGAAATTGACATATTAGCACTTAAAATGTACATATTAGCACCTAAAATATAGATATTACCACCTAAATAAGACATATTAGCACATGAAATTGACATAGTAGCACCTAAAATGTACATATTACCACCTAAAAGGACATATTAGCTCATGAAATTGACATATTAGCTCCTGAAACTTAAGAAACCACTTAGCTTTATTGGTTAACATTACATTTATCTATCAGGTGGTTGGTTTTGACATTGGCTGTCATGAAGCCATTATAACTTTTTAATGACAAATTCAATTAGTACCACTGTAGTTGAGGTCACGAATGGCCTCATGACAGCCAATGTCAAAGCCAACCACATGACACTTTAACTTAATTTTATGTCAAGTTATGATTTTATGGTTTATTTCAAGATGTCATAAAGACATCTTAAACAATGTCATATTTGCATTCAAAATGGCATTATTGAGCGAAAGACACGTAATGACAGTTGTCATAAACATTACATACATATTCAAGACATATGTCATGTCATGGTTATGAAGGTGTCATGTCAGTCTTATGCACACCCCTTCAAGTATTACCACTTTTTCTAAGGTTAAAAAAAAGAAGAAAGGCATGATTAGATACCTCATTCAAGTCCACGTGCAGTTATGCATAGAAATTAATACTAGAAACTACTTGCCTTCCATATCAGCCTACTGTACATTCATTTGCTCTCACTTTCAGTTCAAAGACTTGTCAACTAATTCTCAATGGGATGCGTCTTGTCTTTCCCTACCTCCCCTTGATGTAGCACTGCGATTCAAAGAGAAGAGTTCTGATGAATTCTTATTATCCCGCTGCACTTCTGACAACACACAGAGCTCCGGGGGGACAAAAGATGAGAAATGATGTTCATTTGGGTACATTTCAATTTCAAAGGTCCCAATGTTCAGCATAGTGAGTCACAGCACCAGTCTGAATATGTCCTTATCAAATAAAAGAACAGAAGTTAAAGGAATATCACAAATAATCACAAGTTCTACCAATTTATCTGTAGGAGAATTAGATGATAAATTCAAAGGAAAGTTCACTCACGTTCAAGTCATTCCAAATCTTTTTATTTCTGAAGAATTGAACGGTTTGTGTTCATAAACTGACATTGGACCCCATTGACTTTCATTGAAAGGACAAAAAATATTGTTTGGAATGACATGAGATCGAGTACATGACAATATTCATGTATTATAAGGTGTACATTTAAAATATGGATAAGCAATTGTCAAAAATTATCGTTTTTGGAGCTAAATGTCCATAACTAAATGTCCTGACTGTGTTCGTAGATCATTTATTTGATAAAAATGCACCTGGACAAATTTTATATAACTTGTTTTCAGATTTATAGGGCAAACAAACAACGGAAGCACCTGGTGCTTTCATGACAATAAACCAAGGTATATAACTAAAAGCACCAGAATAGAATTTTAAAAGTGGAAAAATAGGTTATTGTGCCACATTAATGTAGGTCAGTGCTGCCCTCACCTGCAGTTTTGTGATTGTGAGCAAAGCCCAAATAACCAATACCTTCCTGACAACAGAGCGCCTGAGGAGACGATGGACAACAAAGCATCATTTAATCCGACTAAAAGAGGACTCTGGTCACTTCATCCCCTCCTCACGGGCTTTAGAAAAGTCATGTGTGACGTGATTCAGCTTATCGAGTTACACAGAGCGGCGGATGATTGGATACACGGCACGGTGATGTGCCACTGACAGTATAAATTAGGGTCAATTAATCACATTTTAATGGGATGAGCGCAGTTAAGAGCCTGCACAAGTCTGAACCAAAATTAGAGTCCTTACGATGATCTTATCCATCAAGATAAGCGTTGAGAAATATATGACAAAAGTGCTTAGTTTAATGACGGATGCATCTGTGTTGATCGATTAGAGTAGACGCATACCTGAGAAATAAAAAAAGAGACCCTCTATGGCAACTGATAACCAGCAATATGTACATATATGAACTAAAGCAAAACTCACTATGACTTGCAAAGGTTAAAGATTTGAACAAACCTCAAAATGAGATTTCACACTGACAGCGATTTGCAGCACCAAAGTGAATGGATGTTATTCAAGGTTTGCACTGCACTGATAATAAAAATCTGGCTAAGACAGATAAGCTGATAATTATTTAAAGGAATAGTTCACTTTGAAATAATTTTTCAAGGGCGTCCAGGATGTAGGTGTCTTTGTTTACGCAGTAGTTTCAATTTTGATATTTTTAGGTCAAACCGTTCTTCAGTCATATAATGCAGGTCTATGGTCACCACCTCAAAGAGCATGCACAAATTAAACCTGATTTAATGACTCGCAAATTGTAAGTACACACTGATGGCATAAGACACGAAATTTACATTTACGACTTACGAGTCATTAAATCATGGTTAATTTGGACTTCTCTGTGCATGCTCTTTGAGGTGGTGACCATAGACCTGCATTATATGACTGATAGACACGAACGGTTTGACCTAAAAAATATCAAATTATTTCAAAGTGAACTATCCCTTTAAATGTTATACAGTAGCTGATAACCAATTAATGGAAAATGTGTCTAAATGAATAAAAAAAATCAAAACCACTAAAAACTAAAATCAATAGATTAAAACATAAATGTAGAAATCACGACATTATAATAAACCGCATGCAAAATGCATAAGATAAACGCTTTATGAGGTTTCCAGGCCAGTTGGCGATGTCACATTGAAAAGAAACACTTACAGTAATAACGCTTTTGCAAATTCAATTTTTTTTTACAAATTCATTTTAGGTGCTAGACAGAAAAAATTTTCCGTTTTTAATTAAAAATGGTGTCATGTAAACAGCTCCGCCCTCACACCGCAAATGAGCTTACGACAAAACGACAGGAAAAATAGTACTCGGCATATGAGGAGATTGGCCCTTAATTTTGCTGTTAATCGTAATGAAGTTAATATAAACTGCTTAAGATCCTTCTAGACTGCCATTCTGAGATGCTTTATACATAAAACATGAACATAGGTCTTGAAAAAACAACATGAGGGCAGAAGATTCTCAGAAGCAGCTGGTGAACAGGAGGAGCATTTGTGTTGTTATGTGACAGAAATTAGGTCAAATCGACGCTTTCCTGGACACCAATGCTGCAAAACACTGCCAGCTCAGACAATGTTGTGAAAATTGGAACAAGTTGAAGCTGTGATGAAGGACACAGGCCTCTGTGCAACACATAAGGATGCTTGATCAAATTACAGAGAGTTATCTAATGATTTTGAGAGCTCCACTGATACACACATGTAGACTAATGCTCATAGGAAGAGAAAGAAACTTAGGAAATACCAGGATATTTTATTCTGACCAACAATACATTTGAATTAAGAGAACGATATATTAGATATATTAAAAATTTGATGCTACTTCACTTCTGGAATTTTGTTCATGAGCAATATTCAATTTCCATGACACAACAAGTGAGTGTTTTACATTCAATGCTCAAAACTGAAGGACAAACAGGTGGTTATATTGAGAAAAATAACCTGTTCGATATAAGTCTAGTTTGTGGAAGTTGTATCATATTTTCCTCATACTAAGAACTTGTTTTGCTCCATCAATCTTCCCTGAGTGGTTCATTTGAAAAAGATTTGTTCACAAAACACAAGATACACACACACAAACACGATTAATGTAAATCACTTTTGTGTAAACTGTTCATAAAACAAATTGTGCCTAAACTTTTTGCCTATTTACCCTACCATTCAAAAGTTTACGGTCATTAAGATTTTTTATTGAAAGAAAATATTCAGCAAGGATGCATTAAATGGATCAAAAGCGTAATTAAACAATGTTACAAAAGATTTATATTTCAAATAATTGGTATTATTTTGAACTTTCTGTTAATCAAATAATCCTGAATGAAAAGAAAAATGATAATAAATTATAAATTATGATAATAATGATAATTTAGCAGAAAACCAGCATATGGTTTCTGAAGGATTGTGCAACTCTGAAGACTATAATGATCACAGGAATAAATTACATTTTAAACTAAATTAAAAAGTTTTTCAAATTATAATATTATTTTACAATATTACTTCTTTTATTGTATTTTTTTGGTGATCATATAACACTTCTGTCAAAAACATAAAAAAATCTTTCCGACCCAAAACCTTTTAATGATAATGTCCAAAATTAATTTTCACAGAAATACGCTCTGCTCATCTTTCATGAATGAGACACAATGTAACGCATAAGAAATAAAACAAGGGAAAAGGTTCGAATACTTCATGTGATTGGAAACTTTGCTGAGACCAGCAGATTAAAGGTTAATAAGTTAAACATTTTGCTTTTAACTTGATCAGGCGAAAGTAGGTCTCGATAACAGAAATGGCTAGACAAAACATGACCGCACTCCCACCAAAACAAAAAACAACTTAACTGAAAAGCCCAAAACACACAGTCCTTAACTTCACAATATTCAATTATTAACACAGAAGAGCTCGAAGCGGGATCTAACGGCTGCCTGGCAACACATGTGAGGAGTCCTTTCTAAGTTCTTTCTCTGCGGGCTGTTGGTTTGACTTTGCAGAGATTATGACGTGCATTTCACACAATCCCGTGCAGAGTTTTGCCAATAGCAACATCGTTCAATAAATGCCAGCCAACAACAACAGCTAGTGCTCTGTCCTCGAAATCTAGTGCATATCTCCCTGAGGGCAGAGGCTGTTCCCTTTGGAATACTCCAGCAAATCCCACTTCCACATTTCTCAGGCGGATTAGAGCACCGCGGCAAAAACGTTTTCCTGATGAGACCAACGCTCAGATAATCTAGATGCTACACTGCCCAATCAAAAAAAAAAAAAAAGTCAGTTTGGATTTACATTATTATGTTTCTATAGAAACACTCTTAGAAGAAAAGGTTCTATATAGAACCTTAAAAGGTTCTAAAGTGCTACGTATTTGGAACCCCTAAAATGCAATGCATGAATGATCACAAAATTCAAGATATGGGGGTTAAAAATGTAATTAATCAATATCACACAAAAAGTGCCATTTCAGTTTTTATCCTTCAAAAATCAGCATGATTAAAATGTGATATTAATACAACAGTTCAATAAACAATAATTTAATTACAACTGCAAAATGTTGCAGAATAATGTAATATATGAATGAATAATAGCCTATAAAGAACCTTTGTGCCAAAAGTGTTCTTTCTTGTCATTATCATCATTTTTTTTTTGCATAAAAGGTCCTTTGCAGTTGAGTAAAGAACCCTATGCTGCATATATAGAACCCTTTTTTCTAAGAGTGTAGCATGTTATATGTTTGGAAACAGTTCTTCTAATCCTAATTGATGGATTTTTTTAAACAACCATGTAGAAAGACACATCATAACCATATACCAGGATGACAATATCAAGTTTCATCAGGCTCAAATTGTGAAAGAATGGTTGGGAGGAGCACGAAGAATCATATTCACACATGAATTGGCAACTCTAGACCATAAATTCATTGAAAGTCTTTGTGATGGGCAGGAAACTTTACAGAGCGCTGGACTCTTGCATCGTCAATACAAGATCTTCGAAACGACTCTTGATTTCTATCGATTTTTGGTCAAGATCTTGTATTGGCAATGCAAGAGTCAAACACTATATAACATGCTAGAAACAATCACTGCATGATCCAATCATGGACTCTTACATTTGCCTATTTAAATCCAAAAACAGTGACTTTTTTTGGCCAGTCAGTGTATCTTGGCTTTTCTAAGGCGATACAGTTGCACATCAAAGAGAAAACAGATTTCCAAAGTCAGCGCTCCCACACGCAACAATCTCAGGAAAGTGGGTCAACACCCTTTTCTCCCCATCTTTCTTCATCATCGCTGCATAAAAACCGAGAAATGGAGTGGAGAATGTGGTATAAAATAGGAATGCGCCGCACAGAATTAAAGTTAAGACAGTTTAAGTTGAAATTAAACAGGTCAAATTGAAATTAAAACAGTTAAAGTGCTTTACGGACATAAGTGGTACCTTATTGTGACTGCGAGAGAGCAACTGTACCTGTAAATAATACAGAGAGGCATCGAGGTAAGGAAAAGTGCGCTCTGATTGGCTCCTTCCAAACCTGCTGTCTAAGAGCATTCCGGTGAGACACCTGATTGAAACTACCGAAAGTGCTGAATAATTTAAAAAGAGAAAAAGAACCAGTATCTAAAGCCTCTCTTTCAGCAACTTTGGAAAGGCATCAACAGCCTCAAGCGTATTAAATGAATTAATAATGTGGAAATGGCTGGAGTATACAGTCTAAATGTGGTAGACATGGGAATGCTACCCTATTAGCACCTGTAACAACGAGTCACTTCTGCCTCGGTCCACTTGATTTTAAATCGTTTGTTCAAACAAAACGAGTTTAATCAAAAATTTAGCATTCGAAAACCCTCAATCATCAGGTATAGGAGTGTTGCAATTGCCGTGGTAGATATGCACCGGGCCGTCGCAGTGATAGTACAGCTGGAAGACGTCCCCGTACCCATGTTCCCTCCACCAAGTGCAAAGCTGTCGGTTCCAGCCACATGACAGTGGGTAAAACAGTTCCCTGTGCTCCATCCCGATCATGGTGAAGAAATCCTGATCGCCCAGATGCCCTCGGAAGTGGTATTTCTCAGCGAGCTGGGCGATCCGCCCGGGATCTAGAAGCTGGTTGTATAAGGTCGAGCGACGCATGGCTTCAAGGTTCAGAAGCATTACGCCGCTGTTGAAGCCGGGCAGACCGTCTGGTGGAGGGTCGCCTACGTGGGACTTGGGATTTTCTTTGCGGTACTGCCAGAATGTGTGCCTACGACACACAGAGAAGACAGAGGAAAAAAGATTCAAGCAAAGAATTAAAGCTTTAGTATCACACCTAGGTTTACAGATGTGAACAAACCCATAACCCTTTAACTTAAAAAAAGGGAAAATTGATGACACGGTCAGAGACTATTTATATAGAGACCGGCCACTTCCTCGATCCTTAGGCTGTGTGTCCACCAAAGCGTTTTTAGCCAGCTGAAAACGCCAGACGCTCTGATGAAGATGCCGAGTTTTGGGTGCTTGACAGCGTTTTGTCAGCGCAGCTTTTTTTTCTGTTGAGCCGTTTCGTTGCTATGATGTAGAATATCCGCAGCACTGTTTAATTGTAACTGATTTCGCAGATAATTTGTTTCATACTAAAAATGTATTATATGGTTAAAGCTCTGTTGGTTGATGTCATTGTACAGAAAGAATGTTGTTGACAGTTGGGCAGTGTGGTTTAGTCCCGCCCCTCCTCCACTGTGATTGGACGGCTGAGTAAAAAGTGACAGTGATGAGTGCTGCGTTTTACCCAAAGTTGAACATTTTTCAACTCTAGGTGACCAGTAAAAACGCTGGGCGCTAGGCGCTACTGCGTGAAAAAACAAAAACAAAAAAAAAAAGCTCAGCCCCTCGTTACGCTCATGGCATTTAAAAAACACAGCGCTCCCATTGAAAACAATTGGAAACGTACGCCAGGCGCGTAGAAAAATGCTTTGGTGGACACACGGCCTAAATACAACTATATAGGGAAAACCCGTAACACCAAAGATGGTGGTTGTATGCACATGCCCCGCCCCCTACCGCTGGAAAGCCAATCGTCTGCTTTGAACAGTCAAGCCGGGAATATTTAAGCCTATCGTCTGGTTCCACCGAAGAATGCGCACAGTTGAGGTTTGCGGCAGCGGAAAATACGTTACTGTTTGAAAAAGCGGCAGATTTGATGTAATAGTTGTGTAAATATCAGACGTCGCAAGTCTCTCGGAAGTTTGGGAGTCTCCGGCAGATTGATAGCGGCTCCCTGACGACCGCAAATTAGTTAAAATCTCCTGGAATTTTTCAGTGATTTTTATACTGTTTCTATAAAAGCAGTTTTATGTCCCTGTGACCAGTGAAAGTGCAGTTCTGAGTCTCTGCCCATTCGTTTAGATAGGAGCCTGGTCTTGTTAATCCGAAATAGCTGCCCGGAGGCTTTGCCAAGATGGCGGCCGAGTGGCAGGCCCATAGACTGTATAAGAAGTGGACAGAACCATCTCATTGGATCTCCATTGAGACAAGTGAAGTCCGTTTTAACTCAAACAGAGCTTGACGGCGTAGATGTGACGTGAGCAACCCGTCTGTCTTCTAGTGGCTGTGGCATGAGCCGCTTGGTTATGACGCAATGCAATCGTTAGCCTATCGTTAAATCTGCTTCTACGTGGCTATAACATAAGCTACAAGGCAATGGAGCATTTTATACATTGTCTTGTTTCTTTAGAAATAAATAAAGGACAAATGGGGTCTTCAAACGCCTCAGATGTAAAGTTATTCGCTGTCAAAGTGACGCCAAAATGAATGGGAGTCAATGGGAATGCTAACGCAAGTGAAGTTCTGCTACAAGATGGCTTCAACTTCCGGTCGATGGATTACTCCCTTGGGCAGGACTTGCCTAAACGGACTTTGACACAGCCCAGGTATTTTTGCAAATAAATCTGTTTTTATCTCAAGAACTAGGTGAAGGTAGTGCTGTTTCAGGGAGTAGAGACTTCACTGAAAAATAGTGAAGCTAAAAAAAGGTGCGCTGAAAATAGCAGAAGAATGATATTTCAGGTGTAGGATGCATAAATCATAGATAAGTAAAAACAAGCATTAATGTCTAAAACAACAGAGAGATGCTCTACAACAGAGAACCAGAAGTACTTAAAACGGCATAGAAAGGCTTTGTCATTCATTATAAATCATTATAACTTTGAAGTATGAAGTTGGAAAGTGAAAAATTTAATCTGAGACTTTGACGTGAGATTGACCCAAGGCTATAAGCTTGAGGCGAACTCAACTTATGGGCATGAGTGGAAAATCCGAGCATATTTTTTTGAACTGGGAATTTGCGGTGATGAAGCGTAAGAGTTGGTGAAAGTCCAAGACCATGCACTGCTCACAACGAAGACTGTTGAGCGCTAAATCTATGCTTATTCAAAGTAGCTTTGATCCATCAAGTCAATGCCCCCTGCAGGGAATTCCTCAGAGCTTCTCCTGAACTTCATAGATCCTCTATTGCTCTAAAAAGCCCAAGCTGGGTAGGAAACAACAAAGAGATTTCTGAAGCTGCTGCTCCTGGACAGCTCATTTGACAGCAGGAGAACAGAACCAGATAGGATGACACAAACTTAAAGCTTTTATCTTTCTCACAGAGACTCCAATTTAGTGGAAGCATTTCACAGAGAAGGCCTGCTAGAGTCAACAGGAGCACAAGAACAAGACAACACTAACTCAGGGTCCTTCTGAAGCTTCGATGCTGCTGAAAGAGTTCTGTGAGATACCTGTTCCTCGAACTAAATCTTTAATATAAAGTTCAGGTATACAAGTTCATTCTTTTAATTAAGGCCTGTCCTTTATTTTAAAATGCTGCCAACATAAATTAACAATTAAAATAATTTGGTTATAAAGATACAAAGTACACTTTATAGCAAAATACTTTGCCCAACAAATAAAAATGTTGACGTCACTGACGTTCCATATGACGTTCTTTCTATCAGTAAAAAATTAACAAAAGATAAAAATGGCCTTTTGAAACCTTTGCATTTTATTTTTCAAACCAGTAATTTGAAAGATGAAACAGCCAAAGTCACATTATTTCAGTAAATAAGGCTTCTTTAAGACATAACAGTTTAGAAACTCCAAGTTTTTATCAGCAAATGGCGTTTCCAGAGCTGATCATTTTGCGAAGCATTTGGTTTAACTGACTCAAATTTTCGAAAAGCTTTGTTTCTCCCATAAAAAGGACAAAAGCACCATAAAAGCATGCAACTAACAATAAATCTGAAAATCAACAAACTTTTCACTAACTATAATATAAACTAATACAGTTATTCTACAAATAAAAACATATAAATGTATGAATGCATGCATGCTTAAAAGTTAAATAAGTTATAACAAAGAAAAACAAACCCCCAAATAAGATTTGAGAGCCAAGATTTTCAGTTAAATAAACTATTTGTCCATATTTTTTTTTGTCCTTGACAGACCCTTGGGAGTGTTTGTTCACTGGAATGGAAAAGAGCAACAAAGTGATTCTTCAGCATATGTAATGTTCCAAAGAAGAAGAACAGATACTGGTCTGGAATGAAATGAGAAAAATAAGATTTATCCTTTTGGGGTGACCTATATATATATATATATATATATATATATATATATATATATATATATATATATATATATATATATATATACTGTATATATATATATTCCATCCAAGCACTAAAAACATTGACACTTCTGTGCATAATTACAGCCCGTGGTTTTGATAAAAGTTTAGAATTTAGAGTTATGTCCAAATCCTGAAGGTCGAGCAATAGTAACAGTGAAGCTAGCCTTAAGAAACACCACTAACGAGGTAATAATTTCCACTGCCTCTTACAGGCTAATAGGCCCAATGGGCTTTTACACATGAAATATACATATCTTTCAAATGGTTTCATTCTTGGAAATAACAGCATTATGCACTTATACACAATCCATTTCAAATGTCAGAACTCCAACAAAGAAAAACCCAGTATTGATTAAAGATTTTGAAAATGGATATATTGTGAAAGCTACTGCAGAGAAAAACACCATGTGGCTTGTGTGCACAAGAGCCACTCAACTGACAACAATAAACTGCAATTAGTTGCTGGTGCTTAAGTATTTCAGAGCTTTCTTCTTTATTAAAAACAAATTAAATCCAAATGTATTGCTTTTTAGGACATTAAAATCTGTGCGAAAACCAGAGGAGACATAAAAATGAGAGAGAAATGAAAATCACCCGATTAAGGCACCTGATGTGACAGAGAGGAGGAGGAAGCTTTATTCACCATAAAAAAGGTTATTTTTGACAAATATTTAATTCAATATTTGCTAACTCATTATTCTGTCATTCTTTCTCAATGGATTGCACTGCACCTGCCACTGGAAATGATCTGCCATTTGCCTCAAGCAGAGGCAGCCAAACCCCTTTTTGAAATATGTCAAACAGCGCCTCTCAAAAAATGAAAGAACATTCTGTGCCAAACTCTTTGTGTTTTACAAGAACAGAAATCTCCGTGTGCCTAAAAAAACAGGTTCAGAAACAAAAACAATGCTGTCATTCCTCACAGTTTTCTCATACCATCTAATGAACACTGGAAGAAGAGAATCTGTAGGAAAAACAAATAAGATACCGGTCATTTTCTGCCAGAACATTATCCGCTAAGTTTTTGTTTATTTCCTTTAACTGTAAAATATAATACAATGAGAAATTCAAAATACAGCTGAAATACCAGTAAAAAATATGGAAAATTTCTCTTATTTTAACAGTACATTGTGCCCAATTATTAATTTTCGCTAAGACTGGTTTAATACGAGGAAAGAGACATTTTATGTGCACTGTGTGTCTGTGTGAGACTCAATAAATTATCAGATATGAACGGCATAAATATACTTATTTATTATAAATGTATTTATAAACAGTGCTTGTTATTATTATTATATTTATTATTAAAATATTATTATATATTTAGCTTATAACATATCTAAAGAAAACATTTTATATATTTATTATAAACTTTTTATAAAAGTTAATTGAAAATCTCTGTATATATACACACATATATACACATCGTTTGACAACCCTATATATATATATATATATATATTATTTCTATACATATATATATATATATATATATATATATACACACACACACACATGCATGTATATTTAAGAAAAAATATTATTTATATATAAAATATTGATATTTATATATAATATAAATTATATATAAATCTATATACAATATACATGAAGATATTTCTTAAATATATATTATATTGTATATGTAGTTATATATTTACATTTAATTTATAAATTTATTATACAGAGTGCACCCATATATTATGTATTATCGTTTGACTGCCCTAATATATATATGCAAATGCATATATTTAATTCTATGCTTATAAGATTGTTGTATTGTTAGTTTTGTTTTGCATTGTTAGCAACGCAACATGTTATATGGCAGGCACTTCCCATGTCAAATGTCCAAATAGGATGCCTGTGATTATTAGGATGTTGCATTATAAGCGAGTTCACACGGGTTTTGGGAAAGAACTAGTAGTGACACGGTTATATGAACATCAGACACATTCAAACAATAGTACCAAAGGGATGATGATACCTCGAACAAGGACCAAAGATCAAAAGTTTACCGCCTGCTGACCATTGAAATGCAGCGTGCTACTTTTAATCTTGACACGGCCTTTGGCTAAAGTTCAAAGCTGAATAATGTTATCTGATCTACTGTGATTTATGATACAGCAAAAGTAGCAGGAATTCTTTCAGTGTCACCACGAGCATGACAGTGATTCTGCACTCAAATGCAATAATGAGCTAATCCTTATAAGACACTTAATACATACTCATCCTTTTCATAACAATGCACATCTCAAGAAATCAGAGTACCAACAAAACAACAACGATAAAATATCAAAAATGATATTACTTTAAAATCAGTGTGGTAAGTAAAGATAAGACTTGCTGGAATTCCCTGCAGAGTATATGAAGAGAATCAGCAAGAGGGGTCTTATGCAACAAGTTTGTGAAATATTAAACAAGGCACTCTGAGAAGCCAGCTGAATTTTAATGCGTCATCAAAGATGAGCGTTTCAGTGCCAACGGCAGGCGCTGAACGAGGCCACGGGAAGCCCCATCCATCAACGCTCAGCTCTAGAAGTCAGGAACTAACTGGGACGGAGGAAAAGAATGATTGGGGGAAGAGAGCAAGTGAGACAGGCAGGAAAGATGCAAGCCTGATGGAGGAATAACAGGGGAAATGAATCCTTGTGAAAACCTGCATGAGTTCTGGCATAAAATTCGATTTAAATCAAGGCATGAAACAAAAAAAATGAGAGATTTCTAAACTCTAGATTGCAGATTTCTTATGAAATCTTGAAAAATTTGTTCCAGAAAGGGGCAAAGGTCGCAAAATGCCTAACTTATAACTCATCTTTGGGAAAAAAAATTTTTTTGATAAGATCACAACTTTAAGATCTCAGTTGTCGAACTCTGTATATACTATGTAAAAATGTTTTACAACCCCTGTTGGTCTGTTTAAATGAACTTAAGCTTTGGCTTTCAAGACATTTTCTAAATTTAAACGAAAATAAAATGGAAATAATTCTATTTGGACCCAAGGAAAACTGTGAGCTTGATGTAGACCGTCCCCCATATGAAATTCAATGCAGGCTTTTTATTTGATCAAAACCTAAAATTTCATAAACAGATCAGTACTGTAGTAAAATCATGCTTTTTTCATCTTCAAACTAACTTTCAAACAGTGATTCATGCTTTCGGAACAACTCGTCTAGACTAATTTAATTCACTTTATTTTGGTGTCTCTCAGTCCTCCCGTCTACAGCTAGAGAAAAAACGCAGCTGCTAGACTCCTAACTGGGACCCGCAAGTATAAGTTGGTCACCACACTGGATAAAAGTTTTATTTTTAATATTTTTCTGTTCTGACAAGCACTTTGGTCAGCCTTGGTTGTGTTTAAGTGTGCTTATAAATAAATATTGGTCGGTGACACTTTACATTAAGGTTTCATTTGTCAAAACTACATACTTATACTATTTCAAAATTTCTACTTCGAAATCTCATGTTTAATTCACGATTACTGAATTAAATGGGTAACTTGTGGTTTCTTTGTGAAATTGTTCCCTAGCGTATGTACCAGCACAGTAGCTACTCTGCAACGTCTCAGTCCAAATCCAAACAAGATTAAAATCTAAACACAAAAGTCCTGACAAAATGTTTATGTCAGGTCAACTGTTTCAGAAAGCAAGAGTGACTTCCTTCCAAACAGTGATAAATCTCGGAGCAGAGAAAGAACAGAGAGGGAGCAAAGAGAAAAAAAAACATGAAGCAGTAATGACGTGGTGCCAAATACAGTAAGTGAGAGCAGGATGGGCACAGATGTGGTAAGTGACGAAGATCCGGAGCCGGAGTGTTTACGGACTGGACACGGGTCTTAATTTGCAGACCCTGAGGCTAGACAAAGCCCTCTGGTTACACAGGACTGGAGAACTGATAGAAATCTGTTTGTATAGACTGGAGTCCAGTAAGCACTACCACAAGGCCTGACTGTTTCTGCAAATACTTCCTGTCCTGAAAGAAAAAAGCCTGGCATCACAACTCCTGAAAAAAAAATTGGAACAATATAACATTTTAACCAATGGTACAGCTCCAATAAATGTCCTTAGGTCATCACAATACTGATACTGGAAAAATAAAGCAGCAAACTAACAATGAATGTAATGTAGCATGTAAATTTAGTCCACCTGTAGTCAATAATATTAATCCTTAAAACTCACCAAAATAACATGTTTAAACATTCTTTTCTGTGCAAAAAATGTCTTTATGACTTCAAATAGCTTGAATGTAACCCTAAACCCTTGCCTCATTTAGTTTACGCCGTACCATGCATATGCAAATTAGCCCCGCCTCCACTCACATTTTACACCAGCTCAAGTAAACATGGTTCACATGGTTTGTCTTAAAGCATTTTAAAAACACCACAGACCTATAAACAACATTAAAAACTTGATTTTCACCACAGGGTATCTTTAAGTTTCTATGCATGAACTATGCAAAGTTTCTTCAACTATACAATAATGCACTTTATTTAAAGGGATACTCCACTTTTTTAGGCTCATTTTACAACTCCCCCAGAGTTAAACATTTGAGTTTTACCCTTTTCAAATCCATTCAGACGATTTTCTGATATTTAGAAGAATATCAGTAACCAGACAGTTTCTGGTCTCATTGATATTCTTCTAATTATAAAAAAAAATCAGCTGAATACATTTGAAAACGGTAAAACCCAACTATTTAACTCTGGGGGAGTTGTAAAATGAGCCTAATTCCAAAAAAGTGGAGTATCCCTTTAACACCCTCTCAACTAACAATGTCCAACAGCAGTAATGCAATATAATGATTGTGACCATATTAAAAAAATATTGTTTAGACATTTCAGAGAAACCTTCTTCACACAAACAGGAATTAAAGTTATCTCGTGAGCACATGGACAGTCTGGACTGCCAAATCTGCACATGCTGAGATTAATGACAAACAATGTCCAGCTGGACCAGATTTGTTTTGTGCTCCAGCAAACATTACAAAATTCTTCAGTCTGATGCTTCCATTCTTTGCTGGAAAACCAATCTTTAGTCTGGGCGGTTGGGAAGACGTAAATATAGGCTATGTAGCTGAGATCTTAATGTGTGTTTGAATGAACATGTGTAAAGTAACACAGACTGACAGTACCCTAAATGGTTGTGTGAAGACAAGACTCGCTGCTGCTGTAATTAACGCGGACAGCAGGCAATCCCTTCACAACTCACAGCAGAGAAAATGACACAAGAACACCCTTTAAACGATAGATGCTAGACAAATGCCCATCATCAAAACACCAGGGGCTTCTTCCAGACAGCAAAAGAACATAGAAAGAGAGAGAACGCAGGCAAAGAAAGCTTCTGTGACGGCGAAAAGTCCAAAAAGAACACAGACAAGACAGAACACACTGGACATCACAAACCATTCTGACAGGGCACGTGCCCACCACTTTTACACAGTTGCTTGGTCGCAGTGTGTATTAAAACAAAGAAAGAAAGAAAAAAAGCCAAGTCTCAGAAACATCCCTGGCTCAAATTCTTGATTTATATATATATATATATATATATATATATATAATTATTATTATTTTTTTTTTGACTGAAGAAAGACTAACATAAATTGTGATGAAAGCCAAAATATTAAATGTCATGGATGTATATTTCTGGAGAAATCCACTGTTTTTACTGAAACTAGAAATGCAACTTGTTTTTTTTCAATCCCATATATATGCCACTCTCAAAATTGTTTAAAGGGGTGGTTTACTGCTTTTTTTCTTTGCATGATTGTGTTTATGTGGTGCAATATAACATGTATGCGTGGTTTTTCTTCTTTAAAAAGTCTTATTTGTCATAAATTTCACCTTTATTGTCAGCCGCTGTATATATATATATATATATATATATATATATATATATGAAGAGTTCAGATGCAAAAGCCTCTAAATGCCATTTGAAATTTTCTTCTAAAATGACCATTTTTATCAAGCTTGTATATTTAAGTTCAGTAATTTCACTTAAATGGCAATGAAGATTACCTATTAATTGTCATTTAAGTGAAATTACTGAACTTAAATATACAAGCTTGATAAAAATGGTCATTTTAGAAGAAAATTTCAAATGGCACTTAGAGGCTTTTGCATCTGAACTCCTCATATATATATATATATATATATATACTGTATATATAAATAAATAAAAGCTTAAATATATTTCGCTTCACATAAATGTATGGAAATCAAGAAAAAAATACTAATTAGGAAATAATTGTTTTGCAAAGCCTGATGCTTTGTGTTGTCTGCTCGTGGCATGCTGTAAGTTGCTCTGGATAAATGACAACCAGCTTACTCCCATCCCATGTGAAGTGAAGAAAATCAACCTGCATAACAACTGAACCAATAAGCAAGAAAATGTAAGCCTTTCAGATGTGGACTCCAAAATAATTACACCCACCATGCTAAAAAAAGTCTGGTCTATTATTTGTTTCTAAAGTCTCGCTTCATTAGCTAAAAAGCACATTAGCTAAAATAACTCTTTACTAGCTAAAAACAGTGCTCTGGAGAGAAATCTTCATCCCTGCTGTGTGTTATTTCAGCCTCAGCTGCAGCAAGAGTAATGCAACAACACCGAAAGAAGCACGCACCTCAGTGCCAGGAGACGCACGAGCACGCTGCATCAGTAGGCAGCATCGCCAACAAAGCGCAAGACCAGTGCCAGCCGGGCAGAAGCTCAGAAAAGACCAAAATTGAATTAGAGCGACCATGTTCTGGCACAGGTGTTAGATGTCATCAACAAAGCCCAGTGCGGCTGCTGCTGACGCACCACAGATATCTCGGCGGTCGATTATGCTTTTTTCATTCTTCTCAATTGTTTGCGTACAGTAGTTGTGTGTGCAGTCAGATAACTGTTGTGGAAAACCTGCAATCTGTTGTGGAGAAGGAACACTCAAGGGGGAAATTTTTCCATCAGCGTGGCTTATTTCCAGAAATCCTATTAGCTCCTCACACAGCTGAAAGCCTGAACATCTACCGCATCAAGTATAGTTCACTTTCAGGATCCTCTACAAAATGAGAAATTATAAAATTTTACGTGCTAGATTTCAAAATGCTTTTACACTCTAAAAAAAATGGTGCTAAATAGCACTAAAAGTGGTTCATTGGCTTGTAATCATAGGGGAACAACTTTAAGTGCCATAGCACTTATCTTTTCATATGGTGCTACGTAGAACCATAAGAGGTGCCATAGAGCATGTTAACCACCCCAGAGAACCACTGAAGAACCGCTGAAGAACCAAACTGGGCTTAGTGGTGCTATATAGCACCATGACCACCGCAAAGAACCCCTGAAGAACCTTTTTTTTTTAGAGTGTATGGGTGAATGGAAAAACAATAGTGAATTTATAAAACCAGGTAAGGAAAGGTCACATCTATCAATATCACTCTTCAATTGACACCGCTCTCTGGAATACTTGATTCTGTTCGGTCAAATACAAATTTCTGAAGATCATCATTCACAGTGATTACTATAAAAAAAAATCATTTTTAGCATCATTTGATCAAAAATACAGTAAAAGTACATTAAAAACTGTGGAGTTCACTTGGACTTCTGTTACTTAAAGGAACAGTGCACTCCCAACTTACATTTGGTTCCATCTTGACTCGGCCTGAAATAATAAAATGTATAACATCATAAAAAAAAAGCTATTGCATCGCTTTTTTGGGATGACAATTATGTCAATATGCTTTCAAGGAAGGAGAACAAATTATAATATGAGCTAAAATGACAAATCGAGGGAGTAATATATGGCAAGGACCAAGCTTTTCAATTTGGTGAATTATTCTTTTCACATAGAGACGTGCTTGCTACAATTTGCTATTGTTTTCTTACACAAAGACTTGTGGCCCTGAAGTGACATATCCAATGGAAATGTAGGACAACAAGAAAAAGGAAAACAAGTAACACATCCAACAAGGGAATGCTGGAGACTATAGCGCCATCTATTGTCATCCGGTGAACTGCTATGCTATCCAGTAACTGCTCATTAATCAAAATCAACTTTAATCTGATAAAACATGTCTCAATCATGCGGGTCTTGACACCGTCGGTTAAAGATCCTAATAATTAAACTGTTTTAGAAGACTGAAAGATTTAATATGAACTAGGAAAGTCTGCTTCAAAGGAGACACAACATCATTGTAACTTAAGGTTTGTGCGGGTTTTTAAGGCCACAAGCCCCTACGGTCTATCCATCTCTCACACATACACAGAACCACACAAACACAGTAGTAGAAAGCAACCAGAGAAAGAAAACAGCCTCCTTTGTGAATTCCTATCACCAATCTGAGCTTCCTCATGTTTCGGTGACTGAACACTAGAGCTCTCAGGAAACCGTTTCTAAAAGCTCCAGTCACATGATGAACACTCTGAAAAGGCTTCCACCTCTATTCGTCCCAGTTTCATGTCAAGCTTGACTTTGCCAAGCCACAAGACAAACGGCATTGACCATTTCGACGTTCTCTTTGGCAAGGGAAACAGGAGAACAGGTTGTCCAAAGTCTCTTTCAGGATTTGTTTTGATCAAACTGTACAGTAGGACTGTGCTAGAGCTGCCAATGTCACAGCTTTGCTAAACTTAAATGCAAAATAAGCCTGCACCTCTATTTCCTTTTTTGTATGTTTGATGTAGAGTATTAATACTTTCCTAGTATTGCCAAAACAGTACTCTGATGTGTACAGTGATGGCACTAGTATATCAGATGGTAATACCATGAGATTGATATAAACCATGATTATGTACCATCATATTTATCATTGTATGACCATGGTACACTTTCAAATTATCATGGTATTACCAAGTAAAATACAAAACAAAGTGGTATTATGGTACTTTTTGGTAGGATTGCATCAGTCTTGTTATTGTTACCTAAAACTCATTTTGATGTTGAAAAAATATTACAATGAAAACCCTGGCTTAAAGCTTAAGGGAAAAAGCTAACTGATAAAAATGACAAAAGCACATCATTCTAATGAAGCTGAAAATATTAAAATAACAACTAAATATATAAAATAACAAAAAAAATATAAAAAAAATACTAAATACTAAAATTACAATGAAATGCACCAAAATTAACATTATTTTCACAGGTGTTAAAATTCTATTTTGTGTAAATAAATATAAAAATAAAACACTAAATCCAACATTATGATGTAGGAAGATTTGCTTTGCATTTAACAACTATAAAATTATAAAACTATTATTAAAACAAAATATATCGATGATGACAAATTAAATTTAAATGTACAGCCTAAATAGGGTACAATTTAATGCAATACCAATGCATGTAAAAACAAATATCATAACTGATATAGTTCCATGTCATATTATTTATATTTTATCAGCATTATGGCAATATATATTGCATAGCCCTTTTTTCATCCGTTTTTATTAGGGCTGTCAAACTTTTAATCGTGATTAATCGCATCCAAAATAAAAGTTTGTGTATATGTATATATATATATATAGACACACATGCATGAATAAACAAGAAAAAAAATTGATTTATATATAAAATATTTATATATAAATTATATATAAATCTATATACATGAAAATACTTCTTAAATATATACAAGCATGTGTGTGTGTGTGTGTGTGTGTCTATGTGTATTTATATATATAAAATAATTATACACAGTGCACCCACATATATTATGTAAACACAAACTTTTATTTTGGATGCGATTAATCGCAATTAATCGTTTGACAGCCCTAGTTTTTATATGACTGCACCAGATATATCAGTATGGAGCATATAAATGCTTTGGTGTGGAGCATATAATTATTTGAGATCAAATTACTGTAAATAGAGCTGCGTCAGATACCTGTAAACTGGCTGCATTTCACGTGCAATTCCAATGACGGCCTTAGAAGGGAAATGGTTAAACTCCTGGAAGAGGTCTCTGATGTTGCTTCTGAATTTGAGGTCCAAATCCAACTGAACAATGCGCTTCAGTTCTAGGGGGCAAAAGAAAGACAAATGTAAAGCAATTCTGTTTGAAATCAACAAACACATAAATAGCCTGATCCTACAGGTTGTTGTGAGCAGCGAGACATGCAGTGAATAAGGGATTTAGTATAATTTGTTGTGTACTAATGCAGAGACCATAAAATAACAAATGATGGCACATGATCACCCAGAGGGCAATTCTCATGTCGGATGGCCTCAGGCTCTTCGTGTGAGCACACCGGACAACAAAGCCCTCAAGACAACATTCTGGACGCTCCATTGTGGAGCAGAGGCAGGACACACAAAGACACGCATTCGGAAAGCAAAACATAGGGGGCCCGAACTATGCTTGTTGTATTTAGAACAATGAGAAGAGAGCGGCCAGCCAGAGCTGTTTAGTCGGTCAGGGATTTCACACCGACGTCTCTCCAAACAAGCACCGGAAACTAGACGAATCAATATCAACGATCTCAGCGCTCCCCTCAAAACACACAGGCTGACAACAAAACACTTCATGATGAGTGATGATAAAAGGAGGACAACTGCTGAATTTCCATGAATCAGGAAGCATATCAGTAGGGGACTACGAATCTTTTCCGAGTCAATTCGTTTGTTTCGTTCGCTGAATGAACCAAATGACTCGGAAAAAGATTCGTTCATTTAGAATCTTTTGTTCACAAACGTGCATCACAGAGCTTATAAAACTTAAACTTTGATATTTATTTATTAAATGTGCGATCGTTTCGCTTGATAAAACCCTTATTCATCATCTGGAATCGTTTAAAGCGCTTTGAACAGTTTGCACTGAAACTGTCTTTTGGACCTTGAACCGTTTGGTTCCCATTGAAGTCCATTATATGGAGAAAAATGCTGGAATGTTTTCTTCAAAAACCTTAATTTCTTTCCGACTGAAGAAAGAAAGACGTGGACATCTTGGATTACATGGGGTAAATTATCAGCAAAAGTTTTTTAAAAAGTGAACTACTCCTTTAACAAATTATATCAGTAGGCTACATTGTATTGTTTTGATGTGATTTCATTTTAATCATTGTGTGGCTTGATTTAGAAGAAAACTATAAAAACAACAACAAAAACAGGCGGTGATTTACAATATCAGTCATGATGTTGCTTATTTGCCATTAAATTAAAAATAGTTACCAGCTACAGCACCACCAAAAATTTCATTGCCAAACAATGCATTGCAGTTTTAAACGGTTAGCATTTTGTGATTCAGTTTGGTGCCTCACGTTGCCTCAAATTGAATAGGGATAATTTTTACCAGAGAGTTTCGTCAAACCTCCAAAAATAAAAACCCATGCGTCACAGCACACCAGATCAAAAGAGGCACAAGCGCTTTGGGCAGGATGAGCCACAGAGGCTTGATGTGCACCCGAGGGCATGTCAGCAAGCAGGTTAAAATGCGCCTTTGAAGCATTAACGACTGCACTAATTCATCTCATTGGGCCTCTGCGGCCTGAAGCGATGAAGACTTTCAAGAAATGGGTCCATGTGGAGTTCACCAGCTCCATCGTGGCCTTGGGTGCTGGAAACATGCCTATGGAGCCTTAAACAATTTCTAGTTTAGTTTTAGCAAAGTACATACACACAGAGATTCTTTTTCGCATCTTTTCACCCAAGGGAAGTAGGGAACACACATTTGCACATGCTCAAAAATAGCCTGGACATCTAAAACGACTGGAAGCACCGAAGCTTGACACACTTTTAGAAAAGTGACACAGATCTAATACTTTTGTACCAGCTTTTAGCAGCATCATCTTGGGAAATATCTGCATCGTTTAGGTTTCCCCTTCTTTTTAGATACAATCTCCCAGGACATGTACTGTACATTCACAATCTAAAGCCATATTAAGGTGGTCAACTATACCCAGGGATAGTAATCTACTTTAATGTTCAATTGGTCCCAACTAAATGTATGGAGCAGGTGCAATGCCATCTGTTCTCGGTGGATTATGGGTTTGATGCTTTCCTTGGTGAAAACAACAGTAAGTGATATAGGCTAATGTAGGTCAAGCACATAATGAGATTAAAATCCAGCTGTAGTTAAATCTGGTATGAGAGATCACGCGAGGAGACCTCTTTCTTAGAACAATCGTTTCATAAAAAAACTGCTACAAATAAAAATAAAAAACAATCGTTTCATAATCATGTGGCAGGTGATGCAGACACTCTTCAAAATCTCTTCCTTTGTGTTTAACAGAACAAAGAAACTCACACAGGTTTGGAATAACCTGAGGGTAAGCAAATGATGGCAGACTTTTCATTTTTGGGTGAACCATCCCTTTAAGGCACGTTTCAAAATATTGCATTTGTAGATGCATGCATGTTTTCATTCTGACAGAAATTCCTTAGTACAGTTACTTTTAGTTAAGATTAATCATCTGGCATGTGACTTTTATAATGTAGTTACATAAACAGTCTGACTGCCTTTGATAAGAAATATCTAAAGTCTTAGGTCTACTTTGTTCTTTAAAGCATATGAAAATGTACTAGATGTTCAAATGACTTTTGGATTTGGATTAAATGTTGATAAAACGGTATCTTAAGTGGTCTTGCAAATCACTCTGATTTGATTTATTTTAATATTTATAGTCTTTCCTTTATTTTCCATCTAAATGACAAAAAGGAGAAAAATGTAGTTGTTTGCAACTATATATATATATATATATAAAACCAAATGCAAAATATTAAAGCGACAAATAAAAAAAAATCACTCAGATGCTTTTTATGCACTGTTATTGTCAACTAAAAACTATTAAAAAAACTAAAAAAAATAAAGCTGAATTAAAATATAAATATTTTAGAAGAACACTGAAAAAATTAATATGCTTTATCTAATCAATAAAATTGTGGCAACATATTACAAGGAATATCATTAATAAAATTGTATAAATTAGAATGTTAATTTGATTAACTATTACTCAATTCTAATTTGTTCAATTTAATAAATAATATTGCTTGTAATCTGTTGTCACAATTTTATTGATTAGATAAAGCATATTAATTTCAATATCATTGATACCAATATCAATGAAAGCAACAACACGATTAGGTATAAATATTTTAAAAATCTACCTTTAGATTTTCTAGCTTATCCATTTACCAGCAGACACAATAAAAACGACTGCTAAAAAACACTCAAAGAAGCTGACAACACTCTTGAGGCAGTGAAAAAGCGGAAACTCTTAAAACAAGGGCTTTCTGTTTCCTCACGAGATGCCGAACACATGGGACTTCTTCACAATAAAAACAGATTTAAAGCCATTTGAAACAAGACCCAATTATTTTCACAGCTCCTGTTATCACTTAGGCTAAGCAGTTCATATACCAGCCCACCTCCAGGCCCAATGTTCCTTTAATGAACAGCCAAATCCCTCACAGCAATATGAGAGAACATTAAAGCGTTTATTTTTAAAAATCACTGGGCATGTGCTTCTTTTTCCACCATTAATACTTCATAAGAACAAACAAATGGTTATTACTGAGCAGTGCACCTAATCTTGCTCTTTTAGACCCACAGAAATTCTCATTTCCTCAGCGGGCCAGTGGTCTTCTAGGGATCATGGTATAAATGAGACTAATGGTGTCAGTCTCTTCCTCATGGCTCGCTAATTCGGCCTCTCAGCAGGCCGGTATTGACTGCCCTGTTGGTAGACTTGATGACCGGAATGAGCCTGGCGGGAGAGACGGGTCATGCAAGCAGACAGACCTACTCCGGACGTAAAGAGAAATCAGAGTAATCTGGACGGAATTCCTCGAGGTGGGTACGAGCAGTCAGTCAGTGGGTCAAAAGTGAATTAAAAAACAGTGTTAAAGGGATAGGTCACCCAATCTTAACATTGATAATAATAATACGCATTTACTGAGCACAAAATCAGCATATTAGAATGATTTCTGAAGTATCATGTGACACTGAAGACTGGAGAAATGATGCTGAAAATTCAGCTTTGCCATCACTGGAGTAAATTATATTTTAAAATATAATCAAAGAGAAAACATTTTAAATTGCAATATTTCACAATATTATTCTTCCTACACTGTAAAAAAATATTTTCAAGATTTGTTAATCACAACATTTTTTTCTTTTGTCAAATCAACTTAATTTATTTAGTTCAGATAACTTGTTATTTTGAGTTTCCGATGATTCTCCATTATATTAACTCACTTTTTCCAGTTCAATGCACTTAAAATTTTAAGGCAACCAGGTTACTTACTTTAAGTTAAACCAACGATATTTTTTACAGTGGTATTTTTGATCAAATAAATGCAGCCTTAAGCAGAAGAGACTTCTTTGTGAGGTCTTAGAGTGTATTCATACACTGTAAAAAATCCAACTCACAAAATGTTCTTCTAACAAATGTGAAAGGTAGCTAAACAATACTCCAAAAGTTTTGTTGACCTTATTAAGATTCTCAAGTATTTGTCCAAAACTTGACCAAATGTTGTCCCAACTTTCCAAATTATTATCTGAAAAATTTTATGTTGAAAAATGTTGTGCCAGTGCCCAGCATGCATTGCAGCTTGAACAAATTATGTGGTCACTTATTAAAAATGATCATTGCTTTGCATTTACTGGCTCAATAAAAAAAATAATATTTTATGGAATTGACATTTATTGATCATCACCATGTTTGAGATGTGCTGTGCATCCCAATGAAACTTTTGTACACTCTTAGAAGAAAAGGTTCTATATAGAACCTTAAAAGGTTCTATCAGCGCTACGTATTTGGAACCCCTTAAAGGTTCTATACACTCTTAAAAAAAGGGTTCCTCTGGGTTCTATATAGAACCCTGGGGTTCCGTACTTGGCCAATAGAACCTTTTACCAAAAAAATGGTTCTATATAGTTCCATATATGAAGCGGGGGATGGAACCATTTCTGGTTCTAAATAGAACCATTTCTTCTAAGAGTGTATGCAATTTATTTCCCTAACAATGTTGAAATGTTTGCCTCTTGTTTTAAGAGGCAAATAATGTACATATCATGTAGTTAAATTTGAACATGAACAGAATGAAAGAAGATAAAAGAGCATTGCTAAATGCTAGACGATCTTTAGTTGTCTTGATAAGAATTTTTAAGTTCAAAAGACTACTCATTAGATGACCAGAAGTATTAAGTTGACTTTAATTGAAGCAAATTAGTTGAGTTAACTTTACAAATTGAATGTGATAAGTTGCCTTATTTTGTCAAGTTAGGTCAAGTTGTCAACTTTTTTTATACACCTGGATGATTTTCATTTCAATGACATGCGGGAGAACAATAAAGTAAAATGACCTACTTTCTGTTAACCCACAAATTGTTTGTCTCACGTAGAAATTCTAAAAGTGTAAAAATAAAAAGGCGGAGCAGGTCACGCTCTCAAATCCCTTACTTCGCCTTCCACACACAAAGAAACACAAGTCACTCTGACTGTATGCTTTGGCACCCCTGCAGATATAAATGGCCCAATTGCAAAATCAAAGGCTCTACCCACTGAATCAAACTGGAAAGTGAACAACTCAGGGGGGAGTTTCTGAATAAATAAGGTGCACATACAGTGTCAGCGCCACGGGAGGGCCCGGCCCCAGAGTGGGCTTCCTGATTTTAGTTTGAGAAGCAGTACTGTGCCCTGGGAAGATCTCCCACTCAGAAGAACAAGAAGGGGAGTGGATGAGTGTAGGCTGTCAAATACATGCATTCAAAATTAATTGTTTTCATTTCGGTTCGTTCAGATTTTTTTATTCCGTTTCCAGAGGGAAATAAGTACAAAATAGCATTCGCTTTAAAATGAGAGTATTTCGATAATAATCTTTGAAAGTAACAATAAAAATCACTGCTGATTTTTGAGAAACAGATACCTAAACATATCATTTGTGAAGCTATTTAACATTTTAAAATGGCCGCCTTTAGTTTCAGACAATTATTCTAAAATTCTTTTAGAGCTATTTGGATTCAACAGACTTTATTTTACTCATTCGTTTAAAATAAAATGACATTACATTTAAATAAACTATAGAATGTATACCGGTACACACAATTATTTTATTATTGAATTATTTATTTGTTAAATTATAAGTTAGTCAAGCATCATGTCTGTAATTTTTTTTTATTCGTCATGTACGATAGATTCTGACAATTAAAAAAAAAACATCAATAACTGCATTATTTGTTCAGAAACAGTATATTAGTATTGTACTTTTCACATTTATAGCAGGCTAGTACAGTAAAACCACAGCACTTCCAGTAGACTATTTTACTATTTTGATGTCAACCATGGAAACTCCAACAGCGCATGCCTTCAGTTGATGAAGACACCATCCATATATAAAACTTAGTTATTAAATTATTTTATTTAAGTTTCGTGCTTGCTCCAAGAAAGAAAAGTGACGTCCGTAATCTGTCACAGCCATGAACCTAAAAGTTTTATCAAACACTCATAGGTCTTCACTCTCTCATGGTGTCATTGATTTGTTAGGCTGACAGAAGTCCAGTGATTTGCATTTAGTGCAGCAGCAAACCCATCTGGGCATTCTGCTGGCACAGCAAACCATGCCTGGATGGCCATTTGTTTCAATGCAAGAGAGAGAGAGAGAGAGAGAGAGAGAGTGAGTGGCAGATGTGTCACAGAGGACCGCCTCGCCAAGCGCTGTGCCATGTGCCCGTCCAGCACCTGTGAGTGAGTCGGCACATATGACACCATCAGCGGCCTCATGTCCAAATGTCCTTTCAGGATGACCGAATGTACTGACCTTTAGATAACATGGTTAGAGGAAGTGTGATGGGGAAGTTTACATGAACACTGGATGTTCTGCAGCTGCCACTTTTCAAATGGAAAAGTTGGGTCACACAATACCCGTCTGTTGGCATCTGGTGGTGCTTTTATTTTTGTTTTTTTGTTTTTAGATCCTGCTGCAGACTAAATTTCCTTTCTAAGGATAAATAAAGTCAAACTGAACAATATTGTTGTGAAAAAGTCGGTTAATCCTAATTCAATCAGTATAATTAGACTAAGAACAGACAGAATGCCACTTCAAAACATACATTTAGGCCAAAAGTTGCGTTTTTTTAGGGCAAAACATTTTTTAAGTTCCAAGTTTGAGTTCCATCTTTTTAAGTTTGATATGGCCGACACACGACCAAAGACAAAGAGACGACGTTCGCATGAACAGAAAAATGCAAAGAAGAGGGAAAAAGAGAAAGAACGCGCAAAGTCCCGAATTTACATCGGAAAAGCCTTTGAAACGTAGCGAGAACTCTGCTGACATTCGACATTCAGGTAGCTCTGTTTTTGCTGGACATGTGAGTAAATTAAGTTCAGATTTTATAAAAGGACGTTCAAGTTCACCTAACAATCATAGGAACTGCTTAAAGGTGATGAATAATAATTATTATTGATACTATTGTTATTATAAGTGTAGAATTTATTATTGTTTTTAGATATTTTATTTATACCTTGTTTTCTCAAGACAAAAAAAATATTATTATTATTAATACAATACCATTTTTGATTGCTTTTAGATGTTTAATTTAATAACTTTTTTCCCCTCAAGATTAAAAAAATAGACAAGTGAAATTAATGGCCTTTATGCGGTTCCATGTTTGGAAACAGTTCATTTCAAATGGAGATGCTAGTGTTGCAGAAACTTTTTTTTGACTTTTAGGTTTAGTTTAGTTAACTTTATTGTCCACAACTTCCATAAGAGGAACAGAAGCAATTTGTCAAAGCGCTAACAATATTGTAATATACAATGCCCGGTTTATTAATGGACATCAACATTACAATATTGCAAACAGCTAAATTAAAGTTGCAATTGCTAAACACTGGCAATGCCGAGTCACGTATCTTACCTGCAGGCATGATGCGATGCATGGCCACCGACAGGAAGAAGATGGCGTCGCTGTAGTACGCGCCGGACCCTGCACTGAAGTGCTTCTGCATGGCTTCCACGATGGGGAATAATTTCTCTGTAAGGGCTTCAACATTGTGAAACACCACCTGGAATAGACAACAGACAATGTATGTGATAAATGTATATGACCCTAGTGACACTGGCACTACATTTTTAGTTAATTTGTGCATGGATGGAAAAGAATGAGCTGTATTATTGCCATCTTTTGGCAAAGGGATTTCATTCTCAGGTGTTCACCATTTGGCTCGCTGAGCCTTGACAGTCGTCTTTTACTGCTCCTTCCATTGAAAATACACAATACATGTGTTTGTCTGCAGTGCAACCAGCCCTCTAATCCCGCTCCGTAATGCAATACTTTGGCGTCGACTCGACTCATGCAATCAGATAATGTGTATCTCTCGCTAGCTTGCACAAAGACGATGGAGGTGGAGGGAGGGGTGGGTGTTCAGTAATCACGGATTTCCCATTAAGGTTTTGATTGCAGGGGTATAATATGTTTCTGCCATAGGGTTAGCATCCCACCTTCAGTCTGGCGAAACAAAAGCACTAATACAGCACAGGCTCAGAAGATTCAAGGAACACAGTTGATAATGATTTTGCAACAAGCCAAGCATTTTAAAGTTGTGTCACATTTGTGTGGAAAAATATGGGCAAAAGTACAGTAAGACAAATATTATACTGTAAAATAAATATTTTCAAGGTTTGTTATCACAACATTTTTGCTTTTGTCAAATCAACTTAAATAATTTATTTAGTTGAGATAACTTATTTTGAGTTTCTAATGATTAAATCAATCTCCGTCATTGTATTAACTCACTTTTTCCAGTTCAATCAACTTAAAATTTTAAGGCAACCAGGTTACTTACTTTTTTTAAGTTAAACCAACAATATTTTTTCACAGTGTAGTTGTATGTAGAGGCATATTTTCTTTGAAACCTTCACACAATCAAGACTTTCTTCATCACAGCAAAATCCCTAGTGTTAAATTAACACCCTGAGTGTGGACTCATATAAACACTGAAGCAGTGTTAAAGTTAATTAGACAATTAATAATTGAGCATTATTGAAGACACTTGATAACGTCATTTTTTTTTTAAAGCCATCATTATGGTGATCTGTGTTTGCTTTTGTTGGGCGCTTGACCCTTAATCATTATTTAACAATTATTTGGTACTTCTATTTTTTGATCATTTGGTTTCACTGAAAAAGCTAAAAATATGATGCCATACAAGGACAGTGCTGCTATAATCAATATAGTAAACCTAACTCAGAAATTGGTGAATGAAATAGAAATACATATTTCTATTTCAAATAAATGCTGTTATCTGTTGCACAAAAACAGAAACACAACCGGTTTCAGCATTGATAATAATAAGAAATGTTTCTTGAGCACCAATCTTGATCTTAAGCCATGACAGCAATACACTGTCATTTTAATTCTTTATTTAAAAAGTTATTTAAAAAAATTCAAAAAGGCTTTTTGAGACTTCCATCAAATAAACATTCTATCAAAAACCTAAACTGCCATGGATAAAGATATCTGCTGAATGTTAAAATGTAAAGATATCCCCTGATATAGAAATCCAGTAAAAATTGGAGAAAACACCATAAAAAAATAAATATTTAATAATAATAATCTGCTCTAAAAGTATCAAGTTGGGAGCGCCCTTTCAATATTTCATCACAGCTTATTTGTGATCTTGCCCTGAATTTTTAATAAGAAAAATGCTTTAAAGCAACTGCTAAATAATGCAGAAGCAATGAGAAATTAACAGAGAAAACTAAACATTTCGCTCATAAGAACTTGAAAGAGAACAGAGCACTCATTTGAATTCCTATTTCACTTGAGAAGAGCTAATAGATCGGAACAGAAACTACAGCGGTAAGCACTAGTTTTATTTAATAGATGAACTAACTGCAGGGACCAGCTATCTCTTCCAGGAATTCAAATGAGTTTCTGCATACAGAGCTCAGTGTAATCTCCATTACTAGTGCAAAAAAATTAAATGAAATGCTTAGAATGCGTTAATGCTCATGGGGACTTGAAGCAGAGCCTGCTGGTCATTTATGTGCTGATTTTCTATAATAAAGTGAGACAGTACTTTATTATTATTGCAAAAGTATTACTGACAATTTGAATGTTCTCTGATGGAATCATAACTTAACATTGAGAATATGATCACCCTTCCTAAAGCATCATGTTTGATGGTATAAAACAGTATTACCATGATAATTTGATATAATGAACATGATTGGCATTTCTCTGGTAGTCCAATAGAGAATGCCATGATGGGGTAAATGACCAAAAGTATGTTTATCTGCCAATGTCAAACTGCAAAACGGAATGAAACCTGGATTCTGCAAACCATCAACCTTGTATGTTGGCTTTCGGCATTCCTCATATTACAAAATCACACTGTACAACATGGATCTAATAAACTTGGATGCGCCACGTATGTAGACTTTACGATGATGACACCTATTAATTGAATCATAGGCTATGATGCAAGTTATAGAAGAATTAAATGTTGGTAACAAAATAGAGCAAGATGAATCGCACTTTGGCAATTGTGGTTTTTATGTGCGCTGAAAAAAAGAGGAGAATATGGACGTGATTGATCATCTTTCGTCTGGGACTGCCCAAAATCGTAGAAAGTGTACTGTGGATTACACACTTCATTCAGTTCCGCAAAGAGCTCAATAAACCATAATGATAAAACACATGTCTGATGAGTTGATACTGGATTCATCTCATCATGAGACTGTGTGGGAGTCTGTGAGCCCGCGGTGATGATGGAAGTTTCCACGCTGTCAGTGTCTGTGCTGTTTTTAGAGTGAGACAGGTTCAGTCTACAGCCTGGGCCCAAAACAGCCTGTGCTAAAAACAACATGCCAACATGACACTAAAAATAATTGATTAATAAAAAATAAGTAGAAAAATAATTGCATGGATATGAATGGACTACAGGGTTATTATAGTTAAATAAAACTAAAATTAAACAACAACAAAAAAATGTGTTGCTTTAAATAAACCATTAACTGAAATACATTTTTTAAAAAAGTATTGGAGTATTGTATATTATATATAAAGAATTAACTGTTTTAGTAGTAGCGGTAGTAATAATATATATATATGTATATATAAATTATTTTTGTAAATTTATTTGTTATATAATAAAGAATTAACTGTAGTAGTATTTGTAGTAATATATATATATATATATATATATATATATATATATATATACACACCAATACCAATACTACTACAGTTTACAAAAACTGTAAATTTACAAAAAAATAAATTTAATTTATATACATTTATTTATATACATTTATATATAAGTATATATATACATATTATTTTTGTAAATTTATTTGTTATATAATAAGGAATTAACTGTGGTAGTAATCATATATATATATATATATATACACACACACACACACACCAATACTACTACAGTTTACAAAAAAATTAATTTAATTTATATACATTTATACACATTTATATATATATATATATATATATATATACATATATATATATATATACACATATAGTACTACACTACTATTGCTACAGCTCCGAATAACAACAATCTTCATCATTATCATCCAAATTTCAAATACACTAATATAGGCTCTTCTTTAGTGTGTGTGTGTGTGTGTGTGTGTCTAAAACTGCTTTAATCATTAATCAAAATGTTGCAGCACATGGGTGATGATGATTATTGGATGTTGCTTTAAGCCAAATACTCATTATCTTATTGTGTGTGTGTGTGTGTGTGTGTGTGTTGAATGACTCTGGATTAAAGGAAGGTAATCTGCACCTCAGTCTCACCGCATCCCTGCTAAACTGCGCCAGTCCAAGATAGAGGATCAGCCTCCACTAATGCCCGGCAACTGTTGCTAGGCACTAAACACTGCTGTCTGCTCGATACACGATCCACAGCCGAAAAGTTGCACTGTCAAACCTTTACAAGATCAATCAACTGAGATAAAGAAAATATCCTAACCTTAAAATACCAACCTGCCTGAACTAGACCAAGTTTACCTCATTCTTCCACAGACAAATCCTCAACAACAGGATCAGACCAAAGATCCTAAAGCTCAAAGAGGGATCACAAAAACCCACTGTGGTGGAGTAACACTGCCCCCATGTGACCAACACACACCCAATGAAAGCCTAACTTTATTCTTCATTTACTAAAGTGTGATTTATTGAACAAATGGGTGACTATTTAACCACTAAAATAATCACCGTCATCGTTCAGTGAAAAAGATCCACATAGCTCGCTCGAATTGTATTGATTAAGCTTAAATGGTTTGATAAGACGTGTGTTCACAGAATTGTTTTGATGAACTGAAAAATCTGATATACAGTGTGAAAGTGTTTGACAACAGGCAGTTTGAGCGGTCCTGAGGGAGTACTAGTGTAGCATGAGAGCTGATGTAAAGGAAACGTCTGCAATGTGACCTCTAGTCCTGTCGGAGTTCAGCTTTCCTGCACTGCCACCTGCTGTGCATGCAAACAGCTCAAAATGCCTTTGTGATTTTAACAGGGGAAAAAAAAATCAGGATATTTTATTTTAGTCATAGCTCCATTAACAGACACTAAACCCAATCGTAAACCCACTTGGAATACACGGCATGTGTATCATGGGATCATTCTGTGATACTTTTGCATATTTTTTAAAAAGTTTGACGCTGGCTGCTATTCACTGCCAGTATATGACAAACATGAATGGGGCATTTCTCCTTTTGTGGTCCATAAAAGAAGGACATACGCTAGGGTTTGTAAATGATGACTTCATTTTAGGGTGATAGCAAAACAAAAGCAGCAGGATTAAAAAACACCCTTTTAAAAAATGTCCTATCCCTTTAATAACAAAATGTCTGTTAATATGCATATAATTCTTATTTTATATGTAATATAGTACAGTATGTTTTATGTTATAACAATGTAATATAATATTATAATCATCTTCTGAACCACTCCAACTCCAAATTATAATAGTAATATTTATTATTATTCAAAAACTTTTGCTGATAATTGACTCACCCCCATGTCATCCAAGATGTCCACGTCATTCTTTCTTCAGTCGAAAAGAAATTAAGGTTTTTGATGAAAACATTCCAGGATTTTTCTCCATATAAATTCTCATTCTAAATGAATGAATCTTTTTTCGAGTCGATTTTGTTCGTTGAATGAACCAAATGACTCGAAAAATGATTCATTCATTTACATGAACGAGTTTGAACAGGAGAGTCGCGAACGCGCATCACAGAACAGAGCAAGGCGAGCATTTGTGCTTATAAAACGTAAACTTTTTTATTTATTTTTTAAATGACCAATCGTTTCACTTGATAAGACCCTTATTCATCGTCTGGAATCGTTTAAAGCCCTTTGAACCTGCAATGAAACTCTCATTTGGACCTTGAACCGTTTGGTTCCCATTGAAGTCCATTATATGGAGAAAATGCTTAAATGTTTTCATCAAAAACCTTAATTTCTTTTCGACTGAAGAAACGTGGACATCTTGGATGACATGGGGGTGAGTAAATTATCAGCAAAAATTTTTTTTAAAAGTGAACTACACCTTTAAGACTGAACATATTTTAAAGACATCAAAGTCTTTGTTGCCTCAGCACACATTGCAAAACATGGATGTCCACTGACATACCTTGTACAGGAAGGTTGCATCCACGAGAAGTTCAGGAAGCATCTTCTCTCCCAGCTCCTGACTGCCCGCATCAGAGACGTAGTGGAGAACCAGCATCTCATCCTCCAAGAACCGTCCATGTTTGACCATGGAGCGCATGGCCACCTGAAACTTCTGCTGAAGGTTTAAGCTCTTGTCAACCTTGGTGAACATCATGAGAGCGTGAAAGCGTGACAGCTTTCCCTCCAGGTCATCTCCAGTTCCTGTTCTGCTTTCTGGACGTCCGGGCCGGATGTCTATGGAAAGATCCGCATCATCGCGGTTTGTGTTGTGGCTCGCTTGCGTTTCCTTGATCCGCTTTGTGGTGCTGGAGAAGTTCTGCTTTTCGGAGCCAAAGTAGTAGAACGCCACCACGGCCAAGGCTGCGGCGAGAAGCAGCATGATCTGATAGGACCTAAAAGTGCTGATCCTTCCCATGGTGACCGACAGGACCCGCAGGACACCCATGGATCCACTTCTACATGCACAAAATAGGTCAGGATGCCCTTACTTTCTCGTCTTGTTGATCTCTAATCTCAGATCATGCCTAAATGCAAGAAAAGGGAATATCAAATGACATTTGCTGAGCTGAAAATGTCGCTTCACACTATTATGTGATATTATACCAAATCAGATCAGTTTCTCCCAAGTTTTTTTTTTTTTTCACAGGGTTTTATCTCCATTCTGTCACCAAGCTTGGGCTCCTTCTGTCACCCTGAGTTGGGGACACTTAATATTCCGCTATATTATTGATCTGACAGCTCTGAACTGGACGATGACATAATTTTGGGAAGAACTGCTGAAAATGACTAATTTAGTAATTGACGATCTTTACAACTGAACTGACTTCAGCTGAACTGCGGCAAAAAAGCATAATGTTCCTGTCATCACTATAAAGCTGCTTTAAAACAATCTGTATTGTATAAAGTGCTTGACTTGAGGTTACTATCTTTGTAAAATCATATAAATAAGTCATATGACTACAGAAGACTTATAATAAAGTCATTTGTCATGTGGACCATTTTTATATAACTTTTATGGTGTATTTCTTTTTTCTTTTTGAGCTTGACAGCCCAGTCCACATTCACAGTATGGAATAAGGCAGGAAGATCCTTACTCAAACATTCACTGTGTTCAAGTGTAGAAGGAAAGTATAGATTAAAATGACATTTTATTTTATTACTCTACAAATGGATAGGTAGTTATCCTAAATTAAAATTATTGTGTCATCATTTTGTGTTTCACAGAAGAAAGAAATGCATACAGGTTTGGAATGACAGAGTGAGAAAATAATTTTATTGATAATAATGCAATATATTATGACTTTAGAAGACTTTTAATATAGCGAACAAGTCATACGGACGATTTAAATGATAATTTTATTGTGTTTTCGTCATTTTTGGTGAATTCTTCATTCACTTTCATTAAATGGACATAAGATAACGTTACTCTTCAATATATCAATGTTTTTGCGGTTGGAACGACATAAGGTGAGTAATTTCTTTTGGGGTGAACTGTCCCTTTAAGTCATTCAGGTCAAATGACAATTTAAACAAGAAACCTGCAAAGATGTCAGCTTTAACCAAAGTCGGCAGCAGACATTCTTTTAAATATGCTAATCCATACATGAATAATCCGTGAACCCTGCAGGGCGGCATGTAAGCAACAGTTACTGCACATACAAGTCACTTACCGCCGTCACATGACTCATTCAGCAACGCGCTTTGACACCTGAAGTCCTTTACTGCAGCTGAAAGCAAACTGTGGAGCAGTCTGTCATTAAACATTGAAGGAAAAAATATTTGCAATGGCAGAAGAAAATTGTATACACGATACATCTAAACACTTGCGCGTCCTGGTCCTACATCACCGTACCGGAAGTTGAACAGTACATAATAAAAGACTCGCATCTTTTTAATTTTTTTTTTTTTTTAAGAAATCCGTTTTATTTTGTTTGTAAATTACTTTTTTATCAGTTATATATCAGTGCTATAATTTAACAAAGATTTTTAATTGTTACTTAAATAAAATCGTTATCAAACTCTGAGGCCACATTGGAAAATCACGGACTTAATATCTAATTTAAACATAAATTGTTTTTTAAACATGTAACTTTTAATTTTTGTTGTTGTTGTTTAATAAGGATTTATGGGTCACTAATGAAACAAGTAAAATGTGTGACATTCATCATGTTAAAACCTTGTCTGGCCGGTTGACTCACTGTCACCATCAACTTATTTTTACTTTAAGACAAGCGTTTGTCACAAATACACAAGATTTGTCTCAAAATGTTCTAGTCCATAGACATATACACTAGACCTCACCTTGGCTACGGCAGTTCATTGGAACGAATGCGTCAATAGAGCCGCCATCTTGAAACAGGGGAGCCCATCCACTTAAATGCATCAGCGTCAATGTAGTGGACACAGGTCTAACGGAAATAAAATCACCATAAATCATCAAGAATGCGATTTTTCTTGGGTTTTTTTTTTTTGTTGGTTTGTTCCAACAGTCAGACATGTATTTATCATTGATTCCAGAAAGAAAAAAAAATTGTTTTAATCTTCCTAGTTCAGAGAACATCATACGCTGCACAAAAGTCCGCCACATAGCAGCGTTACCTAGTTACTTCCTATGACAAGACCCCTGTTCCAAGATGGCGGCGGTTTTGACGCATGCTTAGAACCCCAAGGTGAGGTCTAGTGTATCTAACCAGAGCTAAAATACGGTAATCACATTTTAACTAAACTACTTCCTAACATGAGATCAGAACACTCTTGTCCCATACACCGCACGACCCAGAGTGTTATCAAAAGGTGGACTGGTTTAAGAAATCAACGGGACGTAATCGGAAGAGAGAAAAGTAGACAGGCAAGCCGTGAAGCCCCTATTGCTTTACACATTTCTCTCCATGACGGTGAGAGACACATTTTTACAGCAGTAAATGAACTAAGAACATCTGACCTAACTTGAACATTAACACACATATCTTTACCATCACAAAAACTTTAAGTTCTTACTGCAATAACACATAAATCAACGCTCAATAAAAAATTACCCACAATGCACCTAGCTGCTAGCGCTGACTGCCAGGTCATAACCTGCAGCAGTCTTGTGTCCTCTCATTAACAACAGTATTTTTGTCTTTGACTACTTATATTCTACACTTGAGTTTGCATTTTTAATGAATTTGACTAATAAAAAGTTTGCATTGGTGCTTTATTCCTGTCTTTTTTTTAAATAGTTAAATGAATGATCGCGAGGTGCGATCGTAGATCAGAACCATAGACATATACACTAGACCTCACCTTGGCTACGGCAGTTCATTGGAACGAATGCGTCAATAGAGCCGCCATCTTGAAACACGGGAGCCCCTCCACTTTAATGCATCAGCGTCAATGTAGTAGACACAGGTCTAATGGAAATAAAGTCACCATAAATCATCAAGAATGCGATTTTCTTGTTTTTTTTTGGTTTGTTCCAACGGTCAGACATGTATTTATCATTGATTCCAGAAAGAATTAAAAAAAAAAAAAACATTCTTCCTAGTTCAGATTTCATCCGTGAACATCATACGCTGCACAAAACTCCGCCACCATCAATGAATTCGAAGTAAAGCCAGAGATAGCAGCGTTACCTAGTTACTTCCTATGACAAGACCCCTGTTCCAAGATGGCGGCGATTTTGACGCATGCTTAGAACCCCAAGGTGAAGTCTAGTGTATATGTCTATGGTTCAAGTCTAGCTACTGTTACCCTGACAGTGTAAACTGTGAATGTTAATGGCATTCAGATACATACACACAAACATGTACACATTAAATAAAACAGTAAGGAAAATTCTTGAAATACGTTTATTTGTACATAGTCACATAACACTCATAAAATATTGAAGACAGACTGGATACAAAGCTACTTTTGAACTGAGGAGCACAATGAAACCGAATAGAAATGAAGATGAGGCTTTGTAACTGATGGCAGTTTATAGATGGTTTCTACAGAGTGCAGTCATAGGCCAAAACTCCCTTACATCTACAAATAATCCAAAATACTAGGGCAAATTTTTTCAGCTTTTGACTTTTTCATTTTTTTTTTTTTTCATATTTTTTTTTCTGAAATCCCATGCAAGGAAGGAAGGAGGTAAAGAAAGTATTTGGCCCGCTATATATAATTTCATAATAGTGATAAGTAAAAAAAAAAAAAGTATATCTTTATGACATAATTCAACAAGTAAATAAGTCAAATAAATGCAACAGCAATACCGAGAGAAATGTAACCAAAGCATTAAAAAAAATGCTTTGAACTTCCATTATATAGAATTTTCAATATCCTCCATCTGACAAACTTCACATAATAGCACATTAATTTACATTTTATTTTCCTTTGAACTCAAAAATGGTAATTTTCCTCTCTTTTTACTGGTGTAGTAGAGTTTCTAAGACTCCAGACCAAACCACTAAAACATTCACAATCGGTATGAAACTGCCTATGCAAGTAAACCTTCAGTGCTACGCAACATTGACGGCTTTGTCGTCGACACACAAAGACGGTTCTGAGCGATGATTTTCAAGTACAACACCTGAAATGTATTAAACAAATTGTAATTGTTTTCTTATTTTCATTTGTCATACAAAAGACCCCAGAATTGCTGCATCACAATAGTTGGTTAGCAAGTCGTAAAAAAAAAAAAAAAAAAAGTTAGGTAAATTATAAAGATATTGATCACACATTTGTGAATGGGCTTTTTATAGCGGGTCCGGCCCAAGAAGATCTGTAACCTGTACAGACAAAAACACACATCGTGAATAGAACCATGCATTAAATGGCTTTAAGAGAGCTAACATAAGGCTGCTTACCATAACTAAGCTCTAATGTAGCTGATCTCAGTTTCAGGCAGTAAATGAGCAGGTAAGGGTTAAAAACACATGCAGGAGCCTAAAGCGTCCCGCAGGACCGAAGGCAAAGAGAGAAAGAACAAAGAACGGAGGAATACAAAGTGCAAGAACCACCTGCATACTTCAGTCTGACGCCAAGTGTATATCTGTTCATTTGTTTACTGCATATAAGAGTAACATCATTTACAAAAAAAAAAAAAAAAACACATAGCAAATGAATGCATAAGTGTGGAATACTACAATATTAAGTACTCAGGACACCCTTTCAAACTTAAAAACAGTAGAAAAACAAACTGTCTATCATTACAATTTGCATTGTTAAATGTTGCCCAGTATTTCAGCTGAATTTCAGCTTTGCAAACATGGAAATGCACGTCACTTCCTTCTGTTTTTCCTACATTGAGCGATCAGATCTTCCATCTGATCATTTATATCTCAGGTGGTTATGCAAGTATGGTCATTGACTTTCCTACTGAGGAAAATACAACTGTGTGAGAGGAAAAATAGTGCTCAGGGGTTTCCTGCCTAGTAGCCATATATCAATTTAAATAGCACGATTACACCTCACTTGTAATTGTACATTTTCACAGCTTTAAAGTAATGCAGAATCATGACAAGGGCTAGAATTAACTGACAAGAGCCGATCTGGGTCAAACCCTAACCCTAAAAAGAAAACTGTCTGTCATCATTTACTCATCCTCACGTCGTTCCATATCTTTTTCCAATGGGGTCCAATGCTGTTTGGACGTTCTACAAAATATCTTCCTTTTGTGTTCAGCAGAAGAAAGTCAGTCATACAGGTTTGGAACGACATGAGGGTGAGCAAGTGTGTGATAATGTGTTTGGATTAGGGCTGGGCAATGATCAATCGCGATTAATCGCATTCAAAATAAAAGTTTGTGTTTAAATAATGTATGTGTGTGTAGTATGTATAATTATTTTGCATATATATTAGGGCTGTCAAACGATTAATCGCGATTAATCGCATTCAAAATCAAAGTTTGTGTTTACGTAATATATGTGGGCGTAGTGTGTATAATTATTTTGAATATATAAATACACACACATGCATGTATATATTTAAGAAAAATCTGAAAGTATATACATTTATACATAATTAATATTATGTATAAATATAAATATTTGATATATTAAGAACACATTTTTCTTAAATATATACATGCATGTGTCTCTATTTATATATACAAAATAATTATAGACACAACACACACATATATTATGTAAACACAAACTTTTATTTTGGATGCGATTAATCGCGATCGTTTGACAGCCCTAATATATATATATATATATATATATATATATAAATACACACATGCATGTATATATTTAATTAATTAATATTTTAATTAATATACATAATTAATTAATATTTTAATTATGTATAAATATGTATCAAATATATACGTGCAAATATTTCGTAAATATATACGTGTGTGTGTGTATTTATATATAAAAAATAATTATACACACTACACACACATATATTATGTAAAGACAAACTTTTATTTTGGATGCGATTAATCGTTGCCCAGCCCTAGTTTGGATACAACCTGGTCTGGAATCTCACGTTTCGACTCGCAGCTCAGAGGTTCAAGACGGCAAAACGTAACACTGCCATTACGGCCCCATGCAAGGCACTTAACCTGACTCGAGAGGCGCTCATTAGTTAGATATTAGCTAACTACCTTTTTTCCCCCTTCTCTCTAGATTGTTTAGCCCTGTAGTCACATCAGAGACATCCTGCACCATTAAACATTCACTGTACATCATCTGTAGTAATGAAAAAGGAGACGAGGAGGAACAGAGTGTGTATATATACACATATATAAGCATGTATGGGTAGTTATAATGCACTGTACTGTAGTGTCATCGGTAAACAATATTAAACCAGCGTCATCCACTTGAAACATCTAAAAGCCATTTCACCGTCTAAAACATACATTTCGTCCATAGAATCTTTCAATATAATGTGTAACTACATAGCACAATCTTTCTTAATGCGTCTTGTACAAACTACAACCCGTAAAAAAAATATATATAGGCTAACAAAAAAGGACTTGCCAGCTTTAGTGCTTTAGGCGACTCAACCGAAGGTGATAAAAAGCTGTTTTGTTCTTTCGCAACTGATTTCCTGTGGCATGCAAGGGACCATGGAGGAGACGAACATCCATTCATACCAAGCGAGTGTATTAAGGCTTCATATCTGCACGCTGCCAGGGCATCTGGTAGGACAATCATTACTCGGACAGCCAAGAGAACACAGAGCCGATAACCTTGATTCATGTGATGTTTCGCACGCTGCAACTGGGAAAACATCAATGATCTGCGAGAGCAAATGAAACTGTAAGTCCTGATTAGTAATAGAGCGAGATATATATACATATATATCAGCCAGACTGATTGGTTTGCCAACATGTGGCCGTTTTAACAACATGGGTATTGACCGAAAGCCTTCTTGATGAAAATTAAACAATGTTCAAATGTTTCAAAACTCAATATTTGGAGTAAACGTTGCTAAATAAGTTAAAAAAAAATGAACCCGCATTGATTTGCTCAGTACTGGCCATACCGTACTCCGAAAAATGATTACTTCCTTCCATGGAGGATCCGAACTGTCATTATGTAGTGCGTTACGTGCATATTGAGAACACAAAGCATGTTTTCACCAATGTCTCTGAAAAGTCTAAAGAGAATGAAACTCATGTAGTGCTACTGTGCGGCCAAAAACGTGAGATCGTAATAAAAACTAAAAAATATTCACGTCCAGTGCATAAGGTACTCAGGCTATCATTTTAGCTCACTGTGCATATAAGGAAGAAAGGAGAACAAATCATCCGTCTATTGTAAAAGCCAGTGTGGCCAACTGAACTCAAAGAATAAAGAGCGCAATTTGGAAATCAGCACCATCAGATTTGCACTGCTACGCCTCGGCTGTCTTTCAGGGGGGGGGGGGGGGGGGTTAGTGTTGGTTTTGAGCGGAAAGGCCAGGTAGCAGACCAGAAAGTTTCATACCCTGTTTTTCTAGAGCGTTCTCAGAGGTTCCGTGCATATTAGAAGGCATTTGTAGTTTTAAACAGGAAGACATGAACATCCCCAGAAAAGCTCCTGAAGAGTGCAGATGGGGTTTTTTTCCTCAAAGGTTTGTTTTCCATAGAAAAAAATTATATATATTAATAATAATAAGAAGAAGAAGAACAAGAATCGCCTCCAGGAAAAGAGCAGCACAAAGGGGTGAGAGAAAAAAAAAACAAAAAAACAGCGGGACAAAACTACAGCTATTATGTAAAACCAATCTGGAAAAATGGTGGGTAAGAGATGCCTCATTTGGGGAAAAAAATAAACAAAAAGAGGACAAAAAAAGATGTCCTTTCAGGTTGTTTTAGTGCTCTGAAGGTCATTTGTACATGAGGTTTGGGTGCCATGATTCTCCATGGTATAAAGCAGGCAGTGCGTCCCACAAAAAGGGTCTCGTTTCTGCCTGTTATCCGGCCCTAAGTTCCTGCCAGTGGGCATTGGCTCAGTTTTGGGCATGGTGTCGGATCGTGTGGAAGATCCAGTCCATCTTGGTGGTCCATCCACCATGGTGTGCGTCATTCATCTGCTTCATGAAATAGTCCAGGGCCTCCTGCTCGGTTTTGTCCAGGGCCAGGGTCTTTCGGATGTAAGCGATGTCATCAAAGGACTGCAGCTCGGGCATGCCTGAGCCCAGCATCATAGAGAAGAGGTTTATGAACAGGTTGGCATGCTGTCTGATGGCCAAGTAAGCCTTGTAACACATCTCCTGGAACCTGCAGAGGGAGACAGTGAGACATTCAGCGTCTCTGTTGCATCTATAAAGAGTCTGTGGTTAAAGGGATACTCCACTTTTTTGGGAAATAGGCTCATTTTACCACTCCCCCAGAGTTAAACAGATGGGTTTTACCATTTTCTAATCTATTCAGATGATTTTCTGATATTTAGAATATCGGTAACCAGACAGTTTCTGGTCTCATTGACTTCCATAGTAGGAAAAAAATATACTATGGAAGTCAATGAGACCAGAAACTGTCTGGTTACTGATATTCTTCTAAATATCAAAAAATCGTCTGAATACATTCAAAAACGGTAAAACTCAACTGTTTAACTCTGGGGGAGTGGTAAAATGAGCCTATTTCCAAAAAAAGTGGAGTATCCCTTTAACACAAGCTTACAATAATTTCACATTTTATCCTACAACATAAAATACTTTAGTAATATCCCATTCGTGATTTTTTTTAGCTGTCTTGACAATGGAATTTGCTAACAAGTGGCTTAACGGGACTACAGTGGTTGAAAACGTCATCACGCCGAGCAGGATGTCAAAGGAATCAGCTTGATGCCAACTTCTGAGTCTGACTACATCATTCCTAAAGCACTCTATAGACAAAGCTAATATTAAAGACAACAAAAAAATCTATGCAAATTTAAAGAGACTACATTAAAATCTTCCTTAATGTTCTTTTCATCCAAAAACTAAATTTATTTTAACGAGTGCTCAAAGCCTGTCCTTCCACCGGAGACCATTTCATCATTGGTTTACTTTTACTCAAGCAACAACAGACATGGACCTCCACTCCTCTGAGACACACGGATAGAGAGCAAATCCTGCTTTTTTTGAAGCCTCCTTTGAGTCTCGACTGAAGCAGAGATTTGTTAAAAAGCAGGAAGTCCGGAGGAGAAGCAGGAAACTTGGCAGCCGGCTGGCTGTCAGAGTATTGTTGGGAGAGGAAAGGCTGCTGGGATGGAGGCCCGAGAGGCCCATTCTGAAAGCCTCTATTGTTCAACTCAATCGCTAATTGTCTTGGATAGTTAGCTGTCTGCCAATAACTGTTAATGTCGAAACAACAAAGGATTTGTTTTTCGGTTAAACTCACACTGGAAAACAATGAGCAATGCTTCCAACATGAACATACGCACCTCTCAAACTCTCTGGTTTTAGTGCACTCTTGGGTTCCTCCTTTGCTGATTACAATTAGGAAGTCTTGCGTTAAGACGAAGGGAACTCTCTCTCGCTTGTAGCCAAACTTCTTCTTCTTGTGGTCCAAAAAGTGACCAAAATCTATATGAAACAGCTGCAGGAACACAAGCAGAAGGTCAATATGAGGACATTTGTAATGACTAGGGCTGTCAGTTTAACGCGTTATTAATGGCACATGTAAAAATGTGCGAGTTAACTAAGACATTAATTGCGATTAAGTATTTTAATCGTTTGACAGCACTAATAATGATTGAATATTTCAGTGGCATTAAATTTCACACCTGCCCGTCGTCCTTCACCATGATGTTACTGTTGTGTCGGTCACCGATGCCCAGAATGAAAGTGGCCACACAATAGCCAGCGCAGGATCGCGTAAACAAGTCGATGGCCATGTCGTACCTATAAACACAGATGATTTTGTTACTAGATATTTGAACTGGCCACTGAAAAACATAATTAACATTTGCCACTCACATCTCGCCCTTGTTTTTGTCCTTCAGCCACTGATGCAGCGTTGAACTGTTAAACTGCAGCGCCCCCTTCAGACCTCCTTTACACTGAATCTGCATGATTGTGTGTGAACTTCTCACCACCTCTATGAGACCCACGCAATCTCCGATAGACAAGCAGCCATAGGGTAGCATTCTGAGATACAAAAACAACGATTTATTAAAATAAATTATACTTTCACTCAAGGCTGCAAGAGAATTAGGGACAACTTAAAGGGATACTCCACTTTTTTTGGAAATAGGCTCCTTTTAGCACTCCCCCAGAGTTAAACAGTTGAGTTTTACCGTTTTCGAATATATTCAGCCGATTTTCTGATATTTTGAAGAATATCAGTAACCAGACAGTTTCTGGTCTCATTGACTTCCATAGTATATTTTTTTCCTACTATGGAAGTCAATGAGACCAGAAACTGTATGGTTGCTGATATTCTTCTAATTATCAGAAAATCGTCTGAATACATTCGAAAACAGTAAAACCCAACTATTTAACTCTGGGGGAGTGCTAAAATGAGCCTATCTCCAAAAAAAGTGGAGTATCCCTTTAAAGTACACAGGGACACTTGTGTGCCTTACTCAAAGAAACAATGATGATGTTAATGCATTACCCTTTTGGTTACAATGTTTTGGTTACCAGGCAACATCTTAAACCCCCACACCCACATACCTCAGATCCAGCCCCTGATTCTGCCAAATGTTCTCCATTATCCTGATGATTTGAAGAGTCAACATGTCTTGTCTCAGGTCTAATGAAAGGAAAAGGTAGAAAAACGTGTTACTTTCGTCTCTTAGCATAAGAAATAAGGGCATTCATAATAAAAGAGTATAAAATATGATCTGACCATCCCCATTCTTAAAAATGATCTCATTGTTTTGGAACAGAAGTTCGGACATGATGTCAGGATTTTCCCAGTTCAGCCAGAGCGGTCTCTTGGCCGAGGACATGATTCTGCAGTCTTCAAGTCTGCCATACGCACAGAAAAACAAGTGACCAATCAAACATGCATTAGGTCTGCATTTATTTGATCAAATATACAGTAAAAACAGTATTATTATTACAATTGAAAATAATGTTAAAATGTAATTAATTCCTGTGATGAATTTTTAGCAGATGTTGAAAACAGATGTTACAATAATTTTGTGGGGAATTTTATTTTTTACTTTTGACTAAAAATTACTTTTGCAAATTATGAATGTCTTTATTGTCACGTTTGATCAATTGAATGTGTTCTTGCTGAATAAAAGTATTTGTGACCACAAAATTGAGTGGAAGGGTAAGTGCGAAACACATTAGCCAATAAGCTCATGCTATTGTACAATTGTGTCTTTTTATATCTGGCTTGTTGTGTGTCATCCCTGCTAAGTGATAATACATTCTCTCAGCTGTAAATACTGCACAGTGTGGTACTCACCGTAGGTTACCCAGCTGGTGAGCGGGGTTGAGTGGAGAGGTGAAATTTTGAAGGGCATCCATGTAGTCCGGTCGCCTCATCTGCTCCACCAGGAACTTCATTTGCACCTGAAAAGCAGAAATAAATACACTTTAAAATTAAAGTCAATCAATAAAATATTATTCTGAGCTTGGCATCAGGGCAATGATTGATGGAAGATTGGGTGACGCCTCCTGGTGCAGCAGGAAATTGATCAAGGGCAATAGATAATAGATAACGCAATAGATGAAATTTAATGCATAAAAAAAACAATAGTTTTGTGCGCATTTGTGAACGTCATGGCAACGTACAACACAAAGTACCTCATGCAGGAAACACTTAACGTAACGTGTAAATCCAAGTAACTAACGTAAATCAAGCAAGCTAGTATGCATAGGCCATGAAGTGTTGGCGAAATAACACATTAACAGACCGGAGGGAATAAACTTCTTGCACAAAATAAAATTCAAGCACTTTCAAGGATGTGTATCTCTATGTATGTTTATTTTTAAGAACTTTCCAGGGCCGTGAATTTTTTTTTTTTGCAGATTCACTAACTTTTAAGGATTTCAAGGGACCGTGGGAACCCTTGCTTACAGTTTCTTTAGTTATTGAGGTAAACCTCCCTACAGTACCGAAAAAAAGTTACAGTTGGGTATTGGCAACGAATTTCAGGTACCAGTAACGATTAAAATGTAAACGGTACCCAATCCTAATGACCCCACACGTTGTCGGCATATTAAACATTAACATGTAAACGTACTTATTAAGTGTTTGTTTTGGTAATTCAAAGTAATGCCTGAATGCTATTGAGGATCACCTCACGGAGTAAATGGCGTATCCTCCGTAAATCTAATCTATCAGCTAAGGTTTCACTTGCAGTGTACGTAAAGACTCTCCTAATATAACCTCACATGCCTACTTTTAGGTAAGAAGGGTCAAAGGCTGAGTTTACCTTCTGAGTTTCATCCTTCTTCTCCTGTTTGAGAATGTCTGTGAGGTTGATGAGCTTCTCCATGGCTTCCACCTGTCTGCTCAGGTGCTTCAGGTACATGCCACACGCCCGACAGTACGACTCCAGCAGCAGACCAAACCGCTGACTCACGGTTTTGTTGTGCATCTCAGACCTGCAACCCCACAATACCTTGTTACAATTTAACTTCAAAAACATCACCATGATATCGAAGTTAGTGTATGCAAAACCCTGACAGAAAGCAGACCAAAAAGAGTGAATTACTTACTTCAAATGCCAAAAGAAGAAGTGCCCAATCCTCTGGTTTGTAAGAGCTTTTTTCAGCAGAAATCGTACCAGTGGGTTATCGAGGTACTGCTCGTACTTCAGGACCTTAAACAAATGAAAAGTGAAACATTGAGAAAACGAGAGCGTTTATAGTAAATAATAACTGAATATAACAGTCTTACCTGAACCAACTGAATGAGGTACTGTGAGAGTTTGTCATCAGTCAGATACTTCTCAAGGCATCGAACTGCGAAGTCTCGGATCATTGGATCAGGATAGTTACAGTCAAGCAACTCCATGGCTTGTTCCGGCTTTATCGCGGGCCAGTCTTTAAGAAGGCAATACATTTGTGCAACTTCATCTCTGGAATTCCACTTCACCGCTAGCAGAATCTTGGGCAAGATTTCTGGTATATTTACACAATACTGCCTACAGAAAAACAAAAAAACACAAACACAGTTCTACAGAAACGTTTTTTGCAGAAGGACACTAAAATGACTATAGCTAATGGGGGCGGTAGATTACCTGTGCCTCCATAAGAAGTCTTTTTCCTGCTCAGTGATCTCAGAAAGCGGGTCCCTGTTGCCCAGCTGACGAAGTTGCTCTATATCTGCATCTGTCATTGCGTGGTCTCGTGCCAGTCTGCTGCTCTGTAAGTGGATGAAAAAAAAGTATTATTTAATCATCTCATTAATAAACGTCAATCAGAGAACGGATTCCAAAAAGAAAAAGGAAACAATTTTTATTTATTTATTTGAAGACATTATTTGATCAAATAAAGAGTTGGTGAGCTTAAGAGACTTCTTTCAAAAACACATTTTAACTCTTAACCTGGTAGTGTACTTTTAGTTAGAGTAAGCCTCAAACACAGTTTAGAAAGTTTGAGAGCAATAGTCTTAACAAGACTGTGACTCATGTTATTAAACAATGGTGTTTGCTTCTGCAGAAGTCAAATATTAATAGAGACTTCTACAGAAGCAAACCCTTTTTCTATTTCTAAAAAAAAAAAGCCTTGATGAATCAGAGATGAATCAACAATGTTTTGAGAAAGAGGACCCATGCTACTGAAAAATTGTGCGGTCACTGCTTAGCTCTATTACAAAATCAAATGAATGAACGTTGTACTTTTTAATAATTGGACACAATGACACTCATGAGGTGACTACACAGAACGACAATAGATGTTTCTCATGCTCCTCAAGCTTGTAAAGGGGATGAATAGCAGCAGCAAGTGTGTCACTATAATTAATTAAGTAGGATGTGTGTCGGTAAGCTTACCTGTCCAGACTGGCAGTAATTGTATCCCATCTCCCTGGATATTATCCAGTTAGCGTGATCCTCAATTGTGGCCATGTCAGGATACTTAACGGGTGAGCTGAAATAGTCAAACTCCAACTCTAGACATGGGGTTTCCTACAGCAAAAAAAAAAAAAAAACAGCAAAACACATTAACAAACCAAGTAACTAAATAGCACTTTACTAAAAACTAATACACTTTCAGTATCTATACACTTGTATTTTGTATCAAGGGTCAATATACATAAAACACAACTGAATACTAAATAAACAGCTTTAGAGAATATGCTCTTGATTGACAATGTCAACCTGTGATTAGACAACACAGCGCACAATCGTATTAAACCTTATTAAAGTGTAAACGGCTCAATGCAGAAAGAGGTTATGCAGGAGAAGAAACCTTGTTAGGATTGGAGCCCGTGACCCCAATGGGGTTGAGGAGGTCTTCTAGGCCGTGTGGTACTGGCCACAGATTCAGTGCCATCTTTCCTGAGACCAGTGTGTGTGTGTAGTCAAACAGGTTGACGTTTCCCCAGGCCAGTGGACAGTGCTCCTGTAGCAGATCATTTAAAGGGTTAATTTCAAAGACCTTTGAGGCAATCCCCACTAAAACACTGCAAATAACCTGAAAGGTGTTCTCACAAGGGTGAGGTAAGTTTTAATACAGAGTTAATTTAGTTTTTTTTTTAGTTTGTTAATTTAGTTTTTTTTATTATTATTAAAGTAATTTTTATGTGCTTTTCATTTGAATTATTTTTTCTGTATGTTTCTGTATGTTTTAGTACTTCAACTTTTTTTAGTTTCAACATTTGACATTCTTGTTTAATTTCTAAGTATAAGTTCTCATCTAATACTTATACATTATTTTAGCTTTAATTCAACTAGTAATTTGTACTAGTTTACAATAACAACACTGTTGTAACTGTTTAATGTGCACTACAAAAAAGCAAGTCACCTCCTTTGCCCCCTTCCTTCCTTTCACAGAGCAGATGGAGAGACAGAGACGAGCCGCCCGGGGGATGTCAGGAATGTACATGTCATAAGTCAGCCACTCGTTCCACCTGGAGACAGAGGGAATCACCACACAATGAGGGTTTAAAATTTATTATTTTTTATTTAAAAATGTCTAAATTTTTTGGAAATATTTGCATTATATCAGGGGTTGGGCAACCTCCGGCCATCACTGGCAGGTTGAAGGGCAAGAGAGATTATCATGTGGCCTACTAGACTGAAATTAATCCAATTACGTGCAACCCGTTGAGAGCATTGGCCTAGTGGTTGAGTTGGTTAGTACAATGCCACTCTAACACTCTGAAGTGAACTTTGTATAAATGAGGGGAATATTTTGATATTTTGAGACAGGTTGGTTTTTTTTACTTCACTGTAATTAACAAGAAAAGTTAAATATCAGAAAGTTTGCCAACTCTTGCACTAGATGATACACCTTTTCTCCTTGACATTTAAAGACAACATAGCATCTACATAATTTGTAATGTAGTAAAAACCCAAGTGAACCAAAAAAGTATGAAAACCCATTTCTGCCATGGAAAAAAAAGATAATCATGACTTTTTCCACAACTATATTTCTCTCAATTATTATCTTATTTAATATGGCTTCATGCATTAATATCATTAAGAAATGGAGTGTACCAAACCAATTAATGAACAAAATATGAATTTCATATTAATACACGAACCCTTTCATCTATGAAATTAGGCTACTGTTAAACAGACATAAATTCAGAATTCATATGGGGGAAAAGTATGAAATTGCAAAAATGTTGATTCTGAATTCTTGAATTCAGAGAAATAAAGTCAAAGTCAAAAATCCAAGATGTTAACTCAAAATTGTGAGATATAATCTCATAAATGCAAAATATAAAGTCAAAATAAGAGTGATAAAAAGTCGTTTGGTGGCAGAAATGGACTTTCATTATATTTTGTAGATTCACTCAGTAATTAATCAATTATAGTATTAGCATTAGATAGCACCAGTGTATGTACAGTACCTCGGGTTTGAACATGGGACACGCTGTGTGTTGACGTTATCACACAACTGTTCTCCACCATGGTAGATCCCTGTTCGTACATAAATCTAAAACAAAAGGTAAGAACTTATCAGAAAACATCCTCTTAGATTAAGAAATCACCCTGCAGAAAGGTCACGCAGTTATAAAAAGAAAGACACAAACAGCTTCCCGTTCTTTCACAAACAATGTAAAACTTCTGCTTTCTTACTAGTACAATAAAATGACTTTCACAATCCAGAAAGACAGATTTTAGCTAAGTACCTTGTCAATGTCCCGGATATTCACATTAACGTAAGTGGCACAGAGGACACGTATCCTTAGGGTGCTGTTAATGGTCCAAAGGGATTTGGTGGAGGACTCTCCGTTCATGTAAGGCGTGGCAGTGGAGATGCGGCGGGCGTAGGAAGGCATGGTGAAGTTGTCCATAGGCAGCTGAGAGTAAAGGCTGTCCTTGGACATAAGCATGAGGTTTGGCAACCTACCCAGCATAATGCAACTCCGTACATACTGAGAGAACGAGAAGGAGAGAAATAAAGAGAGATTTCGTACATGAAGCCATTAAGCCATCCAAAATGTGCAGTGTGCTGCTATTTTAAGTGTCGTAAAAACCAATTCTGCCAGGACTTTTTTCTTTTTTTTGGGATGATATAAAATTTCAAATGCAGGATACAGAGACTACTCATTTGCATTCTGGTGTACTGGCTGGGTTTGGGAAAATGAAAGCCTGGAATAAACACATGATCAGTGCCATAAACTTGACAAATGTGAGATGACTACAAATCTCAGATGGTGCATTAATCAATGCCCAGTATAAAAGCATAAATCTACACAGGAAAAAAAAATGAAGCAACATGAACATTACATAAGGAATGCATTTGTACTAGGGATGGGCAATGATTAATCGCAATTAATCGCATCCAAAATAAAAGTTTGTGTTTACATAATATATGTGTATGTAGTGTGTATAAATATTATATATGAATACACACACATGCATATATATATTTAAGAAATATTTGCATGTATACACTTTATACATATTTATACATAATTAATATTATATATAAATATTTGATATATTAATAACACATTTTTCTTAAATATATACAAGCATGTGTGTGTATTTATATATACAAATTAATTATACACACTACACACACATATATTATGTAAACACAAACTTTTATTTTGGATGCGATTAATCGTTGCCCATCCCTAATTTGCACACAGTATAAACTATAACCGGTTTTTCAAGAACATATGTATGAAATTTGTGGTAAAAAGATTCAAGATACCTTGTACTGACTGATGGGGTACTTTTCCAAAAGATACTCATCACAGCCGCACACTTTCAGGATGTATTTGCCCTGATATTCCTGCACGCACATCTTTAGCTGCTCAGCTGACAGCAGCATGCTTCTGGTTTTCTTCCTGATGGCTTCGGCGATCACCTGCTCAGGTACGCAGTCGTGATTGATCTTAAGCGTGTACTTTTGCTTGTCGTTGTTGGGAGAGACGATCACCCAGATGACGACAATGATTTGACCTAGCACACATGGAAGAGGATCAGAGTGTGAGGAGGAACAACACTATTGAATTGAATCCTTCAGGCATCAAGCATGTGAGAACAAACAATCAATCCCACATGGCAACTGTGAGTTAAACATACAGACTGGATACTGAATGTAGCTGAATTAAGCTGTCAGGGAATGAATGTAAAGGAGTTTTTGTGCATGTATTCCTCTAGGCTATAACAAAAGCATAAAAACAAGCATCATATGCTTCATGACTACTACCATTACAACACAGGCTCATTCACATGAGAGAGAAAACAGCATGGCTGAATATACAAAAGTTCCAGGAATGACTCGATACTATGAAGATTACTACTGGCTTCAGGCTAGAAGGCATAAAGAAACATTCCATGTTATTTTTAACCCTTGATCAATGTGACGCATCTGTGGCATGTTGTCAATTACCACAGCCAATAATGTCAACTGGACCGTCAGTGTTTTTAGCAGATCACAATGAAAGCGTAGCAGGCAGCTGGGCCGCACCATTAATGAGTGTTTAAAACATGCAAACATCACACTGTTTAAATGTACATGTTCAATAAAGTGCTAGCATGAGACCAGTGTGGCTAAAATAGAGCTGTTTTCAATCATTTTGATTATTTGATTTTTTTCCCCCTCGACATTTCCTCATATTATTAAAAATACAATTAATGTTTTTTATTTCAATGCACCAATATAATAACTCACAGTAAAATACAAATAATTTATTACCAAGACATTTTAAAGCATGGAAACCCAGGAAACCATTAAATTATCTAAGGAATGATGCAAACAATTTGTTAAATCAATGTTTTGAGCAGATTCATGTGAAGGCCAAGTATGGTAACCCAAACCTAGAATCTGCCCTCTGCATTTAACCCATCCAAGTAAATGCACACACTTTAGGAGTAGTGAGTGTGAACACAAACAGACTACAAATCACTTACATTAGGCATTAAATTAAAATAGCTCTTGACTTTTGAACCTCACTTACTTAAAGGAATAGTTCACTTAAAAGTTAATATAATAATAATAGTTCTAATAAAAGTTAGAACTAATAAAAGTAATAAAAGTTAATAATAGTTCACTTGAAACTAACAAAACACGGAAAGAAAATAGAGAATATTGTATATGTCTCATGCAGTATATGATTATTCATGTCTCATGTCTCAACTCATGTCATGACCACCTACAAAAACCTTAACTCAGTTAATATCTCCCAAGTATAACAGGAGGGGACATAGAACCAAAAAACAGTGCTCTTCAGTTGAGTTCTGCAAACTCTGCCCACAGAAATTACACTAGTACCCCTAAGCAGAAGTTCCTCGAAAAGTAGTCTAATTTTGAAAGGACTATTATAGAACATCACCAGCTTAAGTTTGACGTCACGCCTCACTGTTCTACCAGATGCCCCAAGAAAACAACGAATGATGCTAATATACACTCGCGATGTGATACTACCGAAAAATGATAATCCTAACCTTTAATCTCCATACCAAAATCCCAGATGGCCAGACAGCGATTCATCTTTTTAAGTCTGTTTGGGACACCATGAGCACGGAGACTGTAGTGTACGTTTTTAAATGCTTAGCCTAAATGTGTAATATGAATAAATAGTGCTCATGAATGGATGTTGAGATCTTATTCTCAAGTGAAACGAGTAGAGGCTTGGACCTGAAAACAGCATTCCTTGAGTTATGACTTAGAGTAGTTCACTTTCAAATAAAAAATTCGAAAAGAAATTAAGTTTTTTGAGGAAAACATTCCAGGATTTGTCTCCATATAATGGACTTCAATGGCAGCCGACAATTTGAACTTGTCATTGTCAGTCACAATGCAGATTTAAAGGCTCGACATGATCCCAGGTGAGAAATAAGGGTCTTAGAGTAAAACAATCTGTCATTTTCTAAAAAAAAAAAATATGTTCTCCCTTAAAAACCTTAATTTCTTTTCGACTGAAGAAAGAAAGACATGGACATCTTGGATGATATGGGGGTGAGTAAATTATCAGGAAATTTTTATTTAAAGTGAACTACTCCTTTAAGCGGATAACTCAAGAAAGACTTCTTTATCCCCTGAAGAAAATGTCCATAAACGTGAAAATAACACAGAATATTCCTGTAAAAATAACAAGCCTACCTTTATCTAATTTGCCATATATATGCTTTGGAAGCTCTGGTGAAGACTCCACATTAGGAGGATAAACGTATAGTGCTCGACTGTGTGGCCCATTGGCATCCCGCAGCTCTACTGAGTCTTTGCAAACATTTAGTATATTTCTCCTGAAGTCCTGTACCTCCGGATCCTTCACTAGATCAAACTCACACACTGGCATGCCGATGGCAAAACCTGAAACACATAAAAAAAAAAAAACACTGTATTAGAACAAAATTTTTTGTCGAGACCATTTTTTTTTTCAGGATTCTTTCAGGATGCCTTTACTGTCACTTTTGATCAATTTGATGGATCCTTGCTGAATAAAAGTAGTCATTCTTTTGAAATAAATACCTAAAAATCTTCCTGATAAACTTTTGAATGGTACTGTACGTTATTCAGAAACAGGGATTTTGGACAATCTGTCTACTTGAATACTCTTGACATTCATTATTGGTCGGCTCATGTGTGACGTCTTACCGATTTCTCTGTTGAGGATTTTTTCCTCTCTGTTCCCTACAGGTTCAATGACCTTTAGGAAAGGCTGGAATAGCCGAAGGTCGCAAAGTCTTCTCGTCTCATCGTAGAACTCCTCACGCTCTGCCTCTTGCGTTACGCTGACAAAAATATAGGACGTCTCCTCTTGCAGCAGGTGGTGGAGGGGATACTTCCTTGCCTCCTTAAACAGTTCATGTTTGATTGTGATAAGGGTGGCCTCCCGGAGGCACTCTAGTGTCAGGATCATGCCATTGGGCAGTAGACAGTCCACCAGAATCCTGGGGGGCATCAAATGGATGCCCCATAGCTCTCCCGACGAGGGTCTTGGAGGCATGATTTGTAGTCCTCACAATCTTCAATAGGGAAGAAAAAAAATATCACCAACCACTTTTTATCCTGAAAAGGAATAGGAGAAATAAAGTGGGTTTGGTGACATGTTTGATATCAGTGTCATAAACTACAGTATCAGACATTCAGTATTGTAAACTACACCTTAGAAATGTTATCTGAACAATTAAGCATGTCCCAGAGAACAAACATCAGAAACAAAACAGGAACACAGACAACAAACAAGCATAATAAACCTCGATGTTACAACAGTAAAGTGTCTCATTAACCTGGCCTGTGATAAAGCATTATATACTGTAAGGTGTTACCTACTGATATTGCAAAAGTTTGGGGTCAGCAAGATTTTTTTTAAAAGAAATTAATACTTTTATTCAGCAAATATGCACTAAATGATCAACATAATATATACATATATAATCTCAAAAAAAGATTTCTATTTTAAATATTTGTATTGACACCGAAGACTGAAGAAATGAAGCTTTGCCGACACAGGAACGAAGGAATTTTATTAAAATAATAGTTCAAATAAACTTAAGTTGTAATAACATATAGTTAATTATAAAGGTTCACATAAAGTATATTTTAAAGTGTAATAATCACAATTTTATTGTTTCTACAGAAATTCTACTGCATATTTTAACCAAATAAATGCAGCCTTGATGAGCATGAGACTTCTTTCAATACATAAAAAAAATCTTAGTTAACTTACTGATCCCAAAATTTTGAGCTGTACGTAAAAGACATACACCACCTAAACACTAGTACTAATCCATGAGTCCAATTGAGTCATTTAATGCATCACTGACATCAGTCTTAATGCAAAAACATGCTTACAGAAGTTCAGCAACCAAACATGTGAGTCACTGAGCAATGACAGGAATTTATCACTCAGTGTGTGAGAGAGAGATATTTCCACTCAACATAATGCCAAAAACATTTGGCACTTCATACTTAAGTGGGTGACTTGTTTTTCCCTGCTAACATAAGCCAACAAAACGAAAACTGTATTCATCTCCTGGGTGTAAAGCTGCTGAAAGCGATTCACTAATCTGACCAACAGCATCTTTCACAATGTGATGTGTTATCTGAAATTATTGGATTTTAAAACTAGGCCATGAGAGAAGCACGTCAGATCAAATTGTTGTCCTGACCATCCTCTTCAGGTAATTCATGTAAAATACCATGCAAATGTTTAACACTGAGCTTTGTGAGATCGTGGTTCGGTCAAGGTTGTAACCACCCCACCCTTTCACACTTTTTATTGCCCGTCATCTCTTTCCATCAAAAAAAGAAAAAAAAAGAAAACAAGAGATGAACCAATATTTACATAAGCTGGTGGTATTTGTGCTTACCTCAGTCTGATGTTAGTGCCACTTGTAAATGTAAATGTCCGTCATTGTTCAGACCTTCATCTGATCTGCTTGCTTTATAACTTCAGCTCCACTGAATTATACTGTAACAACAACAACAACGAGGACAGACATTCAGTGTCTAGCGGAAAGTGGACCAGCTCACTCAGTTTACCCAAAACAACTAAACCAATGCCAACAGTACAAACCACAACAAACTTCCACAGCAGTGTTTAGAGAGACACAGATAGGAAGATAATAAGATTAAGCGGGTTATCATACTTTAATATGAATAGACTGACCCATAAGACAGAGAACCACTAGCTAAAACAAACTGTTTATAGAGACATAAGTTTATAGCCAACTATAACTTAATGTTATACATATGTTTATAAGGTTTTAACCACAGACTGGTTAAAACAAACAAACCAGAATCATGACTGAGCAGAAACATGCACTAATTTCACTATAAACCTGTTTAATACAACAGTTTTAATAAGTAAACAAGCTGAACATTATAATGATAACGTATTTAAGCACATTCAAAACAAAAAAAAGACATAATATTAAAGTAGAAATATATTTGGGAGGCTCTGATCTCTGACATAATTAGCCAGATAGCCAAGTAGCAGTCCTATACAAAACATGCTAATTAAGCAGAAATTGACCAATATTATTGTTGGGGAGTTGAAATACTCTCAAATTAAAGTATTTTGAGTTAGCGTGTAAAAAGGTTATGAAAGGCAAATAAGCAATTTCCTTACAAAAATACAAGCTATTGATTCCTTTAGCCACCTAGCCGCTAGGCTAATCCGCTATAGCTAACCCGATAACTTTCAGATAAAATATGCAGTAATAACCCGCCAACGACGTTTTAAATGTTACCAGTCTGAAACAATACATAAGACTTTTTTTAATAAAAGCGCTAGCGTTGGTATTTGAACAATATAGGTTTAAACACATACCTCACATTTGTGTGTCCAGCTAATATGGGTAGGTACCGAAGAGTTGTTGTGAGGTAATCTGCTGTTGGTGTTCAGTCGCACGCACAGGGTAGTAAATCCAGCGCGGGGCTTTGCTGGGCCTCTATCCGCCTTGCTCTGACACGCACCGCCTCTCCATCATCACAGCAGCGGCGGCGGCGGATCGAGAGCAATGTTTTCACACAAATCAGTCATCACCGACATAGAAAGACGAAATACATGCTGTCCAATATCCGAAGGATTGGATGAAAATCGTCCGGAAAGCTGTCACGATGGAATAAAGGAGGATCTAGTGAATAAATAAGCCCCAAAGTGGCCAGATAGGTAAGAGGGAGGGTGACTGCTGAGAGGGAGAGAGGGACACAGACAGTGGGAGAGCGAGGATGACAAACCCAATGAACTCTGTTTTCAATCGATGATCCCACCACAGTATGGGACAGACAGCAATATGTTCAACTAACACACCCAATAAAGCGAAATGAAGTGTGAATTGTTCATCTTGTCAGGACATCTTATATGATTTCTGATACAATATTCACTGGAAATATAAACTGCAGATATACCACGAAAATGTGCTTTTATACATTTGCAGAAACAATGAATGTTGAATGGTAATAGTAACGAATGTTAATGAACATATTAAATTATGAATCAGTTAGACTGCATATTCTCGAGTAATTATTTTAGAAATAAGTCTTTCTCTATAGTTTTTAACGTACTAATGTCTATTTGTAAGTAAAGGTCTGTAATAATATGTAGTTTGTTTGATTTTGTATTTATCAATATTTTTATTATAATCGACTCAATTAAAAAAAGGGTAGACCTATTGCTAAAACATACTTGAATAGTAGAAGTAGAAGTTTCCAACTGAAGTATTTAAAATTGTATCTACATTTTCTCAATGTCCCCCATACTTTGTTGATTATTGCAAATTGTTAAACTTATGATTTATAGTTTTATGACGTTAGCTGCGTCTTATTTGAATACAATATTTCGACGTAGTTTACGTAGCCTATAGTTTCAGCGTCTAAATCAATTTTTAAGAAGCAAAAAATGCAATTGAGTAAAATACATGAATTCAGTTTCAAAACTACTCGTGTAAAATACATAATACACCTAAGTCAAATAGATAATAGTAATGAAGTACACTACCTCGAGTACTTCACACACTCGTTTGTCATGTCACACAGGCTCGCGCATCCTCTCTCATTGCCATTGCGCGTGCTGAATCGTCAATCAGATTCTCGCATCGATAGGAAATGGACTGTGCCAACTCTGGTGAGGGAGAGGTTAATTTATTTTCCACCATATTTTTGCCCAATTAGAATTATGTATTGGAATAAAATCTTCCAATGTATTCTTAAAACCATTTAAATATCCCTCTCTCTCACGTATAAACCGTTTTTACGTATTTCTAGGGTTTTTGACACCTTGCGCGATTGAAAACACCCCTCTGTTGGACGTTTGAAGCATGTGGCTCACGTCTGGCTGGAAGAAGTTGAGCAGCAGAGAGAGCTTGGAAGGATGCAGGGAAGATGGCGATGAATGTAAAGAACAGAGATGCTTTTTATTCAAGTGCTGACTATTGCAATATCTACAGCTCTCAGCCTGTAAACTATGGAGATTGCAGTCATTATTTCCCCCGGATGACAGGTAGGAAAAGACCATGTTTTCAAAAAATGGGGTTCAATGCATTGCGTTATAAGTGATGCTCTGCATCATATTTGCTTTGCACTGCAATGGTTTAAAATGGGAGTTCATTAGGAATCGCTCATTATTTGAAAATAATAGTAAGGTTTGTTAGAAGAATGGTTTTGACGTCAACATAACCACTGACATAATGAGAATGCATTGCTAAATGATAATGGCATGGCATATCAAATGTTAATGGAACACTGTGTACATGACTAACATATTTAACATATCACTGAAATTCTTCAGGTGCACTTTTTGTATTATATGCCACTCTATTTTCATTATATGATGCATGTATGCCAGCTTTTTAAATATATTCTTTTACCAATTATTTATTCATTCCCTATATACATGAACTTGTGCAGAATGGGTGCAGGTTTATTGCCACACTTGATATACTTAAATCTGGCTCACATATGAACCCAATGACTGTGCTGATATGCAAGAGAATATGATTTTTGGCTCATCACTGGTCAGCTCTAAATGTCCCAGTAAGAATTCATAACCTCACTCTCTGCAGTCCATGTCTTCACAAAACACAAGGTTACTTCTATGTTTTTTTAAGAAGACTCCTCGCACTCTGTTCTGTGCAAATTATAGTTGAAGTGTGGCTCTTATTTACAGTTCTGATCCAAATCCATACGCCAACATAGAAGGATGAAATGTGTGATGATCTCAATAAACACTGAAAAACTGTACCTTGAGCACAGAAAGCAACCATGCATGTAATGCATTTATTCTGCTCTCAATAATTGATGCTGTCAAAGAACAACTGTACAGTGCACGAACAGCTTAGAAGTGTTTTGCAGCAGTGTGGTGTAAAACAACCTGCAGCATCAAGTGATAGGACTGCTTTACCTTCTCATGTGCCCTGCATACCTTGCATTATAGATGCCCAATGAGAACAATCCTCCCTAAATCTAAAAATATTTGATCCCAGTCTTGATGAAAGAGCAGATGCCTATTCCCGTGCATGGTCCAACTCAACTTTGCATTGCTGCTAAATTAACAATGGATTTCATTTGAATGGAGAAAGCAGGTACGTGTCCGTGACCTTGAATAGGGACTGTAGGTTCTACTTATACCTATTTCTGGGCTTGTATTCCCTGATGACCAAGAGATATCAGGTTTGTTTTCAGGTCAAAAGGAGAGAATGTGAAATGGGCATTGTACATTTTTGTTACATTGTAAATGATGATCTAATTTTAAGGGATTGTTCACCCTAAAATGTCATCATTTTCTCACCCTCATGTTGTTCCAAACCTGTATTAGTTTCTTTTTTTTCCTGTTGAACACAAAAGAAGATATTTTAATTAAAGAATGCCAGTAACCAGACAGTTGATGACTTCAATAGTATGTTTTCCCAACTAAATCAATTACCAGAATTCTTTAAAATATATTCTCTTGTGTTCAACAGAAGGAACTAAATGATAAATGATGACAACATTTGAACTATCCCTTTAAAGGGGAAGTGTGCAAAAGCTGTGCAGAAATGGGTTGTTTACTGGGAATTTTTTCATAACCAGACGTTTGACTGTCAAGCTTTGCAACTTATTCTTAACAGGAACTGACTCTTTGACAGGAAAATCTGCATGACCAACAAACACGAAAAGCAAACAATCACAGTTTAAGTCAGCATGCAACGGAAGATTATTGTCATTTTTTCTTCCCTAATTAAAGTGAAATGGCTTTTCATTATGAGAAAACATATATAATATTACTTTTGGACCGTTGGGAATTGATTGGATTGTAGTCGTTAATTGCTAATTCCTGCGAATGTGAGTGACAGGTTCTGCAATGTTCCTTAAAAACTTAAGAATTGTCTGTTTTCATTTAAATGTGCATTTTAGGGACAGGATTTATCTTAAGTACTGTATAGCACAACACACTTGGGCGAAAAAAATACAACAGTTTGAGCTTCTGACTCAATCGGTTTTGATAGTTTGAGGGCAGGATTAGCAGTTAGAAACTTGTTTAGACATTTTTGCTAAAATAAAAACTAAAAATGTTAACAGCTCCATTTGAGGATATTTATACGTACAAGAGTTCCAAGAAGTGCCTTTCTAATGAATACACCATCAGGCAACCGGAAACAGAACCATTTGGTGCATTCCTATGTCTATTTTGGTCGGCTGAATCATTGTTGTCATGATCCCGTCGGAACTGATACACTGGAAATATCACACAGCCACAAAACAGCTGACTGTCCAACCCCCCACTCGCCCGGCCGGCCTCAGTTCTGCCCGAGCGCCAAACACTTGCTGAGTTCAGGAGGCAGGAGTCAGCCCTCATCACATCTACAGGAAGCCATACTGCAAAGATTCCCTCTAGCTACAGTTACTGTGATGCACAAGACATGCCACTTATATCCATCAACTCTATTATTAGAATGCTGTTCTGAAAAAATGTAATGTATGCAGCCCAGAAAACTTGTTATGTTATGTTTCATAAGTCTAGGTCACATTTAGTTCCTGCTCGGAAAAATATCGTGGGTGAAATCCAGTCATTCCAGTGGGAATCTGCACAATCTGAAGTTTTGCATTTCCCCATGCAGATTTCCCTCATGTTCAAGTTAGTCATGCAAATTAGCTGGCTGCTTGGTTTGAGTGTGACTGCACCTCAAGGATATATTTATAAGATGTCGGCCACCATATTGGAGTTCATTTTTGGTTAATGTTTCAAATTTTGTAGATATATTTCTTTCAGCTGAGACGCTTCAAATTCGCACTGTTCACCATGAGGGTTTTGAATTGCTTGAAATATGATTGGAATACAGAAACATGCATAGCACAAGTCTGTCATAAAGTCTACATAAAATATAATGAGAACTTTATAAGTGTGTCCTTGGGATTTGGCTTTTAATGGTGAGACTTTTGTTTTTGTAATCAGGCTCTCAAAATTATAGCAGTTATTGGCTTTCAAATACGTATTAAAGAATTATCGGTTATGGTATCGGCCAAATTTTTATTATCGGTGCATCTGCAATATAAGAACATAGAGCCACAAAATTAATTTGAACATTATAGCTCTGCTAATTTGGTTTTGAATGAATTAGATGGATAAATGCTTGAATTCATGTTGAAATATCTGACTTTTAATTGCAAACTTGGCATCTGAGCACAGATCTGAGATCTCTTTTGAAACATTAGAGAAGAAATGTCTTTTTCTCAGAACGGTTTACCTTAAAAGCAGGGGCCAAAAGCATTTGTTTCCTCTACATTTAATCTCAATACTGCCTAAGATAACAAATTGAGATGTTAGGAAGATCTCTTAAAAAAAGTTTTTTTTGGGCATATGGTCCCATGAGGCACCTTTAAAATCCATGGAACGTATCCATTACACAAAAAGATTACATTATTAAGACCGTGTGAACTTTATAATGAAGTTATAATTAAGTTGCGATGACTTTACTTGAGTATTGTGACATACTTTAAGTGAAAATTAATATTTAATGAGAAAAATCGAGTGTAGGGCTTGGTTTTTAGTTTGGTTTTGGTTTTAAATTTGCGACCACACAATAAGAAACAAATGGTTCTTTTAAGAACTGTTCACTGAAAGGAACCCAAAATGGTCTGTCTATGGATCTTCTAAGGCAAGTTTCCCTTTTGGAACCTTTAATTTCTCATTTTTGACACCTACATTTTGGCTTTCCAGGTCCAGACCCGGCTCTGAAGCCGCCTCTTAGTTTGATGTGTCAGCAGCAGCCACCTCAGCCCTTCCAGGCCATGACCCCAACTCAGAACCTCAGACCTCCACCTGTGATGATGTCGCAGGACCCCTTGCAATTCCCGCACTGCACTCCTCTAGCCTTAAAGCCGTCCCCTCACCTCCAGATGCCGCCCAACCCCCCCATCCCAGCACCTCCTGTCCTCAGTCCAAAGCCCCCTGAGGAAGATGGTCAGGCGGTGGCCGCTGACCAGGAAGCCACTCTGGAAGAGCTTTGCAAGCCTTTGTACTGTAAGCTTTGTAACGTCACTCTCAACTCTGCCCAACAGGCTCAGGCACATTATCAGGTAATCTAACTCATGTTGTGGCCCACGAGGAATGTATAAGAGAAAAGAATAGTAAATGAACTAACATTCTGTGTTTATATCAACAAAGTGATTTTGGCTTGCACAACATCTAAATGATGGTTAGCCTTGATTTTTTACTTTCAGTTTTGGTTTCTTTCAGTGAGATGTTTTTCTTGAGATCATTTATGAAGCATGTAAATTATTTGTTTTGTCTACAGGGCAAAAACCACAGTAAGAAGCTGCGCAATTTTTATGCTGGTAGCCAGCAGCCACCTCCCATTCGAATACTAGAGGTAGTAGAGCCTGTTTCCCAGCAACCCTCAGCCACTCCACCCACAGATTCTGCAAATGTGACTTCCAACCAGGTGCTTATGCATTTTTGTCCGAACAAGTGTGTTTTTTCAGGCTAAGACTGGACAATATATTTACTGTATTTCTATTTGCAATGATATAACTAGCTATAAAACGAAGCAACATTTGTGAATGCGTGTCAATTGACTAGCTTTGCTTGTCTGGCGAAAGCATTTAAATTTTTTATTTATGTGCCACTAGCAAACTTTTGAACTGGAGTGGACTAAATTTGGGAGAAGGGAAATCTCCAAACGGGGGTGAGAATTCCAAAATGGGGTGTGGCTTCCTCCCATTGACAAACAGACCAATGGCATGTATCCATGATTCAGCACAAACTCCGCCCCTCAACCTATTGTAAAGAATTCGTTGGTCATGTTAAGGCTCACGGTAGATTCCTGCTTTTATCTTGATGAGGGAGATGCCCCATCCGAACGCCATGAGCCACAAGCTTTTGTAACCCCCAAAGATGAAAGTTCGATTGGCTAATGGTTATATTTTAATATAAATAATGTAAATAAGTCATTTGTATTTACATGTCTAAATTTAATGTAAGATCAATTTATCTTTCAACAAGAAAAAGTGTTTAATTTACAAACTTTTATATTGAAATGTAATTTGGAGGAAGCGATAGTGTTTATGTGTGGAGACCCCACCCCTTTTTGGAGGTACCGCCCACTTTTGGAGTTCTGCAGCTTCTTGAACTAGTTGTTTGTCTGTCAAATGGCAGCAAGGGGGATATTTCGAAACATGTTGAATTGTTTTTTTTTTTTTGTAGTAACATCATTGACATTAACACCACCAGTTAGTAAATTTCATGAAATTTATAGGGCTGTCAAACGATTAATCGCGATTAATCGCATCTAAAATAAAAGTTTGTGTTTACATAATATATGTGGGTGCACTGTGTATAATTATTTTATATATACATATACATATATATATATATATATAAATACACACACATGCATGTATATTTAAGAAATTATATTTATTTATATATAAAATATTTATATTTATATATAATATAAATTTTATATAAATCTTTATACAGCATATACAAGGAAAATATTTCTTAAATATATGCAAGCATGTGTGTGTGTATATATATATATATATATAATTATACACAGTGCACCCACATATATTATGTAAACACAAACTTTTATTTTGGAATTGTCCATTTTAATGAATTGATTTAGTAATTACAGTAGTAAATACAGTTAAATATTACAATTTAAAATAACTGTTTTCTATTTGAATATATTTAAAAAAGTATTTTTTTTCCTATGGTGGCAAAGCTGAATTCTAAGCATCATTTCTCCAATCTTCAGTGTCACTTTATCCTTCAGAAATCATTCTAATATGCCGATTTTCTGCTAAAAAAAAAACTTTCTATTTGTTATAAATGTTGAAAACAGTTTTGCTGCTTAATATTTTTGTGGAAACCGTGATACTTGGATTCTTGATGAAGAGAAGCACAGCATTTATTTTAGAATAAATAAGAAATGTTAATTGTCCTTGCTGGATAAAATTATAAATTTCTTTAAATAAAAAAAAAGTCCGGATCCCAAACTTTTCGACGATATATTGAATATCATCAAAAAGCTTAAAAAACAACAACACATTTTTTAAGCTTTATCGTCCAGCCCTATCTGGGAGTATCTTTAAGTGTGGTTTGATAATGCGGTGTCACTCTGAAAGCATCCATTCTCTAAGCCCATCGTGATAGTAATCAGAGACGTCCCTGTGGACGCACACCTTTCGTCGCTCTACTCTTTCTAAAAGCTCTACTGTCATTGTCCCGTCTGCAGCCACTTTCTAAGGGCGCTAGCAGAGTCATACTGGCCACGGAAAACGACTACTGCAAGCTGTGTGACGCTTCCTTCAGCTCCCCCGCTGTGGCCCAGGCACACTATCAGGGCAAAAACCACGCCAAAAGACTGCGGCTGGCTGAAGCGCAGCAGAACACAACGTCCTCGTGAGTCTGTCACACCCACACGCTCCAAGATTAAAAAAAAAAAAAAACTTAAACATGGAAAATCCTTCCATACGTGTGGGAGGTGTGAATTTTTTTTATTTAGACAACCGTTATGCAGTTTGTCCTGCAAGATTAGACTCTGAGAGGGGATGTCAGATGCAAAATGACAGGGTCATCATGGCCCCTTTTGTTGTTACAGTTTACGGGTAGTTGACATGAAAGTTAAAATATATGTAGGATAGATATCTTTATGCACCCATAAGAGTCTTGATGAAAAGAAAATCCATGTAGACATTATGCATCAACTAGTAGGATATTTTGCATGGAGGAAAATGTTGTTTTTTTCTGGTAGCTTTATCTTCAGGCTGTTTTGCATTGATAAGGGGCACTCATTTAAGAGCCTCTATGGCCAAAGTTGGGCGGTCCTGATAACAAACCCAGGAGGAAATATTCTGTTGCACTCCAAACGTCTGATTCTATCTGAGCAAACACGTCTATGACCAGTTAAACTGGGTTCGAATCCTGTTATTCAAAACAAAACGAATTAGTGATTCAAGTAAAAAGCAGCAATAGAACTACACTGTAAAAAAATAAAAAATTAAGTAAACTGGTTGCCTTAAAATTTTAAGTTGATTGAAATGGAAAAAGTGAGTTAATACAATGAAGGAGATTGATTTAATCATCAGAAACTCAAAATAATAAGTCATCTGAACTAAATAAATTATTTAAGTTGATTTGACAAAAGAAAAAATGTTGTGATGACAAATCTTGAAAATATTTTTTTTACAGTAAGGGCTAGATGAAAAGTGATTTTGCTGATTATATACAATTTATTATTGGGAATCTTATAGATTTAAATGATGAATGTTTTATTTTAGTGTGTCATTGAAATGAATATTAGTCGAATTTTTGTCAATTCAATTAATTTTCGGATCCGAAAGTGTGTTTAATATCGTCTCTGATTTAAATATCTGAAGCAAGAGTTAGAGTAATGCTGCTGTCCGTTTGAATGAACCGTTTCAAAACTACGATTCAACGATTAAAAAGTCTTTGTGTGGCTTTTTTTATGTATTAAAATATTTTTGTAAATATCTTGCAGGTAAATATTGTTATTTTGAATTCCATTCCATCCATCGATATCGTTACATTGATTTTTTTTTTTTATCAGAGACTTGTCCGACTCTCAGAGACGGCCCCGGAAAGAAGGGTACGAGTACAGATTAATGAAGAACCGCAGGGCTCATATCAACACTGCCATGCCAGGTACCGCCTACACAGATTTACCTCAAAAAATAGTTTAGCAGAGACAGACTTTTGTCATCATGTGATCTGTCCCGTCCCGTGGGTTCGGTTTTCTGCTCAGTGGTCCAAGCTGTGGTGCAAAACCTCCGTTTGTGATCAGAGCTTTGGCAGTGAGCGCTTGGCAGCTGCGCGTGTTAGTTTGCCAGCCTGTGCTAATGTAGCGCAATGCGCTAGTCTCGCTAAATGCAGGCCGAATGCCAATGCTTTGGTCTATGTAAGCCGATACTCCACCCCACGTCAACCCGGGCTCACGAACGTCACCCACACGGTGGCAGATCTCAATCACACACATGCCCCCATTGCCCCGTGGTCCTGTCCTCACATATGCACAAAAACACACAGCATAGCATTCATTTGCCCCACTAGCCAGGTTAAAGAAGTTAGCTTTTGCATATGATTTAACTTCCTAAATTCTACTTATTAAATTCAAATACTACAATTTGCATCCTGTTTACCAAATTCAGACATTTAAAAAGCATTCTTAGTTCAAATCTGAATGGCACACAGCTGAGTATGCATGCATTAAATATGGTGTTTTCTACTTTATTATATATTTATATATTAAATGTAGTGGCAAAACTGAATTTTCAGCATCATTACTCTAGTTTTCAGTGTCACGTCATCTTTCAGAAATCATTTGAATACGTTAAAACAGTTTTGTGGAAACTGTGATACATTGTTTAGGATTCTTAGATTAATAGCAAAAGAGTAAGGACAGCATTCATTTATATGTCTTTACTGTCACTTTTGATCAATTTAATGCATTTCATCTGAATTAAGATAGTTTTTACCCCCCAAAAAACTTAAACTGACCCGCAAAATTTAAAAGGAAGTACAAACATGAAAATTTGCACACAATTCCCATGCAAAGTCAGAGTTTGGCTTTGCATTCCAGATGATGTATTTCATCATCTTTTACTGTAAATCTGCCTATTCATGTAGCCATTTAATTGATGCTTCGTTTAAGTACATGACCTGACATGATTCCTATGCTGTTCCAGGCCCTTACTACAACCCACGGCCGAGGCAGCGAATCCCACGAGACCTTGCGATGTGCGTCACACCCAGCGGCCAGTTCTACTGCTCAATGTGTAACTCGGGTGCCAGCGAGGAAGCCGAGTTTCGTCTTCACCTGGAGAGCAAGCAGCACAAAAGCCGAGTGTCCGAGCAACGCTACCGGAGTGAGATGGAGAATCTGGGATACACTTAAGAGGCATCCATCGAGTGATTCCCAGATCCTGAGGAAATAATCGAGCAATTCTTCAAAGGAATATGGCTTATATATATATATATATATATAAAAGCTATCCTAGACGCAATTTATGATCTTAAACGTACACACACTGCAAAGAAACAGTTTCTTTTGTGCCAGACTGAGAGGACCATTAATTGGTGGCATGGAAAATGAGAGGAAGCTTTAGTTAATAAGTTTGAAATGCTCATAAGCACAGATCTAGGATCGACTGGTAAATAATTATTATTTCTAATTCGCATGACCTTATGAGCAAGTACACAAATACAGTATTAGTGTATACTGCAGTGTTGTCCTTTTAACATGGACTTGTGTATACGTCTATCGTTTTTTTATTATAATTTATTTACTTCTAATTACTAAAATGACCTCTAACATGCTTTGCAGAGGCAATACTAGTAAAAAAACAAACAAAAAACTGTTGTTTTTTTTCTCAGCTAATTTTGCGTGCGATTGATTCCTCAAAAAGGGTCAAATCTAGCAGCAATCAGTTTCCTAAACAAACAGAAGTCGCAATCCTACTCACTCTGAGCCGTAGATTCACTGTGTTTCTTTAGAGACTGCATTACCATGAGAATCCACGGTGCGGGTCTCCGGCGTGCCTGCTGAATGTACTGTGAAAGCGATGACAATAGATCTACCCGTCTGGCTTTGCACACGTTTACTAGATGTAGTGGGAGATTTTCAGTCTGATAGACATCATTTGGTTTGTTTTGGGGTGTATATCTGACTATATATAACTAGCTTGCTTCATTGTGAAATTATTTGGGGGATTGTTGTTTTGGGGTTTTTTTTCCATCTTGGATTATCCCCAAGGAATCTCTCCCTACACTAAAGGGAGAAATGAAAAACATGGCTATTTTTAATAAGGTCTGTCCCACTACCTCAAAACCCTCTGACTTGGTACCGGTAGTTTTCAAGTTGGCCAACCAAAGCTTATCGGAGAAAAATAATCATTGAACCCCTTAGCTTTATATCAGTATTTTGCCTCCAGTATTTACTGAGGAAAATGTGAGAGTAGTAGGAGCTGATAAAGTCACCGTGAAACGGAAGTAGCGAGCTTTTCTTCCTTCTTGTGATGTATAGAGAGCCTAAGCCCCGCTCCTCCGCTTCCGGCTCATGGGACCTTATTTCGGAAAAAATTTGAATGGTAGTCAATGGCGAGAGACAACTTATCTTTTTATTTCGTTTGAACTGTGCCCTCAATTACACATATGATGTTTTTTTTTTTTCAATTTAAAAGATAATTCTGAAAGTAAAAAATGTCGCAGTTTGTCATACAACAAAAGAGTAACATTTAGTTTTATGGGAAAATCGCTCTGTGAACTACATCTCCCAGGAAGCGAAACGAGATCCACTGCTCATGTGTGTCCAGTCTGGTACAAAACACTCAGGTATGACGGGAAACGTTACGATTATAACGTAAGACTGCAGAAACAATGACAGACAGCCTCAGTAAAGTTAGCTTCAGTCATTGAGAGAAAATGTGCGCCTTTGGGGTTTGTAGTCTTTGTAATTACGTATTTTCACAGTCTTATACCTCAACGGTTTTACATCAAACTGCGACTTTCTTTACTTTAAAATGTATCTTTTAAATTGACAAACATCATGTGATAATTCAGGGCACAATTCAAACCAGATCAAAATATTTGCTGTCTCTCGCCATTGACTACCATTCAATATTTTTCCGAAATAAGGTCCCATGGTGGTCGACCGGAAGGGGAGGGACTTAATGGCTTCTCGAATAAGAAAAAATGTCGTCCATTGGGAATTGATTGGATGGTTGAGGTTTTCTATTGGTCAATGACCATGTGAGTGACAGGTTGCTCATCAGAGAAGATAAGAGATGCTACAAGTTATTTAGATTAAAGATTACAGGGGAAAATGATTAAAAAAATTAAATGATGTGCACAGATAAATCATTTATATTAAATACTGCAATGTTACACAAAAAATGTATTTTGATTTTACATGCTTCATGTGTTTTGTTCATGGATGCATGATTTAATGCATTACAAATGCTATACATATTTTATCAAAGACATTTACAATATTATAAACAGAAGTAGTGACCCAGTTTTACCTTTACTGTCTGTTTTGTTGCTCTCAATAAGCTGTCACTTTTCCGTTTGTTCCCATTGTCACGAAACGTTTGCGACTGTAATACTTCTCCGATTTAGTATTAGTTCTGCATGAAATTATTGCTGCTTTGTACATATTAAGAGGACGACTGCACTGCAAGAAAAGGACCATTTCAGAACTGAATTGCACTTGCAAAGGAATAGAAAAGACTATCGTGGTTCGTTCATTACGTGCTATATATTATGACGCAGTCGCAGACATCTACATTCATTCAAATCAAATGTTTACAGTGGGAATCATCACAGGGGACTTATGGGAGAGCTCGTCGGACTAATGGACTCAGTGGAGCCGTGAAGACATCTTAAATGTGCCTCGGAGGAGTATAAAGCCTACTCAACTGTGATGTTGAACATTTCATGTTGTTCTGCTTTGAATATGTTTCCAGTTGGAGGAACTTACAGTCCTGCATACCGCATAATGTTTTGCGTATTCAAGCACTGAACATTTACGTCCAGCTCTTTTTATATACAGTAAATGTGGTGATTTGTTTCTTATGTATATATTGATATAAGATCACTTTGCATTTTAAAGGGATAGTTCACTTTGAAATTAATTTTTGGTATGTTTTAGCTTACCTCAAGGGCATCCAAGATGTAGGTGTCTTTGTTTCCGCAGTAGTTTCAATTTTGGTATTTTTAGGTCAAACCGTTCGTGTCCGTCAGTCATATAATGGAGGTCTATGGTCACCACCTCAAAGAGTATGCACAGAGAAGTCCAAATTAAACATGATTTAATTACTCGTAAATGTAAGTACGCATTGATGAGCGGTTTGTGTGAGAAAACAAAGTGTTTATATCGTTTTTACCTCTTATAACAGTCACAAAGCACCCGCGCCCTCAGATCACTTGGACGTGGCTGAGGTTACAAGAGGTAAAAACGATATAAATACTGTTCGTTTTCTCATACAAACCGCTCATTTCGTGTCGTAGGCCATCAATGTGTACTTACATTTACAACTCATTAAATTATCTTTAATTTGGACTTCTCTGTGCATGCTCTTTGAGGTGGTGACCATAGACCTCCATTATATGACTGACATAAAAATATCAAAATTGAAACTACTGCGTAATCAAAGACACCTACATCTTGAATGCCCTTGAGGTAAGCTTAAAACATCAAAAATAAATTTCAAAGTGAACTATTTAAACATGTTACATGCTAATTTAGCATGTTCATAGTCCAGATTAATCCATAATATGCACCACTGATCATCGCTTTGATGATTTGATGGTAACAAACAATGCTTTGCAGTGGATAAACACAGCAGAAAGGCCACGGGAAATGGTTAAAGGGGGGGAATGGGATCAGTTGGACTAGAACCTGTTCTCTACTGGAAGTCATTGTATTTTCTCCCAGAGATTCATCAGAGGCAAGCCATATCCTGTTTTGTGTTTTGCGGTCAGGAAATTGTGACCCTGGAAACAGAGGACGGCAGCAGGGACACTAGGTTCTCCCACAGTGGAGAATCCCTACAGTCTATTCCCTTCAAGCCAATCGCCATTTATTCTAAAACCTCTGTTTTAATTTACACGTTTATATTGAGTCATATTAATGTTTTCTAAAGGACTAGCAGACATATTTTATTTTGAGGTGCATCAAAATAAAATCTAGCTGTAGTGCCTTTCGAAGGCATAATGGTTGCCTTTTCGTGTCCATTGCCGGCCTGAGTGCAATACAGATGATGTGATGATATTTATCTAACCTTTTCCTCTTTTCCCTCGAGGTGTATTAAACAGTGGTTCGAAGTCTTGAATGTACAGTACAGATGAAAGAACATTTTAACTTTATTGTAAAGAGTCCTGGAACTCTCATTTTGAACGCAATATAATGTATTAATAAAATGTTTAATTAAAAAAACGTCTTTCTGTAATTTGTCATCATACTTTGTGTTTTTGTTTATACTGTTGATATTCCAAGGCACTGTATTAATATTGATATCACTGCTGATATAGTTATACTTGGCATTAAAGCTACACTGTGTGATTTTTACCCCCATCTAGTGGTGAAAAGGTATATGACCATCCAGGGAATTATTAGTTTCTGTTCCTCTCAATTCCGATTTCGTTTTAACTCCTACGGTGGCCAATGTAGTCCAAGATTAACATGGCTTCCAGTTTGACCTCGTCCATGAGTGTTAACTCAAACGTAAACGCGAAAGGCGAAGCTTGAATTAACGGGTATGTCCCTCTTTGGCTAATGTACTTTCAAGATGGAGGGTCAACATGGCGACCGACATTAGAACCCCTTACCCGTATGTATTTTCAATGGCATATTATACACTCACGAGAATACTTTATTACTTGAACGAAGTAAAATATACGTTAATGAGCACATATTTTTGAAAGAACTAAGTGTTTTTAGCTAAGAATAAACTAAAAGAGTTACACAGCGAAGCTTTAATAATAATGGCATTAATAATAATCACAACCATTATTATTATTAAAACATGCTTCTGTATTTTTTTTTGTAAATATTGTAAAAATTCAAAATTAAAGCATCTTCCATTGATTTACATTGCTAAAATGTTCAGCATTAATCCAACCGACAATAATGTCATTAAAATGTTTGCATCTATTTTCACAGAATGGTGATTTGCATAACTTAAAAAGACAGAGTGGCATTTCGTTTAGGCAGAATGAAAGATACCTCACCTTGTGAATGACATTAAGCACTCTGTTATTTGCTCACACACCCATAAGTCTGTGCATTGCAGTCACGCTGAAATGAGTGGGATGCATTGTACAGGCCAGGGCCAAGTCAACTGACAAACTTGTGTCCTGTTTTTTATGGACTGCATGGCTCAGACCCTGCGGGAAAAATGACAGCTGGAACAGGGAACAGTAAGGCTGGGAATTCCACTGGCATCATCTGAGATGAACAGATGTGCTGCATGGGCTTTGATTCTAATGAAAGTGTTGTTTTCTTCATCATCACTGTTGATTTCTTTTCAAACTTATTATACAGACAACTATACATTCAATTCAGTCTAAGGTCAATCAATTCTCCAATCACTTTAAATTCATTCATTCCTCAATTACATAAAGGGTTAATGACAAACCATGCAAGGTTTTTTATATTGTATATGGTTTTCAAACGATTTTGAATTTTAAAATAGTTTTAAGATTTAATTTTGGCAAAATTATTACTATTTTAGCTAAAAAAAAATGCCCTCGATAAATAATAAAAAAAACATTTCCGAACAATTTATTAAGGTTTTCTTTTCAATAATTCTTTAAATAATAATAATCATTATTTTTAATTGCTCAAAAGGGACACATTTAGACATTTATAATGTAAGCACTGTAAAAAAAATATTGTTGGTTTAACTTAAAAAATTAAGTAACCTGGTTGCCTTAAAATTTTAAGTTCATTGAAATGGAAAAATTGATTTAATCATCAGAAACTCAAAATATTATGTTATATGAACTACATAAATTATTTCAGTTGATTTGACAAAAGAAAAAAATGTGTGAGAACAAATAACACAATTTTTTTTTACAGTTTTCTCTCCTTCTTTTTGACTTTTTATTCATCTTTTTTAAAGCACCAAATCAGCATATTAAAATTATTTATTTCTGAAGGATCATGTGACACTGAAGACTGTGATAATTCAAGTATATTAAAGTATAATCAAATAGAAAACAGTAATATTTTAATGATATTTCACAATATTGTTTTTACTTTCCTTTTTGATTGAATAAATGCAGCCTGGGTGAGCGTAAAGTATTGGATTGACATCTTTTCTTGATCCTGGAACAACAGTCCAAAAATATTCCAAACCCTACCCATAACTTATCCCTAAAATCAGCGGGAAATGATGAATAATAATGGTATTGATGTCCCTAACCCTTGTTGTAAGACTGACTAAGCATATACATTATAAACCTATCCCTCAAATCTGATTGGTTGAATGGACTGTGGTTCCTGGATCAACAAGGATGTTGAACCAGGAACATGTTGTACTTTGAGAGCTCCCATTCACCGAGCACAAGAGACTTTAAAAACATTTACAATTGATGACACTAAGCTTTTGAACAGTGTTGTTTTCTGATTTATTCTATCAGCTTTAATACCCTCATCCTGTCTGTTATTGGACCCATGACCTTACCAATAGGAAACTGTGTGTCCTCTCTCATGCTCTGTTGACAGTCTGCCTCGTGAGGAAGTGAGCCGTCTGCTGTCGTGGTGTGCAGTCCACGACGGAGCTAAACACACAAACAATTGTGGAGATAGTTATTGATTTCAGGAAGAAGAACACCCATCTCCTCCCTTTACAAATATAGTGTTTCACCAACAGCACAGAGTGAACAGGAATATCATAACAATTATGCAAAAAGGCCCATTTTGCTTAATAGGAAACATGTATATTAACAAAGTAAAAATATTTAAACTCTACTTTACTCTGACATACCAAAACCTTGATTAAGGCTATATTCAAGTGGTTAATAAGATTATAAGTAATGTCTACATAAGCCAGGGATCATTAATCTTTTAGATGCCATGGACCCCCCAGTTTATATATATATATATATATGTATAAACTCATGTGTAAAGTATAATTTGGAAAATATTACATTTCTACATTGTTAAATTTCATTATGAATGGTTTTACTTACTATATAACTGTACTATGTATTATTTATTTGTTTATTGTGATATTTAATCATTTTATATTATTTGAATTTACTATTTCTTTATTTTAATAAACTTCTTATTATTTATTTGTTTCAATATTTTTATTGCTTTTTTGTCATAAACTTTTTCATGATTTTTATTTTGTTTTCTACTCTCTTTTTCTCTAAATATTTCCTAGCACTCCCTTACTAAACCTAAAAACTGACATACACACACACCCCAAACACAGCATGAAGCCAATAGTGTCCCTTACTGCAGAAACATCTGGAAGATGATGACCACACAAGTGTATTGATTTTAGTCATGTAATATATGAAAACGTCTTGAGTTTTGCAAACCATTATAACATCACTTCTGAATAAAATATATGTCTAATAGATCTATTGATTTACAGAAAAAAGTGCCACAGCATCTCTTCAAAACACCCAAGTTGGTTCCACTGTCCATGATTGAATTATGTTCAACCAAAGAGTTATTTTTTTCGAGTACATGGCATGCTAGTGTTTTAACACACATCTCTCTTGATATTCTCAGTCAACTGCAGCAACAGAAACTGATCTCAGTCAAAATTCTGAGGCAATAGCGCCATCTAGAAGCATTAATTGGGTATTATCAAAACATTCTTTGTCTTTCAATTGCTTTGCTCTCTTTGTATGTGTGAAGTAGGCCAACGTCAGGGATTTTTTCCAGTATATATATTTTAAGAATAATTAATTGATAAAGCACAAAACAGCCGTGTTAATATTTAGTTCTACAGCTCTATTACGAGTGTAATATTGATTTCCTAAAAGTTCTTGAAACAAGTAATTAATATTGAGTAGACTTACGTTTCATGCCCGCCAACTAAAATAGTTCCTTCCCAGAATCCGAAAGCATCAAACCTTTGTCATAACCAAAGACTGTAAAAACAAATAAATAAATAAAATCCGACCAAAAAAAAACATCAAGCCTGTCACGCCATTTTTTTTTAGTTTATGGTCACCGTAACCATACCACCAATCAACGAATAGATTAAAACCCGGTCTGGAGTAACGAGTAAAATTGGAGCGAAAGAGGTTCCCTTCCGCCGCTCAAAGCGCTCTACAGTTACTCCTATCGAAATCCATTCCATGTTTTCTATTCAACATCAAGAGATTGTTTTTTCGTGGTTCCGTCGAGTAAAGCAAAATATGTTTGGGGGGTTAATTAATTTGACTAAAAAAGGGCTGTTCTTATCCTTTGAGATGGACAAAAAATATATATAAGACAAAAAACTATCAGTCAAACACATTTTTGACTGTATCAGGCTACAATAAAATAGTTCAGCAACAAATCACCACAAAATGTTTATTCAATGAGGAGATACAATTCAAACACACACAAACATATATTGTTTTTTCAATGTTTAAACAAAAAAAAAATCCATGTAATTTGACATCAAATAGATTATTTAGCCAAGATGCTGCTAGCTATACAACATTCGTCTCTTTGTTATCTCGAATCAACATTTATTTGGATACACATACAGTCCATTTAATTAATTCAAATATACTATTGATGCACAAATACATCAAACCATATCTTTATATATTTGTAAGTATTAATACATTCAATAAATTAAAATTTACTATTGATGCACTATTACATCAATATATTTTTAGTGTGATACTGGCACTAAATAATCATAATACAAGCAGTCATACTCCAGAAAATCTCATTCATATAGTCAAGATCGGTTTCAAACGTACAGTAATTATCACAGCACTCTTTGGATATGGTTTGAGGCAACATTTCAATCGACCTAAACATGTTTTGATGGACAAAAGGAATTACAGACTCGGATTGTACTATATTTTGTGGAAATTGATGGTTAACATTATGAATACAAATACTGAGATTTTTATCTTGTTCCCAAATTTGTTAATGTAACAAACAGCTTATGTTGTTTCTCACAAGCACTTACATTTTTCAGAAAAAAAAATGCAGTTAAAATCACTGTTGGAAAGTCAGTATATTCTGCAAAATTACTCTGAATAAAATTTAAAGGTTTTAAAAAATACCTGCTCGAGCAACTTTCAGTGTTGATTTAAAATAATAATCAGTGTCTGATTTAAATGTCAGGTGAGAAAAAGGTCAACGTTTATTTTTAAACTCGTAAAACATATAAAACATTAAGATAAGGATGCTCTATCATTAGAGGGAGTCGAAGTAAATACAATTCTTTGACACGCAACGAGTGCTTTTCTTCGATTTGTATGTACACACACACACACAAGCAACATTTTTGTCATCCATCCCTCAAAATAACAGAGAGATTTCCTGTTAGATTTGACAAAATGAGAGCACAAATACATACCTGCAGATCCCAAAGGTATGATTGACATATCCTACATATAAGAACCACAGTATTTAATTCAACATCCATCTGGAACACATATTTCCCACACCCCTTAAGTGCAAACAAAATCTCCCGGGCTCCGTGTATCTCATGCCATGTAAACTGATAATGGCGAGTAACCACATACTATATACAACCAGTAGATCTCTTACGCTTCAACTGATTCCAGGTTTACAAGACAGAGCAGAACTTGACCGGGAGTCTATCTGAAGGCAGGGTTGACCTTTAAATGGTAATCCCAGGCTTGGATCGGAGACCCAGGTGTAGTGAACGGCGAGAAGGCGGAGTGGTTGTAGGTCAGAGGTGTGGCGGGACGGTCTGTAGGGCGTCCTCGGCAGTGCGGTGCACATTAACGTTCTAGGAAAAGAACAGAAAATGACAGACTATTATATGGTTGATTTTTCTAATGTAACTAAAGAGCTTTTACCTGAACTGGTACTGGTTATTTAACAAAAAAATAAAGCAATAAATGTAATCACAGGGGTCAAGGGTCATGGGACAAAAGATGAGGTGATTTAAAATTGTATCAGCTTAATATCGCCCTTTGACTTCAGGTCAAAGTCCACTGACACAAACCACATTGCTGCCTTTTATCACTGTAATATGGTATCTGCCATGTTCATGTTATCATTTTATGGTAGTTTGCAATTACGTGTCAGAAGCTGTTCTGTCTTTCTTCTTTAATGACAGACAGAATTGTGAGTGAATGTAAAGAGAGACAGGATTTCACTATTCAAATACATTTTATTAGCATCGCAAATAGACATTACAGTAGAGATTTTTCCTCCCCAGTAAACAGAAGAGGACGGTTTCACATTATGACATTCCTTAGTGTTTCAAGTAATTGAAAAAAATGACTGAATTAGTACGTAAAATCTTCCAAGAGCACAATAAACCAGCTAAGAGCCAGCTACAAAACTTCACCATTCTTATAAACACAATACACATTCCTAAATTAGGAAGACGAATAATTAAAATGTAAAATTAACCGGCTAAAACCCCAACCTAATTTACAAATGCATTCATTTACGTGCACGATAAATAAAATGCACGTGCTACTGGAGTGACTGGTGTTCGCTCATAGCAGCGGTTACATTCACGTGCAGCAGGAACTGAAAAACTTCAGTGTGCATTTGTGATAAAGTGCGGCTTAGTATTAACACATCAATGAACAGAGGAACACAAACTGAATAAATTCATTTAAAAACAAGTTCATTCTGTACATAATTATCTCAGAGTTCATCGCTTCCGAGTTGTAATTCAAAAGGCATTTATTGAGCTGTAAAATCTGCCTATGTTTTTTAGGCAATGCATTTTAGAGTGTCTATAATCCTTAAAAAATATGGGGATGGGGCAATGGTGTGTGAGGAACAAGGATCGGTCATTGATGATCTGGCACTGTTAACAAAGCCTCTTCCGCCTGCCGTGACACATCTACGTTCTGTTTGAAGCAAACACAGGGAATGACGTCACGTTAATAGATGAGGTGAGTGCGTGACGACGATGTAACAGAACCGTATAACAAATGCATCAGTCCACATACAAGTCAAGAGGAAATAATGAGCTTTTGTTTATGTGAAAAAACAGCCGGATATAATATGGAAGCTCGTCTCTGCCATGAAATACAAAGATAAAAAAGGTAATTGCAACTTTTTACATCACACAATTTGGACGTTTTCCTCACAATTGAAAGTTTATATGTCACAGTTCTGAGAAAAAAAGTCAGAATTAAGAGCTAATTGTGAAATGGGAGCTCTAACGTCTGAATTGCAAGATGTAAACTCACAATTGCAAGAAAGAAATTTTTTTTTAATTAATTCGTCGCAATTACAAGTTTATATTTCACAATTCTGACAAAAAAAGTCATATTTGTAGGATATAAGAGAAAAAAAGAGTCATAATTGTGAGATGTAAATTTAAAACTATGATAAAAAAGTCTGAATTGTGAGAAAAATGCTGAAAAAGTGAGAGCTTTAAGTTATAAAGTTCGAATTGCATGATATAAAATCACAATTGCAAGAAAAAAAGTTTAATTTAACTTTTTTTCGTCACAATTGCAAGTTTATATTTCACAATTCTGACAAAAAATATAATTGCAGGATATAAACTAGAAAATTCTGAGAAAAAAAGTCATAATTGTGAGATGTAAACTATTTTTAACTATGATAAAAAAAGTCTGAATTGTGAGAAAAATGCTGAAAAAGTGAGAGCTTTCAGTTATAAAGTTCGAATTGCAAGATCACAATCACAATTGCATGGGGGAAAAAAAACTAAATTTTGAACTGACTTTTTTTTGCGAGATATAAACTTGCAACTATGAGAAAAAAGTCAGAATTGTGAGATATAAACTCTAAATTGCAAGAAAAAAACTCTGAATGAACTTTTTTATTTTTTTATTCTGTGGCAGAAACAAACTTCTATAATAGAAAGGGAAGATGTAAACTCTTTAAAAAAAAACTGATATGTTTCATAAACTGGCATGCTACAGTAAACCTAATAAAGTGTTTCACCCAGGGCAAATTCATAAATGAGCCCAAGACCACATTTATCATGCAACGGCTGAGGCCCAAGAGACCACAAGGCTTAATCACTTTATTACACAGAAGAGTTCTCAAGTATAACTACAGACTGACTGCACACTTTCCCTTAAGCCACAACAGATGGGGACGCTTTTAACCACCTAAGTGACTGCGTTTATGAGTCTTACCGTAGGTCTGTCTCTGTGTGTGTTAACAGCCTCGACTTTCAAACAGACCGACTCCACCTTACAGCCTGGAGACACAGGACAAGTCACAGTCAACACATTATTTAAAGAATAATGTCCAGGTTACTCAAGGAAGATTTCCTGTCTTACCATAGGCCACTGGTGTTAACTTCAATACTGTGTGTAGAGGGCATTTCAGATAAGGAAGTTCCTCTGCAGGAGACCAAAAGATTTTAGACTTTAGATTACTTTATACTCATAAGTGCAACTCTGTACAAGTGAACTGGGATTTAATAAGAGATACGTGTATCTGTCTCTGGTGGTCATCACCTGCAGTCTTGTCCAGAAAGTAGGCCAGCAGGCATCTCATGACGGCTTGATGACAGATGACCAGAACGTTTTCCTGCCGCTCTAACTCCATGATCACGGGTTCCAGACGCTGGACCAAGTCTTCATAGGACTGTGAGGAGAGAGATGTTCATTTAAACAACCTGATATACGATATCTCTATTAATCTATGCATTTTTCAATTAATTCAGTTAGATGATTTTCACTAAACACTGATCATTAAATCCATTGAAACTAGAGTCAGACCGATATATCGCATGATATTGGCATTTTCCAAAATATCGGTATCGGCAGTTAAAATGGCCGATAAATGAATATTTAAAAAATAAAATAAAAACGGAAGAAACACGCTTCAATCATCTCTCCTTGGCCTGTTATATTGAAAATGTATGTTTTACAGTTTGCAGTATGATGTTATCTATTGCTATCATAGACTAGCTAACCACAAAGCTAGCTAATGCCACTATCATCAGTGGAAGACCGCTAACTAGGGCTGTCAAAACGATTAATCGCGATTAATCGCATCCAAAATAAAAGTTTGTTTACATAATATATGTGGGTGCACTGTGTATAATTATTTTGTATATATATATAAAAACACACATGCATGTATATTTAAGAAAAAAAAAAAATTTATATATAAAATATTCATATTTATATATAATTTAAATTAGATATAAATCCATATACCATATATAAATCCATATAAAATATTTCTTAAATATATACAAGCATGTGTGTGTATTTATATATCTAAAATAATTATACACAGTGCCCCCACATATATTATGTAAACACAAACTTTTATTTTGGATGCGATTAATCGAGATTAATCATTTTGACGGCCCTACCGCTAACGTTAACATTAATGAGCTTGGAAACCACAATGAACTTTTTCTGCCTAAATAAAGTAATGATTACTGTATTTATAACTAGCATATCTCTAGTCATAGTCCATTGTAAAATGTAAGTTATGCTTGCGAGGAGTGAACATTTAGACATAGAGAAAAAGTATCAAACGTATCTTGTGCAGAAAAGTTAGCTTTTCTTTTACACGTGTGTGAAATCCAACAATATTTAATAAAAAAAAAAAAAATCAGCCGATATATCGGAATATCGTATTTTAAAACCCAAAAATATTTGTATCGGTCTCGGCCTTCAAAATCCTTTATCGGTCGGGCTCTAATTAAAACTCATTATATTAAATACGAGACCTATTATCAAACACGACAAACATTACAGTTCAAATCATACGTTCACAGAAACTGCCCTCACATCTAACAACAATTGAAATGCGCAACTGAAATATTACATTCTCAATTGATATTTAATGATGTGCAGTCCTAATCCACACACCCTAAAGCTTTCAGCACACAAACTTAAACATGTGACGACCTTGCACCCAGTCTTTATCTAATACAGTGAGAACAGTGTGCTGCTTTAACACTCTCCGAGTAAACAGCTTTGAGATATTGATCTAAATGAGAACTGCTCGCTCTGAGGAACAGACGCGCACACACAACCTGGCAGATGAGAGGAGCAAATGGACGCGTGTACGTGCGGGCGGAGGGTAATTGTGTCTGATGTGCTTAGTCAGAGTAATAACACCGAATGAAAATGTCAATTAGGCACTTTGGGAACAACTTCAATGCAGCCTAAAAAGCAAACTTGTTTACTCCATTTGGGAGGATTTGGCCATGAGTAATAGAGAGCCTAGCAACCAACCCGCAACATTTATTTGATGAGTGTTTAATGCGAGGATGTCGCCAAAGGGACATAAAAGAGCAATACAAACACTAAATGATAAAAGCTAAAATACATCTCGCAATGATCAGTGGCTAATGCACTGATTAAAAGAAAACTGACCTCTCCTTTGGGATAGCGATAACGATATTTGTCCTGGTCCCGTAATGCAAACTCCAGAGGAAACTTCAGCTGGATCTCCTCATACATGAGCTCCTCGCAAACACCCTAAACACACATGGAGTCCATTAACACAATATCCAGAAAATACATTCGGGGCATTTTTTGTTTAACAGTCATAAACAAGATACTTACGGCATCTATCTCATTGAGAGCTTTCCACTGTTCATATGGTACATGCACAGCTTCTGCCGTCTGTATGGTCCTCTTCATCTGACTCGTCCACACCTTTAAATCACTGATATTCTGCGACTGGATAAACTGGCCCAAAGCGTCAGCAAACTGAGAGGGAATGAAAAACAAAACAGGTTTAAAGTACAGAAACTTCAGTTGGACTGATAATTACTTGCATGTTATGGCTAATAACTAGGGGTCAGTGTTGTGAACGTTAACTGAACGTGCTGTATTACTGCCTCAGGGCTGCCAACTCTCACGCAATTGAGCCAATTCTCACGCTCTCACGCCACACCCTCCATTTCTCACGCTAAAGTGTTAAGCCAGTCGGCAAAATACTTGAAAGATGAGTTTATCTATAGATCCACCAGTTGAGCCACTCGTGGTCGACTAGTTTTACCGCAAATTAGTTAAAATATCCTCTAATCTAGAGCGATCGTGCATACTGATCGCGTGAGCAAAGTGCACACTTTTCTTTAAATCACCCAGCACAAACAGAATGCCTATTCTTAAAGGGATACTCCACTTTTTTTTTTTTTTTGGAAATAGGCTCATTTTACCACTCCCCCAGAGTTAAACAGTTGAGTTTTACCGTTTTCAAATCCATTCAGCCGATGTTTTTGATATTTATAAGAATATCAGTAACCAGACAGCAGTGGTGGACAGTAACGAAGTACATGTAATTCGTTACTGTACTTAAGTAGCTTTTTTGCGTATCTGTACTTTACTCAAGTATTTAAATTTTGGGAGACTTTTACTTTAACTCCACTACATTTCAAAGTCAAATATCTTACTTTTTACTCTACTACATTTTCAAAATCAGTCGTTCCTTTTTTTATTTATGAGTGGATAAAAACGTAACTGGTCAAACGAGCCACCAATCACAGTACAGCGCACGCGCTTTGTTTTGAACTTGCCTTGGCTTTATCTACTAAGCGCAAACCAGAGCCGTTTAATATGAGAGTTGCGTACATAGATGGTTGTTACAGTGATCTCGCCGCCGCCCGGTCACGTTATTCGTGTAGCTCTCAATAGTTCCAAAAAAATCGCGTTGACAATGATTTTAAGCGGGACAAAGAGCAGTATTATTGGAGCAATATCGGTAAGTATTGACTCATAATGTACATTGCTTACGTTGCCACTAAAATGACTTGCATATAATAACTTTTTTTCTGGGGAGTAGCCTAGCAGAAACACTGCATTAGGCTAATACGTTTTTGTGTTTAATTTTGGAGGGAAATTGGCTGCTCCCATAACATATATTAGGGGTGTAACGGTACATATATTGGTATTGAACCGTTTCGGTTCGAGGCTTCCGGTTCGGTACGCATACAAACCGAACGATTGCTTGGACCATTTTTCCTGCCGGCAAAATTCGCGCTGACGCGGCCAACACATCGTTGCGATAACTAGTGAGATGCATTCACATTTCTCCGTTATTAACCGTAGATCTCTATTAGATCAAACAGCGCTGTCATGGAAACCAGAAGAAACATTGTGCCGTAAATAAACTAGTAGGGCCTAATACTTTACGTCCACAGACCGGCAACATTCACCATGGATTTAATATAGTTAATATAGTAATATAGTATAGTATATAGTATATTTAATATAGTATATTTAATATAGTAACACTAACTGGAACCAGTTAAATAAAAATAAATAAAATAAAATAAATAAAAATATTAAATAAATGCTGTTCTTTGAACTTTCTATTGATCAAAGAATCCTGAAATAAAAATGTAAAAAACTGTTTTCAACATGGATAATAATCATACATGTTTCTTGAGCAGCAAATCATCATATTAGAGTGATTTCTGAAGGATCATGTGACACTGAAGACTGGAGTAATGATGCTGAAAATTCAGCTTTTCTTCAGAGGAATAAATTACATTTTAATATATATTAAAAGTCATTTTAAATTGTCATAATATTTCACAATATTACTGTTTTTGTTTTTTTAATCAAAAAGTTGCAGCCTTGGTGAGCAGAAGAGACTTCTTTTAAAAACATAAAAAATCTTACCGATCTTAAACTTTTGACCGGTAGTGTCAGACTAATTAATATCATTTCATTAATAGATTGGTGTGCCAAAAGTGTCATTAGTCTTCACTTAGATTGAGTTAAGCAAGAGTCTTGTGACAAATTACAATAGGACATTATAGCTATAAAAAAATAAAAGTACTTGGATACTCAAGTACATTTGAAGGCAAATACTTTTGTACTTTTACTCAAGTGAATGTTCAAAGGCAGCACTTCAACTTTTACTTGAGTAATATTTTACCTTGAGTATCTTTACTTTTACTCAAGTACATGGTATGTGTACTTCGTCCACCACTGCCAGACAGTTTCTGGTCTCATTGACTTCCATAGTATATTTTTTTCCTACTATGGAAGTCAATGAGACCAGAAACTGTCTGGTTACTGATATTTTTCTAAATATCAGAAAATCGACTGAATGGATTCGTAAACGGTAAAACTCATCTGTTTAACTCTGGGGGAGTTGTAAAATGAGCCTATTTCCAAAAAAAGTGGAGTATCCCTTTAAAGTCTTGTGCTGTTTTATGAAGGCAAAAAGCCATATAATGGTTTCGATTTTAGTTCATTGGCAAAATATAACGCTAAAGACCTTCATGTTAGTTTATACTTTTTACATCTCATATGTTTGGCAAAAGACGGATTCGAACTCAGGTCCGAGCGCATCAAAAGCTCTTCAAAACGAACTACACGCTCTACGCCACTGTAGCTGTTCCGAAACTAGCGTGTTTTTGTTAAAAAAAGAGTTCAATCCAGCTGTAAAGCAGCTCTAAAAAGAAAATAGTGTCACTGTTTTGTTGAAATAAATAAAAAATAAAAATCAATCATTTCAACTGATACGAAAGTGTTCAATTCACACTCTTGGATTCTGGATCCAGTGCAAAATTGAGTATTAAATTATTATAAGGTCTAACGTTTATTAATATATCCATTAATCTACACTACTGATCAAAAAGTTTGGGGTCAGTAAAATTTGTTTAATTCATCATTATTATATTTAATCAAAAATGCAGTAAAAAGTATTTTAAAAAAGTGGTTTTCATATTAGAAATCATTCTAATATGCTGATTTGGTGCTCAAGAAATATTTTGAAAACAATATTTTTGTGGAAACCGTGATTTTCTTCATTTTAGATGAATGAAAAATTAATTTGATGATGGATGACAGTGTTGTATCTCCATGAACTCAAGCTCGTAACCTTGGTGTGATTTTATACATTTGACATTAGACTCACATTTTAGGGGTATAACAAAAATTTGCATTCACCAAACATTGCTATTAGTATTAATTAGGCCTTGCTCTCACTTTGCCTGATACTGAAAGGCTAATTTGCACATTTTGCACACAGGCGTGCTTTATATTTTGCACTGGCTTTCTCAGTCGCTGCACCCAGGTTATGGAATGCACTTCTTCTTAATGTTAGAAATGCATATTTCAAGACCGACAAGACTAGTTTTATACTTGTTTTACAGCTTACCTGCTTTCCCCTTGCCGAAAGGCCTGAATCTCCTCCGATACGACCTTTGACGTTCAGATCGCTCTCTCCATGCCGGCACAAGTAGATGGAGCGGGGTGTGATGTGAATGTTCATGAGGTAGTAAACTATTCGGCTCTGTATGTGGTCCTGAACCCGGTTTACTAGGTACCGCCTTCCCACATCGATGATCTTTATGAACGAAAGGTCCCTGAACACACACACACACAAAAAAGAGGTTAAATTCATGGATTCAAGATAGATTGGATTTAATTCAACAGCACCGAAATGGCATTTACCGGTCCAGTTCCTCATCCAGTGGCTCATAGGAGTTTTCATAACATTTTATCCTCTTCATAAAGTCTGCTACAGCCTCTTCTGTGTTACAGTGTGTGTAGTCTGGACTGCCCAACTTCACTTGCTGAAAACCAAAACCACAAATTTAGACCAAAAACAGTCAAAACATGGTAAAAAAAAACATTCTGCTTTTCGGAGACTTACCACAATGTTCTCTGCAATAACGTCAGGGTCTTCACACACAGATTCTACAAAGAAAACCTGTGATGTGAAAAGAGTGTTTTAAAACCGCTGAAGTGAGAAACACATAAGATAATCATTGTAGATGAATTATCCCATATCCAGCACCTTGAAACCATTCTGCTCTGCAAATCTGATGATTGTCTCTCTCCTTTCTCTTGTTGTGTTTGTGGCATCAAAAACCTGAGAAATGAAGATCAACATGGCCAGAGGTTAAATTGGAGCTAAAGAGAGACAACAGTTGTGTCCTAAATGACGCACTATAAACTTATTCACTATGTTGTGTCCAACATTCCACACTTACAAGAGATAAAAACGATATAAATACTGTTCATTTTCTCACACAAACCGCTCGTCTCGTGTCTTAGGCCATCAATGTGTACTTACATTTACGAGTCATTAAATCATGTTTAATTTGGACTTCTCTGTGCATGCTCTTTGAGGTGGTGACCATAGACCTCCATTATATGACTGATAGACACGAACAAAAATAATGTGGAAACACAGACACCTACATTTTGGATGCCCTTGAGGTAAGCTAAAACATATCAAAAATTTGCAGGCCCATGCTGGTATAGCCATAGATATCTATAGGTATAATATGCATTTCATGACTAGTTATCATCTAGTCATGACTAGACTAGTTTCATGATAGTTATCTTAGTGTGGATGAAGGCCTAAACTTACAGAAAAGATGCGTATATTAATGTTAACTTATACTTGAGCACAGTATTTGTATAACAATTCTCTGTTCAATTCAATGTGTTCAAATTATGTTTTCCTTACCGCAACCTGGCCACCCTCATCTGTGAGGTACTGCCGAACGTCATTGAGAGCTGCCAGTGCACACTGCCTAAAAGAGACAAGAAATCACATGAGCTTTTTAAACCTGTGGTTTTATTTCATATTTTAAATGACCACCATAGACAAACTATATGTCTTACTTCCTTATTTTAAGCCCCTCTTCATTATCTGGCCTGAAGAACTCAAAGGATTTGTATATCTTCACACATTCACGTCTGTACTGCCCAACGTTAAACTCTGCGGAAGTGAAAAACCAAGACAAACCAATTTCGGGATCAGCAAAGCCACACATCTGGAACCAAAAACGCTTGGCCAGCATTTAAACAGCCATCACAAATCATTATTTTATTTGAGAATCACACCGCATGTGCTTGTACCTTTCGTTGGAACATCAATCCAGTTGAGGTAGCGTGTCAGTTTCTTGGAGATGTAGGTCTTTCCTCTGGCCGGGAGACCCACGGTTACTATAAGTGTGGGGCAGTTGGTCATGCATACTGGAAGAAAAAAGAAAAGCAGCTTATAAACATTATTTTTGACAACAATATTCTTCACATACTACAGGTGAACTGTCATTCGTCACACCAAATGGCGTTTACACAGAAATGTTTTAATCTCTGTGCAGTTTAGCTGACCTTTTATTGCATTAATAAAATCTGAGTTGTCATTGTAGAGCATAAGTCATTTTGGTATCTCCACATCAAATTGCATAATATCATATCGATGTCCACATAGTCCTACAAATTGCTGCAATCTAAAATGTGTGGGAATTATTGTTTTACATTTTAAATTATAAAGTATTTAAAGAAATACACAGAACAGAATAGTTTTACAAGATCAATATTTAGCCATTGAAATATTTTTACAGCAGAGCATAACTGATCATTTGATTTACTTTTATTATACAGATTTCCATGACTTTCCCTGGCATAGAAAAAATATTTTTTAATTTCCCTATTTTTCCAGGTTTTTACCGTGGGAACGTTGAACATATGTGAATTAGTTTCATTTTTTTAATAGTTATTATTATTATTCGGCTTTTATTTTCGTTATTACTATATATTTATAGTTTATTTGAAAATGCATTTACTAGTGAACCGCGTAATATTATGTATCGATTTACATTGTTATAATGACCATTATGTACAAATATACGTAAACAACTCAAAATCATTCATTTCAATGTGTGTAATCTTCTTAAATCGCATTTAATGTGTAATTTTAAAAAATGCAATTACACGAAAAGCCTCTAGATTTGTTTCAGACATTGCTAAATGGTATCACCATTGAAGTGTTGCATCAGAAAGCCCCTGTAACCCTCATCCGACTCCAGCATCAGTGTCCGGGTCTCATCCTTTCATCCATACTTACCCTTTCTTTGACTAATGTGTCTCTCTGGAAGGCCGTTTTTGGAGGATGGCACCCATATTTTCTTTAAAGGATTCTGAGTGAGCTCTCGGGTTAGACTATTACCGCATTGCTCCGTGTTGTTCTCTATTACGCTCATTATATTCGACGTCTCAACACACGAGCTTTCATTACCGTCAGTGCGCACTAAAGACAGCGGGGAAGAATGTCATGAGACTGGTAGAGAATGGCCCTACCGTAACGGCACGAAGAGATGCGCGGCAACGAAACTTTACCGTAATGCAAGGTATACATTTTTAACTTAATGATTAAGCTTATGACAGATACAATGCTTCCTAAAATATGTGGTTAATTGGATTTATATTATATTTTCACCTTTCAACCGTTATAATTGTTCGTCGGTCGGTGTAATAATCATTCTATCCATTCTGTTGAATAGACGACGTGGTCACGCGGTACGTGTTACTTTTCTCAGCGCTGTCGTGGATAGACTAGTCATCAGTCTTTTGTGGTTACTGGATATTGCACAACGTTGCGGGGGAAGGGTTAGGATTGGGGTGGGGTTAGGATTAGGCAATCTTCAACGAGGGTTCAGGAGTGTAATAATTTGGCAAGGGGTCGAAATAGATCCGCATCCCGGCCTCAATCCAGGGACGTATTTGCGTTCACACCCAAGGCGATTTTTTAACAATTTCCAGAAATCAACGCGATGTGTGAAAGGGCTTTAAAATACAATTATTTTGGATTCTCGATTTAAATTATTATCATTTTTAGTCTACAAATTTCTCCAGAAAGCTAAAAAAAATCTCTCTTTTTTTCAACATTTGCATTATATAATGGTATGTTTAACCCTGTAAAGCCTGACATGAAATAATAGTAAGAGGAAAATATATACTTTTAAATGGATCAGTTTACTGAATAGGAGTTGTCACTCTATATCTCCCAATAAAGTGTCTTATAAGATAGCCTAATATTTAAATGCTTAGTTTCATGAAAGCTCTGTAGTTTTAGTTGTGGGGGGCAAAAACATAATGCAATCCAAAGATTTAAATATTTAAAGCCTGTTGTATCGTCTTTGATACATATCCTACATTTTAACATGATTTTCCAAAAGACAAATGAATGAATAATCATGTAAAAAGAAGTAGCTTCTGTCCATTAAACATTCATCTTGTAAAAAATAGCTTTTATATTGTTATTAATATTTAACGTTTACTAATAATTAATGATTTCACACCAAAAAGGAATGCAAACCACAACCTGAAGAGGGACATTTTTAGGATTGCACTTTAATTTTACTTGTTTAAAAAAAAAAAAACCTGTATCAATCTGATGACATAGTATATTTTAAGCCAAGTTTTGATCATGTTGCTAATCTGAGGCCTTATAAATTTGCATATCGAATTTGACCTAGGCTTTTCAATTGCTAATTCGAGCACCATGTGGTACTGCACATTTGAATTATTGGAATTTACTTTTTTTATTATTTGAATGTTTACAAAATTAATATACATGTTTGAGACTTAAACTCTAAAATTAAATTAAATGCACACAAAAAACATACGGAACTATTTTACACTGATCACGGACATTTTCAATGGCCTTAGCAAGTGTGTTGGCAAGCTGTAACATGGATAGATCAGTAAGACAACTGGTATAATCCGACTATCTTGTAAAACCTGTTGTCCAGGGGACATTAGGATATAAAGATGATGCTTGTATTAAACGCAATTGCAAAATAATGTAAATTAGGTCAAAGGTCACCATCAAAATTAGCAGTGTGAAAGATCATAGACTCAGCTTAAACCAAAAACATCAAACCACTGCCCTTCAAAAACAGCAGCCAATTACAATAATATATATTTTAAGGCAAAAACAAATGTCAGAACCTTCTTTTTCTTACATTTTGGAAGTTAAAGTAAAGTCAAAGTCATGATACTAAACACAAATTATCCACTAGATGGCAAGAAAGAGACATGTTGGCTACGCACCCTATGGATTGTGGGTAGGGGATTTGACTTCAGCTGTGAGAATAGCTTCATAATAACAGTGATTTGTGAGAAACGTCATGTGTTTATATCAGTGCACAATGTCTTGGCACTGAAATGTGTTAACAGATCATCTAAGGAAGAAAAACAATGAGGCTATACAATGTTAGAATGCCTTTTTCAGCTTAAGTTAAAGGACAGTTTCTTATTTAACAACACACATGCATATTAGTAACAGATTTTTTTCCTGGTTCCATAAACATTTTCTTTAAAAAAAAAATGGAAAAAAACAATCATGCTTTGCAACAGGTCTTTCAACTGAAACTAAGCTGTTCTGGATAAGGAACTAGTAAACCACAAAAACTCTACAATCATACATTTAACTCCCAATACTAGATTTTATAATACAATAGAGTCTATTGTCAAACTATGAATCATATTTTGCAGGTAGTAAGTCAAACGCATAAACCACCATTCAGATGACCTGGTAGTTCGAGGAAAAAGTGGGTGTGGAATATGTTAAAGTCATTCTGCAAACAACAAATCATAATCTCTCAAAACATATCACCATCACCAAAAACAGCTTATCTTGTCCCCAACTGGTAGCATGATAAACTTTCATAGCTTGAAATCTCTGACTTAGGCTTTAGTTCTTATCTGTACTAGCTTGGAATCTGACCGTCTTTCCCATCACAATGGATTTGGCAATACTTTAGAGATACAAACCTACACCCATTTAATTACCAGCCCAAATTGCTATGCATTTCTGCAAGCCAAGCCCCTCATTTTCCTGTCATTAGAACAAATCTGGAAGACATGCTACAGTAGCTGTGTTCATTATAATATTTATCATTTGCTGATAACCTTAATAATAAAATCCTGCTGATTTTTGTCCTCTCTCTAGGCCATAGTATTCTATTTTTACAACTGGACAAGCTGCAGTTTACCTCCATAATCTAACAGATATGGCCAGGATTTGACCTCAACACCTCCACACTCCTGCACAGCATGAATGACATGCCCAACACAAACACAAAACGCTTCACAGCCCAAATAAAATCGATCTTTAGTGCACATAAAACCTCAATGCATGCAGCACATGACCTGAACACTACGTTCTTATCTTCATTCATTCAATGCATAACACAGAACACAGCTCCAGTTTATTTTTAGACCACGCGCATGGTTTACAGGCAATGTATAACCATAGGTTATGCGAGTATATTATTAACAGACCATATATATATATATATATATATATATATATAAAATCATGTTCAAATAAACAGCTCGTGGACTGTTGAGTCCAACACACACGCGCCTACGTGACAGAGTCTTGTTTACTTCTTCCTCGTCGCGTACACAATACCAGCTGCTTCCGCCATAAAACAGCCATAACCTCATGTTCCTTACCCCTCTTATCCAGATTCTGCGTGTTTTTGGACCGGCTGGCACCCCTCATTGTCCGCGTTGTGTGTGTTAGTGCTTTATTTTGATGCTCGAGCCTTGAGGTATAAAGGAGAAGTATGCGAAAACGCGAGCGCACACGCCCACTGATTGACAGGTGGTTCAGCCAATCGCTGCGAGGCAGAGGCGAGCGGACACACCCACCCTTCATTAGAAAGAATCAGGGGAAAGTTTGTGTTGATACTGTTGCGCAGTGTTATGCAATTTTTGTATGTTACTTTCGCGGGAATGTGAGCCTTTGTTTTCGTTTTGAACACGCCCAAAAACAATTTAATTTTATATGACATAACTATAATATATTAAATATAGTTTACTATATATAAATGATATAATTGTATATGGAAGTTCTAAAAATAATACATTTTGTCACTATTATAATAGTATAATATCTATCTATCTATCTATCTATCTATCTATCTATCTATCTATCTATCTATCTATCTATCTATCTATCTATCTATCTATCTATCTATCTATCTAATAGCAGCACACACTAAAACATCTTATACATAATCTTGAATTACAGGATGGATGGATAGATCAGGAATTAAACCATTGTGGAGAATTAATTAAATCTAATTCAACAAGGCCTACATATGCCTACTAATGTAGGAGAGAGGTGTTTTAATCACTCGCTGTCTCTCAGGAAATGTCTCGGCTATATTAGGAACATCTTGACCTGCTGGACTATGCAGTGATTCTGCATTCAAAAACATTTTTAGCCTGTACGGCTGGAACATGTCAGTCACGTCCCAACACTACCATGACGCCACAGTAAAAACAGAAAGAGCTGTGTGGACACAGGCCAAGTCAGGAGAAAGGTCACACAGGTCTGTGCATGGTGTAACTATTCACATGGTGAATATCAATCAATAAACAAAGTTGAAATGGTTTGAGGTTGACTTGCTTTCGGCATGAGCCAATGTTTTTGGTAAGCTGTATAAAAAAAGGCAAAAGTGTGAGTTACGGCTAAGTTCAGTCGGGGACATGAAATTCTGATGAGGGCATTAAATTCAGAAGGTTCCCAGGACAGGATGTAATTGTGATCTAATGCAAGCAAACACATTATGCACGTCAATAAGCTTGTGATCTTTCCTTCAGAAAGTGTACTGTTTTTACAATAGTATAACATATGTAAACAAGACAGTAGGGAAGGCTGAAAATAAATACACAACTTGTGACAACAGATCATGACCTTTACGCGTCTATCCAGAACATTCTTTATAAAGGCCATAGTGACCCTGGCTCAAGCTTTAGTTATCCCCATTCGTGGCTCTCACGGCACAGGCAGGCACTTGAGAAAGACTCCCTAACTGCTTTGATTTGTATGTCAAATACAGTTAATTCTATGATAGGTATATAAAAATTGAGATACAGTCAGGAAACTTAAGGAACATCCCTCTCATGTAAACACATTGATCTGAATATCATATTGTTAATTGGTGCTTGTTAAAGAAAAAAATGAGATTGAATTTTGGGGTAATAACAGTTTGATTTTATGGGTAAGTTTTATTTACGCAAATGTAGATTTGTTAAAATTGTTACACGTTTTGGGATTCTATTTTTTTTTAATTCTTAAAACTGAGTGCCCTAAATATCTGTTTTAATTTGCTTCCAATATTTTGTTATTTGTTTTTTGTAAGTAATTATTGTTTGTGTGTTTTATTATATTTACTATTATAAACACATCATTTAAGTACAATAAAATAATAGTAAAATGTATTTAAAAAAAAACTACTAAAATAAATACTAAATAACTACTAAAAAGTTTAAAAACGACAAAAAATAATACATAAAAATAATAAAAACTAAGCTACTAAAAATGACTAAAACTTTCATTCAAATTAAAGTAAAAACAGAAAAAAAATCAATAAAATCTATTTCTAAATAGCCTATTATAACAGAACGTCAATGATACTAAATTTACACTGTATAATAAGGTAAAAAATACACAATAAGGGTCTTATCAAGCGAAAGGATCGCTCATTTAAAAAATAAATAACAAAGTTAAACTTTTATAAGCTCAAATGTTCGCCTTGCTGTTCTGTGATGCACGTTCGTGACTCTCCTGTTCGAATTCGTTAATCAAAATGAACAAATCTTTTTCCGAGTCAATTCGTTCATTTAGCTCGTTGAATGAACCAAATGACATGAAAAAAAAAATTCGTTCATTTTGATTAACGAATTCGAACGGGAGTCACAAACGCACATCACAGAACAGCAAGGCGAACATTTGAGCTTATAAAACTTAAACTTTGTTATTTTTTTAAAAAAAAATGAGTGATCGTTTCGCTTGATAAGACCCTTATTCACCGTCTGGAATCGTTTAAAGCCCTTTGAACAGTTTGCAGTTTGCACTGAAACTGTCTTTTGGACCTTGAACCGTTTGGTTCCCATTGAAGTCCATTATATGGAGAAAATCTTGGAATGTTTTCATCAAAAACCTTAATTTCTTTTCGACTGAAGAAAGAATGATATGGAAATCTTGGATGACATGGGGGTGAGTATATAATCAGCAAAAGTTTTTTTTTTAACTACTCCTTTAATTTAACAACCTAGTGTCCAAATACTTGTTTGTCTTCACTTTGAGCAGTGTATCAATTATTTTATCATTTTTCAAATTCGTTTTGATGAATGTTGTGCTTGACTTATTTTATTTCTCTAAAATAAGTATACTTTGTTTTGATATTTTGTTATCTAATGCAATAAGATTCATAGATTTTAAGTGTGGACTGCATTTTGTAAATATTTCTTGAGATCATGTTGCACAACATTTTTGAAATAATTGTTCATGATTGTAATTGAGGTAGCTACCTCATTCAAAGGCACTTGTTCCTCAAAGATCAGGTGAGCATTTGTTTTAGAGCAGCGCTGGCATAACTAGGGCAAAAGTCAATGTTAAGTGGCCATCTAAATATGTTCACTAGAAAGTGGCCCACTATCCGCCAGACTAATCCTGGCTTTGCACCAAAACGCTGTGTGATACGTGCTATTTATAAACCACAGTGCCTGACTACAAAGAAAGCAGGGGATTTAGTACAAGTCATGAACCTTTTTTTTCAAAGCTAGAATGGGAAAACATACCTTCTCAGAATATACGACACAAACAGCACACGTACCTGTGAGAAATCCCAGTATTTCATCATAATGATTATGTCTGCCTAATGCGAATTCTGGTAAGTGATTATTCAGATGTCACCTTCTCTTACGTTATGACTGCTCCAGTAAGGAATGGAGACTGCAGAAAATGTTCTTTGGGCCTGATCTGAGGTCAGGGTTTTAGTTACTTATGCAGAAATTGGGTAGTTTGGGTTGAGGAAGTGACTCACTGCACCAAAAATTACCACATCTCCAGTACGGACAATACAGTTCCTCGGAAAACGTTTATTTGCAATAAAAAGGGCCGACAACAAAAGCCAAAAATGAACAACAAATGACGTCTCTGGAGTGAACTGCATGATCGGACTGATGACTAAGACATCTTAAATACACATACATAACATACACAGTGCGAGAGGTGCGTATCAAGTAATAGATCAGTACACAAAAAAGACATATAAAGTTAATGAACACTCACAAACGGTACACACACACACACACACCCACAGAACTGAAGCAGCTTTTTCAGTCCTTCAGTGCTAGTGGTTGAAACAAGGACTTCCTCTGTGTACATGTGCATTCCCTCCAATTATTCCTCTATTTTTCCTGATTATCAATGAAATTGTCTGCATTTCTTGCCTTTTTTCTATTAATCCAGCCATCTTCTGTTCTTCTTTTGGAGAGCCCATCTCTCCCTCTGTTTCTGTTCTTGTTCTTGACTCCTTCGGTCTGATCTTGCACTTTCCTTCTCGTCATTGATCTGTCTATCGTCCATCTCCAGTCCCTCATTGGCTACTGCATCCGCTTCCTCCACTCTTCTCGCCCGTCGCCGCTTTCTTCCGTCTCTTGTTCAGCAAGGGGTTACTGGAGGCATCTAAGTCTTTAATCTTCACCTGCTCATAATCTACACGCATGGTGGCCAACGCACTGGTTAGCTCTTCCTACAAACCAAGAGAAAGAAAGAAGAAAAATTAGAAATCGTACAACATACTTAAAGGAGTAGTTCGCTTTTGAAAAAACTTTTGCTGATGATTCACTCACCCCCATGGCATCCAAGATGTCCATGTCTGTCTTTCTTCAGTTGAAAAGAAATTAAGATTTTTGATGAAAACATTCCAGGATTTTTCTCCATATAATGGACTTCAATGGGAACCAAATGATTCAAGGTCTAAAAGACAGTTTCAGTGCAAAGTGCAAACTGTTCAAAAGGCTTTAAACGATTATAGACGATGAATAAGGGTCTCATCAAGCGAAACGATCGCTCATTTAATAAATAAATAACAAAGTTTAAATTTTATAAGCTCAAATGCTCGCCTTGCTCTGTTCTGTGACGCATGTTTGTGACTCTCCTGTTCGAACTCGTTCATCAAAATGAACGAATCTTTTTTCGAGTCATTTGGTTCATTCAACGAACGAAACGAACAAATTGACTCGTAAAAAGATTTGTTCATTCTGATGAACGAGTTCGAACAGGAGAGTCACGAACGCACACGGAGCAAGGCGAGCATTTGAGCTTATTTGAAAGAGTTTCACCGCACTCACGGCAAACAAGGTGCCAGACAGATACAACTTGAACAATAAATAAATAGATTGTCTGCACACTTGAATCCTTCAAGCAAAATTTAATGCCAAGCTTTCGGTAATACAACCATCCTCAGGGCATACACAAACTCCATGTAACTTTACATTTAACTGTGTTCACACACACCATGATCAATCAATAGTGATCACCCACACCTGCACAGGCCAGGTAGGGCCAATTGTAGTCCAATGGTGGGAGTTGTAGTTTTTTAAGGTGATCAACCCTAACTTTTTGTGAAGAAGTGAAAAACACTAAAAGACACAGACATAAATATATACAAAAAGTATACAAAAATATATAAATATATACACACATTCATTCATGCTTACAACATAAGTACATTGAGACTGCAAAAACCTCAGAAACATCGTCATAAACTGCAGAATTCAAGACTTATAAAGAAGAAAAAAAGGAAAAGAAAACAATACAGCTGTGACTAAAGCATGACACTCATGTCAAAGTCCACATTTAAACCTTTAGGATGTAAGGCGTCCAAGGTATGAATCCAGTAAAGTTCCCTTTGGCATAGTACTTTATCAGTATTGCCACCTCTAGGTAATTTAATCTGCTCAATTCCCTGAAAACGGAGAGAAGAAACTGAATGACCACACTCTGTAAAGTGGCAGGCTACAGGGTAGTTAGGGTCAGCACGTCTAATCGAGCTTTTATGCTCACTGATCCTCTGTTTCAAACTACGTGTGGTCTTCCCCACATACACCATATCACAAGGGCATCTTAAAATGTAAATAACGTTCTTGGTTGTACATGTAATAATGCCCTTCACATTGTAGCTCTTACCGGATCTCGGATGTTTAAAGTTAAAGGTCTTGTGTGTGTTATTACATTGTGCACAATTCCCACAAGGATAGTTCCCATCCCTCAGGGGTGCTAAGAGTGTTTGGGTAGGGGCTGATCCTATACATGCTTTAACTAACCTATTGCGGAGGTTAGGGCCCCGTCTAGACACAAACAAAGGTGGATCCTTAAATTTATCCTGAAGAGAAGAATCATCAGATATAAGGTGCCAATATTTCATAATTGTGTTTTTAATAATAAAAGATCTTGGAGTAAAAGAAGTTATGCAGGAGACCGAAAACTTTTTATCCTTTTTAACACTCTTTTTCAAAAGGTGTGATCGTGGTGTGGAGAGGGCGATATTATATGCCTCTTCAATACTTTTAATGGGATAACCTCTGGTTAGGAATCTTTGTTTCATATCTGTAGCATTTTCTTTAAACTCTTCAGTAGAATGGCAAATACGTCTAAGCCTATAGAATTGACTCTTCGGTAGGCCATTTTTCAGGGCACTGGGATGCGAGCTACTTGCCAAAAGAAATGAATTGCGATCAGTCTCTTTATGATACAGGGTTGTGGTCAATCTCCCCTTTTCTAGTTTTATCCACATGTCTAAGAAATGCACGCGTTTAGAGTCGGATTCTACACTGAATTTCAAATCAGGACTCATTCTATTGAGGTAAATCGTAAATTCATTTAGCTCATCCTGGGACCCTTTAAAAACACACAAGATATCATCCAAATATCTATAATATCTGATGATATTACTCCGGAAGGGATTCCTATCCTCATTAAAAATAAACTGTTGTTCAATGAATCCAACATATAAGTTGGCATAACTGGGGGCAAAGGTACTCCCCATACTTGTGCCTTTAACTTGGAGATAAAATTCACCCTGATGGAAAGCAAAGAAGTTTAATCTGAGGATTGTAGATGCTAGATCACAGATAAATGCGCTGGGTGGATTCACACCCTCAGGGCGATTCTGTAGGAAGTATTCTAGTGCTATAATACCTCGTTCATGAGAAATATTGGTATATAGACTTTCTACATCAAATGTCGCTAGAATAGTATCAGAGGGGAGATCCTGGAGTTCAGAGATTTTATTAATAACATCCGTAGAGTCCTGTACATAAGCTGGCAGATGTTTCACAAAAGGTTTGATGAAATAATCTACAAAATTTGATAATGGCTCTAGTAGTGACTCATTACTCGCAACTATAGGTCTGCCCTTGGGTTTGATAAGGCTTTTGTGTATTTTAGGAAGCATATAGAACACCGGAATAACTGGATGTTGTCTATTAAGATAGCTGAATTCTTCTTTAGTTATCCAATTTTGTTCTAAGGCTTCCAATTTTGTTCTAAGAGCATTTGAGCTTATAAAACTTAAACTTTGGTATTTATTTTTTAAATGAGGGATCGGTTCACTTGATAAGACCCTTATTCATCGTATGAAATCGTTTAAAGCCCTTTCAACAGTTTGCAGTTTGCGCTGAAACTGTCTTTTGGACCTTGAACCGCTTGGTTCCCATTGAAGTCCATTATATTGAGAAAAATCCTGGAAATGTTTTCATCAAAAACCTTAATTTCTTTTCGACTGAAGAAAGAAAGACATGGACATCTTGGATGACATGGGGGTGAGTAAATTCTCACCAAACTTGTAGCCAATCAGCAGCAGGGGGTGTGTCCAGTGATGATGAGAGAGGAGAGAGAGTGAGAAAGAGGTGAGTTTCTTCCAGCGCTGGAGGTTAAACCAACCTTTTATTTTGACGGGCTGCCGTGTAGACCTTTGAGTCTCTCAGTGTTTTTATGATATGACGACAGTTTTTCTCAAATCAAACTAAAATGCTACTAAAGGGACTGTGTAGATGAAGCTCCTCCATTAATGTCCTCATTTAGACTGAAAACATTGCAAGTGTCACGCGTCCTTCAGTGTGTGGTAAATGAATCCGTGCGTCTACGGCATTCATTCACTCGAACGTGCATGATTCCTTTTTAAATAGTCTTTATGCGGTTTATTATTCACCAACACAAGTGAATATCGCAATTTTACTGAAGTTTACTGACCTACTTTTTATCAAAGATCTGACAAATTCGATGAAATTACACATTACAAAGTAAATCCTGTTTTCATGCCTGGATTGTACAATTCGGTCCATGTTTTCCGCATAGCGGGAGTGAAATCGTATGGTTGACGAAACCATAAAACACGAAGAAGAACAAGTCACCGTCACTTACTGATCCAGCATCAGTGATACTTCACAGTTGTATTTTCAGTTATTTGAGCTTGAGCTTTAGAAATGCTTGAGAAAATGTAGCTTGTGTGGATGAAATAAAAAAAAATAGCTTTCAAAACAGCGACTTTATCACCATGCTACTGAGGAACGTAGTTAAACTAGTACAGCCCAACACTGATATCCACTTAATTTGGCTTTGTTTCAAATTTGATAAAAACACAATCCACCCTTGCTTTGTGTGTTCGTACAGAATGGCGGAGCGATGAACAGAGGGGTGTGTTTGTTTGGGTTAATTGGGAACAGGTTCAACACTGATTCTCAGAAATCGCTTACTGCACCTTTAACTGTTTACTCACAAAAACCTGTTGATTGCATTGTATTACTTTCATTTTATTGAAAACGTAACACTTTAGTTTATGCTACATCCACTACATCCCTTAATTCTAACCAATACCTAAACTTAACTACCTTACTAACTATTAAAAAGCAATAATGTGGAGTTTTTTGAAGCAAAAGTCGTAGCATAGTGTTAAAGTGTGTATTTGAACTGTGTGAACTGGGTAGAGTTGCTTTTGTTGTGTATGTGGCTCCCCCTTGAGGATAAGAATGCTATTACAGATTCTAACGCCTTAACAGATTGTTGCCAATCTTCAGATTGTATGAGATATCATATAAATAAAGAAGAAAATTGGGTTACACTTTATTGTAAGGTGATGTAGTTAAACTGCACTTACTCAAAAATGTACTGAGTAATATTAATGAACTACATACTATAGAGGTACAGTTAGATTTAGGGCCTGGTTTAGGTTTAATTACTTGCAATTATGCATAATTTATTGTTATTACTATAGAAAGTGCATGTAGTAAAATGTAACCATGTCACCTTAAAATAAAGTGTTAATAAAAATATAATTAAAAAGACACTGAAATGGTATTTGATATTATTCTCAACAGGTACTGTAATTCATCCTGCGCTCACCTTGACCTCGTCCCACATCTCGCTGTCCTCCGTGAGCACTCGTGTGGTGTGGAGTGGCGTTTGGGGGACCACCATGGATTGCTGAAAGAAACATCTCAGTGTTGGAATAGATATGAAATAATATCCAAGGAAAGCAGGTCAAATCAGCTGAAATACTCACATTGATCCAGGGGTGGTTCATGAATTGTTCGATGGTCATTCTTTCATTTGGGTCAGTCTTCAAAAGTTGGTTAATCAACTGTTTGGCTAGAGGAGAATATTATATTATTATATATTAGTAAGAAAAACATGGTTGGTCCTCATCATCTAGATTAGTGTTTTCAAAATTTTATTATTTGTATACATATATATATATATATATATATATATATATATATATATATATATAAAATGATTATTTTTTCCATAATTCAGTGCATTCAGTGCATTTTTTTTCAGTGCATTGTTTTCATTTGAATTAATTTATTTAATTTTTTTTTTTTAATTTTTAAAATTTTTCCTAATTTTTACCCTTTTTCATATTGTAATCTTTAAAGCATTAGAAATATCATATATCCATGCAATTTAAAAGAAAATTAAATATGGATATAAAATTATAATAACAATAGTTAATTTATTCGTAAATATATTCAAATATTTAATTTAATTTATAATGTACAGACACACACACACATATATATATATATATATATATATATACAGTACACATCAAAAAAACTATATATATATATATATACACATACACACACACACACACTAAAAAACAACATCTATATATATATACTTTTTATGCTTTTTTATTAATTTTAAAGCATTTTAAATATCATATATTCATGCAATTTAAAAGAATATTAAATATGGATATAAAATTATAATATAATATTTATATTTATTCTTAAATATATTAAAGCATTTCATTTACAATGTACTGACACACACACACACATACATACATATATATATATATATATATATATATACAGTACACATCAAAAAAACTATATATATATATACACACACATACACACACACACCAAAAAACAACATCTATATATATATATATGTATGTGTGTGTGTGTGTGTGTGTGTGTCAGTACATTGTAAATGAAATGCTTTAATATATTTAAGAATAAATATAACTATTATATTATAATTTTATATCCATATTTAATATTCTTTTAAATTGCATGAATATATGATATTTAAAAGGCTTTAAAAATAATAAAAAAGCATAAAAAGTAGACTAATTCAAATGAAAAAAAAAATATGCACTGAATTATGGTAAAAAAAAATCATAGATACATAAAACAGGTCCAAATAATAACACATAGTTGTTGAAATGAAAAACAAAACAAAATCGACACTGTCCTCTTGTGGTGAACAGCCAACATGAAGTCTGACAGGGTGCAAAATACACATAAAATGCACCGTACCATCCTCAGACACGTCAGTCCACTCTGGTTTGGGAAACTCATACTGGCCCATGCGGATCCGCCGCTTCATACCCGGTGAAATGGCCTGTCCTGTGTTGGAGTAAAACGGTGGAAACCCACACAACCTTTGTGTAACATGAAGAGGAACAAAGCAGTTTCAGCCAGTTTAATAGAAGCTTAAAAAAACGAACACCATAGCATTTATTTAACACTTAAGGTAACGCCCAAACAGAATCATTATACTCACAGGATGTACATGATCACACCAACAGACCACATATCACATGATTTGTCGTATTTCTCAGGGCCTAAAACCTCCGGGGCTAGAGAAAAGATCATACGATTGCTTTAGCCTGACTTTGACTTCTTTAAATAACTCTCTCTTTCCCTGAATGATAAGAGTGGCATTCATCTTAGTATACTGACCTACGTAATATGGCGTGTAGCAGGGCGTCTGTAACAGGTTATGCAGTGAAGTCTCTTTAGCGAAGCCAAAATCGGTTAATTTGAGAACTCCAATGTCTTCTTTACTGTTGTAGAGCAGGTTCTCTGGCTGAGGTGGGCAGAACGATGTGTGTTATATTGTGAACACTCATTCTTTATCCACTATCCCTGTTTACTCAATATATAACTTGAATATAATGTTACTCTTCTTGGTGAAAACAGTTGATTTGTTACCTTGATGTCTCTGTGTGCGATGTTCATGTTGTGCAGATACTGGATGGCTGTGCCGATGTCTCTCATGATCTCAGAGGCCTCTGCGGGGACAGTACAGACAGAAGTCAACTATACATGACCTTTTCATGATTAGAAGAGTAAGAGAATGGGGAACTTCAATTATCTCCACTGTTCCTTGCCTGCCTCAAAATATAAACTATATATAACTAACCCATGGAAGTTAACCTCATCATAACAATATTCATAGTTAAAGGGATAGTTCACTTTGAAATACATTTTTGGTATGTTTTAGCTTACCTCAAGGGCATCCAAGATGTAGATGTCTTTGTTTCCACAGTATTTGATATTTTTAGGTCAAACCGTTTGTGTCCGTCAGTCATATAATGGAGGTCTATGGTCACCACCTCAAAGAGCATGCACAGAGAAGTCCAAATTAAACACGATTTACATTTACGAGTCATTAAATCATGTGTAATTTGGACTTCTCTGTGCATGCTCTTTGAGGTGGTGACCATAGACCTCCATTATATGACTGATAGACAAAAACGGTTTGACCTAAGAATATCAAAATTGAAAATACTGTGTAAACAAAGACATCTACATCTTGGATGCCTTTGAGGTAAACTAAAACATACCAAAAATTAATTGAACTATCAAAGTGAACTATCTAAACACTAAAATCAAAGTGAACTATCCCTTTAAATAAGAAATTTGCTTACTATCAGAAAGTATTATATCTGATTTATTCATTTTATTTGAAATATCCACGTTTATAATATATATTTAGAATGCATTTAAATGACATGGAAAAATAACTTTATTGCCTTATTCATAGTTTAATAACTAACTAACATATAACGGAAATTACATGATAAATTAATCTCATCATACTCATAATTATAACGTTAATCGTACTCAAACTAGATAACCAACTAATATAACAAATATTTGAAATTAACCTCATCATAATTATAACCATAATTAAGTTCATATTTTACTAACTAACTAACTATATGGAAAGTATATAGGAAATTATCCATATTTATAGTAACCCATAACTAACAAAATCAACCAAATAGAAATTACAGAAATGGAAAAATATCTGGGTGTAAAAATAAAGTGTGTGTTCCTGGTAAATCCTATTATTAGGACCAAATGTCCCCATAAAGATAATAATATTAATATAATAAACAATTATTTGTAGCACTTTTCATACATGGAACGCAACTAATGCTTCACAAGCATAAAAACAAATAATGAAATACAAAAACACACAATGTCACTTTTAAAATATTCGCGACTATGAAAGCTTCACAGTGTAAAATAAATATCAAATATCAATATAAAATAATATAGATAAAACATTTTTTAACTATAACAGAATCAGGGTAAAGGTAAATGCCAATAGTCATTTTTGACCTTGTGAGGACATTTTTTGGTTCCCATGAGGAAAACAGCTTATAAATCACACTAAATTAAGTTTTCTGATGGGTAGGTTTAGGGTTAGGGTATATTTACATTATAAATATGTCTCCATAAAACATAAAAACCCAGCATGTGTGTGTGGCATATAAATTCTGCATATAAAGTGTGTGCTATAAAAACAAAGAGTCAGATAAACCCACCTCGCTCAGTGAAGGCCTGGTCTCCTCTGGCCTGAATTCTGCTGAAGAGCTCTCCCCCCTCCATACTGACACACACACACACACACACACACACACACACACACTAATTATACAGCTTAATGCACAAATTCACAATCACAATAAGCTGAGCTCTTTCCCAGCTGAGCATGTGAAAAAACAACAACAACTTATAGAAATGACGTGAATCATTTTATTGCCAAAATGTCCAAAAGCAAGAGGGAGCGAGGAAATGAGCTCTAATTAAGGGATGTAACGTTTGTCTGTGAATCTCGGACCATGAACATCTATCTCTCTCTGAGTGATGCACTTACACTCGCGCTCTCAGTCACCCCAGATAAAGTACATCACAGCCACTTAATATAGCACTCAAAGCCAGCGTTTGATTAAACACAGCATGGAATACAAATCAAACATTTGTGGCTTTGAGTCCATGTCTGTTAGCTTTAAAGTTGTCTATGAGGAAGGAATAAACTGGAATAAATTACAGTCTGTCTTTGTTTAACCAGAAGCTTTCTAGAATGTACTACATGGAACAATCATGATTCATGACTGCTTGACTATTAAAGGAGTAGTTCACTTTTAAAAAAAACTTTTGCTAATAATTGACTCACCCCCATGTCATCCAAGATGTCGACATCTGTCTTTCTTCAGTCGAAAAGAAATTAAGGTTTTTGATGAAAACATTCCAGGATTTTCTCCATATAATGGACTTCAATGGGAACCAAACGGTCCAAATGTGCATTTCAGTGCAGCTTCAAATGAATTTAAATGACACTAGACGATGAATAAGGGTCTTATCTAGCGAAACGATCGCTCATTTAATAAATAAAGAAAAAAGTTGAAGTTTTATAAGCAGAAATGCTCGCCTTGCTCTGTTCTGCGATGAGCGTTCGTGACTCTCCTGTTCAAACTCGTGCATCAAAATGAACAAATATTTTTTCGAGTCGTGACTCGAAGGGTCCTAGATAAGACCCTTATTCATCGTCTGATGTCGTTTAAAACCCTTTGAACATTTTGCACTGAAACTCTCTTTTGGACCTTGAACCGTTTGGTTCCCATTGAAGTCCATTATATGGAGAAAAATCCTGGAATGTTTTCATCAAAAACCTTAATTTCTTTTTGACGGAAGAAAGAAAGACGTGGACATCTTGGATGACATGGGGGTGAGTAAATTATCAGCAAAAGTTTTTTTAAAAGTGAACTACTCCTTTAAGACTACTGGCTTTATTTTAAAGGGACGAGCCCTGGCTTGATTTATGTTGTGGTTTTTTTAAAGTCTTGCTCTTACTGAAACACTACAGTTCAAATGGGGGAGAATAAAACGGAAAAACCAGTGAGGTACGACTAGTGAAAGGGAGAACTGAAACCTTCATTCAGAGCAAGACGTGACTCAGGATCACAAGATTTCACTCTCGTCTTTATAAAAATGAAATGTCACTAGTCAAGGACATTGACTGAATGCATTCAAAGACCTGTACTATTTCATGATGGAAAATGACAGGACTCACCATTCCATAATTATGAGAAGACATTTTTTCCCACGATACATGTTTTCATAGATGGTGAGGATCCGAACTATGTGTGGCCCTCCGGATACTCGCCAGTGCAGTTCCACTTCTCTCTGGGCTTTGGGACACTCATATAGAATCTAAAGAAAAAAGAAAAAATATGCACACTGTCACCCTTTTTTATATATTTTAAAAAACGTATAGCCTACAAAACCACTCAAAAGTTTTGGGTCAGTATTCTTTTTTTTTTTGAAGAAGAAGAAGAAATTAATGATTTCATTCTGCAAAGATGTACTCAAATTGATCAAAAGTGACAGTACAGACATATATAATGTTACAAACTTTCAAATAAATGCTGTTCTTTTAAACTTTCCATTCATCCAAAAAAAAAAACAGTCTAAACAAATATATTAAGCAGCATAACTGTTTTCAACATTTATAATAACAATAAAAAAATGCTTCTTGAGCAGAAAATCAGTATATTAGAATGATTTCTGAAGGATCATGTGACACTGAACACTGAAGTAATGATGCATCACAAAATAAATTACATTTATGTATATGAATGAAATTAGAAATATATTAGAAATTAGAAAACAATAATATCAATTTCAATACAATATTAAATTTTTTACTGTGTTTATGAACACACTTTTGAATGTTTATATTTATTTATTTAAATATATTAAACAAATAATATCATATTTACCATATAAATTCTGTTCAATGTAGTATTTTATTTTAATATTTATACTATTATTTACAAATTATTTATTGCTTAGTTCACAGCATGGCCTTTTTTTCGTCTGCATAATCGACGGCATGTCACAGATGCTGTCAAGAAGCTTAAATAGCTTTAATAAAAGTGCACCACTTTCCAGACACTATCTGTCCATTAAAGAAGAACGGTTATGCAAAAGCTTGTTTCATATAAAAGAAAAGAACATTTCTATTCATTTTATGCAATTTACCACACTGTCCGCAGAACAGAAAATCTTTCTGTGTGTCCGTCCTTTCTCTCTCCCTAATTGGGATGTCTCACACACACACACACACACACACACACACACACACAGCGTGCACTGGAACAGAGCGAGACCTTGACATTGCACATGCATCCTATCAGAGTGTATTTTAGGGACGTTAAAGCTTCTGCTGCAGTAACTCCCAATGTTACCTCTAAGAGTCTTTTACCGTTTTGTGTTACTTTTAGAAGATGATGTCTTTGATACTGACTGTAGTAGTTTACTGTTTTCACAGCAGCTATTTACAACAACAAGCTTATATTGACACGGGACGTCTTAAAGGGAGAGTTCACTCAAAAATGGAAATTTTGCCATCATTTCGAACCTGTGTGACTTCCTTTCTTCTGTGGAACACAAAAGAAGAATTACAAAAAAATTAATCAAACTTTTTTTGTCCATTAAATGGAAGTCAGTCGTTGACTATCATTGTGTGAACAAAAAAGGGCGATATTTTTAAAATATCTTAAAATATCTGTTTATTACTCTCTAATTAAATTAAATATTTATGATGCAAATAAAACCAGTTTAAAAGGCAGATGTCACCATAAGAAACTCAATTACTAGCAAAGAAATGTGCTATCCATTTACACATTTTAAATAGTTCAGCAACTGTTTACATGCAAGTACACAGAAATGGGAGTCTGGTATTCATTTCTATCAATTAAAGCCCAAAAGCTGTTTGAACCACTTGCGGAAGTGTGAACTGCACTCAATTTGATTTGACTCCCACCCACATGAGTCTCTGTCTCTGCAGTTGATAAACTAAAAGTTCAGTGTGTGTATAGATATGTGTGGGTGAAAAAGAGGCGCGCTGTGTTTGCTTTCCGGCTAACAGCAGCCGAGTCATTTAACAGAGATGCCCGTGGGTGGAAGTTTCAAAGGCAGTGTTGTAAATGACTGACTGGGGTAACCTTTAGAGTGTAGATTCACAGAGTACAGAAACCACCTTAAAAAAAAACAAAAAAAAACTGTAGCTGTAGTAACAGAGGGGAAGAGAAGTCAGGAAACTCCTTTTACAACAACACAGAACAGAAGCTGTGGCTGGAAGAAAACCGTGAGAGTATCAGATAACACACACACACGCATTAAAACACATTTGCACTGGTTTTGCTGCATAAGCTTTTTATTAGCAGTATTGGGCTGTTAAATAATAATATAAGCTTTTTTATTATTTTTAACAGCCCAATACACCCTAAGACCTGCATAGCAACGCCCTGGTAACAGCCCAATACACCCTATAGGACCTGCACAGCAACGCCCTGGTAACAGCCCAATACACCCTATAGGACATGCATAGCAACACCCTGGTAACAGCCCAATACACCCTATAGGACCTGCATAGCAACGGCCTGGTAACAGCCCAATACACCCTATAGGACATGCATAGCAACGCCCTGGTAACAGCCCAATACACCCTATAGGACATGCATAGCAACGCCCTGGTAACAGCCCAATACACCCTATAGGACCTGCACAGCAACGCCCTGGTAACAGCCCAATACACCCTATAGGACATGCATAGCAACACCCTGGTAACAGCCCAATACACCCTATAGGACCTGCACAGCAACACCCTGGTAACAGCCCAATACACCCTATAGGACCTGCATAGCAACGGCCTGGTAACAGCCCAATAAACCCAAGGACCTGCATAGCAATGCCCTGGTAACAGCCCAATATACCGTATAGGACCTGAATAGCAACACCCTGGAAACAGCCCAATATACCCTAGGACCTGCATAGCAACACCCTGGTAACAGCCCAATACACTCTATTGGACCTGCATAGCAATGCCCTGGTAACAGCCCAATACACCCTACAGGACCTGCATAGCAACACCCTAGTAACAGCCCAATACACCTTATAGAACCTGCATAGCAACACCCTACAAACAGCCCAATACACCCCATAGGACCTGCATAGCAACACCCTGGTAAGAGCCAAATACGCCCTAGGACCTGCATAGCAACGCCCTGGTAACAGCCCAATACACCATTGGACCTGCATGTTGGTTTTTTACACACACATCTGTGTTCAAACACCTTATAAAAGTGAATTTTGCGTAATAGTTCCCCTTTAAGGCCAGTAATATGTGTAACTCTCTGGTGATGATAAAAAAATAAAAAAAAACTTCAGACTGAAGCATTAAAAAACATATAACCGTTTAAGGTGGAAATTTCCTTTTCAGGTCCATGCTCAAAAAGTGAATAAATGGATTATTACTACTGCATAAATATAATTTAGTGCCATTAAATCCCCTAAAAATACAAAATATGAAATAAAAAAAAAATATCAAACTAAAATAAAGTACAATCATTTAATTGAAATAAAAAATCAGTCATTTTTCACCGACACACAAACAGCACCAAACGGATAATAATGCAAAATTTACCGTGAAGATTTACAGTATATGCAAAAGGCAGTTCATCCGCACATCTGCAGAGATTGATAGCAGAATGCACGATGGATATATTGAGCGTTTAAGCTTTATGACTGCATTTAATTTCCTGAATCTACAGCCTCAGGATTTAATAGTCTCCGCAGTAAAATGAACTGCGAGACGAGTCTATATATATATAGATATACACTTCCTCCTGGATTCTGTTTAGGGAAGAACATTCGTTTAAGTGAGTCATTTAATTGAATGGAATAGATGTTGTTTGCAGATAACATCTAATGACATGTTCTGTTTATATTTAGTTGTTTTTTTTATACGGTCGAATTGACTTTTGCTGGTGTGGTCTAGATTGATGCAGTTATCTTAAAAGAGTATTTTCAGTAAATATTTCATGTGTACCTCACGAAGCTCATTTCCTTTTTTACAGTTAGTGTAAAATATTTATAATAGTGAATGAAACCAGAAGGTTTCTGTGACCACAGGTTCCTTAAAACAAACCGTACACAACTGAAAACAGAGTGGGGAATAACATCTTCTGGAAAACACATTTCAGACAGTTTCACCTCAGAAACATTTACAATTGTTATTCGGCTCTGTTTTGTCATGTGAAACATCTTGATTTATTTGAGGTCGGCATAATCGTAACCATGTTACACTCGGTTCTAGGTCAAACAGAGACACGCATGAGTGTTTATATTACTTTCCATGTTTGTCCAAATCAAGTTTTACGATAGCACGTGAAACATGACACTTTGATCTGTCTAAAATAAGACCCACGTGAAAGACACCACAGCATTACACAGCAGTGTATTCTTATCTTATATCGTTCATTGGGTCTGTAGTAAAAGTTACTGAATGCGACAGAGTTCAAGTTTAGTTCTGCTTATCTATACTCTTATGCTTGGTTTCTAATGAATATGAAAACGTGATGTCGCTTCCTGTTCCTTTCCTTTAAAGCGGTGCGCCGTCACCACACATGACATCCAAATAAGTCGAATCAAGTTACGTCACGTGTAAAAGAGCATGCATTGAGCTGCGAAAGAGACGCCGTTCAATCCATGTGTAAAGGGACAAATACAAACACATTCAGTTATGTTTTCAGTAGGGCTGTCAAACGATTAATCGCAATTAATCGCATCCAAAATAAAAGTTTGGGTTTACATAATATATGTGGTTGCACTGTGTATAATTATTTTGTGTATATATATATATATATATATATATATATATATATAAAACACACACATGCATGTATATTTAAGAAAAATATATTATTTATATATTAAATATTTATATTTATATATAATATAAATTATATATAAATCTATATACACTGTAAAAATGAATATGCTTTATCTAATCAATAAAACTGTGGCAACAGATTACAAGCAATATTATTTATTAAATTGAACAAATTAGAATTGAGTAATGGTTAATCAAATTAATGTTCTAGTTAATTCTAATTTGTACAATTTAATTAATAATATAGCTTGTAATATGTTGCCACAATTTTATTGATTAGATAAAGCATATTATTTTTTTCAGTGTACAGTATATGCATGAAAATATTTCTTAAATATATACAATCATGTGTGTGTATTTATATATAAAATAATTATACACAGTGCACCCACATATATTATGTAAACACAAACTTTTATTTTGGATGCCATTAATCGCGATTAATCGTTTGACAGCCCTAGTTTTCAGTGAATATAAACAGCTGGGAAAGTAATCGAATGCTTGTCACCGTATAAGGTCTGCACATTCTGCCTTAAAGTGACAGCAGCCTAATAAACCCGCTGCTCTCTCTGTCATTTAATGTAAATCAAATAGCAAAAGAAAATGAGATGCTGAATCTGAATAACATTACTTTAGTAAGAATCAATGTGTATTTAAGTCATACAGTGAAGACTGCAATGTTTTATTAAACCTATTTATTTATTTTACATTTGATAACTTTATTCATTTTTGCTCAAATGTGAAAAAAATTAAAAATAAATTCCGTTGTATTTATCCGACTGCTTTTATATTTTTTCTTGTACTACTGACCGTTTCAACTCGTTGGTTGACGGTGAACCTGCTCTGAAAGAAAGGATGAGGAGATTTTATGAACGCACTGACAGGGGCCCCTGGATAAAGTTTTACTTAGGGCCCCCAGAACTCTAAGACCGGCACTACTGACTCCTCCTAAATAATGCACTTCTACAAACACATTGGCAGCTCTTGCCAATTCATCATACAACTCTGTCATACTGTCTCTACCTTAGTTGGAAACAAATTTCCACACCCTTGCATATAACACAAAGCGCCTTCTATATGAACCTTGCGGCGCACTGAAATATGCCAGGATTGAATAAAGGCAGCATCCTGAACAATGGCTGGACCCTGAATGTAGAATCTGTGTGGAAAGATGAACTCAAACACTGAACAGAGAGTTGGCAGTGCCACGGTTGTAATATGAACCAGTCGAGCGTACAGGAGCTGGCTGCACAATGGGAACGGTGAAAGGGCTCACACATCTTTCCTTGCCATTTTACCACCACAGTGCTTTATTAGATTATGTAAGAAATATTGCTTAACCTTGAAACGAGGTCTTATTGACTGTGTGTGAATATATATCTATATATATATATTCATTCAGATATTATATATTAATATTACCTCTGTTTGTTCATTTAATATAATTTGTAATTTAAAGGGAAAGTTCACTTTTAAATTCATTTTTGATATGTTTTAGCTTACCTCAAGGGCATCCAAGATGTAGGTGTCTTTGTTTCTACAGTATTTTCAATTTTGAACCGTTCTTGTCTGTCAGTCATATAATGCAGGTCTATGGTCACCACCTCAAAGAGCATGCACAGAGAAGTCCAAATTAAACATGATTTAATGACTCTTAAATGCAAGTACACACTGATGGCCTAAGATGCGAAACGAGCAGGTTTATGTGAGAAAACGAACAGTATTTATATCGCTGTTGTAACCACAGCCATGTCCAAGTGATTTGAGGGCGAGGGCACTTCGGTTTGCACAAGCGCCGGAAAGCCCCGGAGTGGTCAATGTGGTCAAGAGGTAAAAATGATCACACAAACCGCTCAGTTCGTGTCTTAGGCCATCAACGTGTCCTTATATTTACGAGTCATTAAATCATGTTTAATTTGGACTTCTCTGTGCATGCTCTTTGAGGTGGTGACCATAGACCTGCACAATATGACTGATAGACACGAACGGTTTGACCTAAAAATATCAAAATTGAAAATACTGCGGAAAAAAAGACGCCTACATCTTGGATGCCCTTGAGGTCGGCTAAAACATATCAAAAATTAATTTCAAAGTAAACTATCCCTTTAATAGAATTTTTTACTAAATTATCTTATATATGTATAATAACAGAATTCTGTACTGTAATATATAAATATATATACTGTATATATATATATATATATATATAATAATTCGTCAGAAGTAAAAACAAGTTATGCTTTACAATTAAGATATATAGAATATACATATAAATTCTATAGAGAGAGAAAATATATAGATGTAGAATATATATGCAATTTAGTTTAGTATAGATTAATAGTAATAAAAAATGATTTATCTTGGTTTGTAGGACGAGTTAACCAGTGCATTGGCCACCATGTGTGGCAAATATATACGAGCAGCAATACGTATGTACAGTATATTCATTTTCAACAATTCAACGATCCATCAATTATTCCTTATTTGACTGTAATTACATCAAGAACAGAGGTGGACGTTTTTATTTGGCTGACCTGGGAAGAAGTTGACCTTTTAAGCTAGCAATGCTTCCTCAATGTTTTCAAATGAGCACACCAAAACCTCACGGCCGAGAACCACGACCAGGTTTGCAGGTTGCAATACAGAGATGGCAGTGTACTAAACAGTCCGATCAGGCTGTAAGATGTATTTTCTTTGTTGGCAGCCGTTCAAGTCCAATATGGGAAATCAAGAGTGAATTAAATGAATTCGATTTAAAGGATGGCTTCCGTCCAGCTAAACAGAGTGGATTAAAGAGCACCTATACACTCACATTCATTACATGCTATTAATTAAAAGCCAGCCGAGATGGACAGCTCTGCCCTATGTCTGTTTACCCTGTGATTAAAAAGCAAAGAGGATATTGGGCAATAAATTACACCTGAATGACTCAAGAGATCAGGTCAATTTGATTTTCATTGTGTCCCAGCACAATTAGATTCATTTAGGACAGCAAACATCTTACAATACAACCCTCGGGACAATAAGCATCAAAAGCAGCTTTTTTTTCCTCCCATAAATTTCCCCAAAATATTATTTATATTTCTTTAATTAGTAATAATTAAAATAATATAATAAATATCAATTAAATATATTCAGGTTTAAAATGAATATATATTACATTTTTTTTAAACTAGAATAAATTTAATCTATAAAAATTACACTACCTCTCTATTTTCTTCTATGCACTCTAAGCACATGAGCTCCTCGATCCAGCTGGATTACACTGGACAGTAAATCCATGTGCGTGATGCCACGTGGGTGACATGTTTCCATTGCACAGTCTGGATGATGTGTGTCACACCTCATTTCCTTAAAGAGCCAAGTCAGATCCAGTAACCCTGGTGGCCCTCCTGTTTCTAAGAACCGGAGCACTGTTGGTAACCCCAACTCAGTGACCCTTTACATGAGGTATGGTGACCTATGCACTCGCATAAAAAGAGACACTTAAAACAAGTACATTCATTGCTTCCTGGGACATCAGGTCAGGTGCTAGAACTAATAGCCAAGACATAATTATTGACTCTCTTGGCTATTAAAACAACTAGTAAAATCTACAGCCACACACAAAGTTTTAAACTTGTATTTGAAACTGTGTTTTTTCAAAGCTGTCATATAGGAGAACCACAGGTATAGGCTAAATAAATAATGAACGTAAGGTAGACTAAAGACTTTACATTAAGTATTTGGGTAACACTTTATTTTGATGGTCCCTTTTGAACAGAACTTGGTCAACAAACTCGAAAAAAAGGTACAAAAGCCGTCACTGGGGCTGTACCTTTTCAAAGGGTAAACTTTTGTCCATTTCAGGTGCAAATATGTACATTTCAGGTGCTAATGAGTACATTTTAGGTGTTAATATGTACATTTTAGCTGCTAATAAATACATTTTAGGGGTTAATATGAACATTTTGGGTGCTAATATTTGTACATTTTAATTGTTAATATGTATATTTCAGGAGCTAATATGCCCATTTTAGGTCCTATTATGTACATTTCAGGAGCTAATATTTCCATTTTAGGTGCCAATATGTACATTTTAGGTAGTAATATGTCCATTTAAGGTGCTAAAATGTACCACTAAGGTACCAATATGCAGCCTTTGGGTACAAAAGTGTACCTTTTGAAAAGGTACAGTCCCAGTGACAGCTTTTGTACCTTTTTTTCTGAGAGTGTAGTCAGTTTGCTTAATATCTGCTAACACTTTAGTGAATTCTACTGACTATAAGTACATTTGCAACTACGTCAACTTATCCTAACCCTACCAGTCTACTTGCTTTCGTTTGTTCTTTGTGTCAATGGTGTTATAAAGCACTTTGGTCAACTCTTAAGTTGTTTTTTAACTGTGCTATAGAAATAACCCTGACATTGACATTCATGAGATTGAGACATACTGTAGGTGCAAAGTAATAGTTAGAATGTGTTTAAGGGACCATCAAAATAAAACGAAACCAATATTTCTACATTAAATCACTTTATTACACTAGTTTAACCCATAATCGTGATAGAATATAAAAAAATAATAATGCATTACAGAGTTTATTATGCTAACTGGCCGATAGTGGAATCAACTCCCCCATTATAGGTAAATCAAGACATCTGGATCCCCATTACAACATGTGTAATTTACCTTCAGCGCGCACTTTTGTCCGGTTTTCTTATTGTAGCACTCCACTACTTTGCCGTTGACACCCAGACCCAACACTTGACTGGAGACTTTGTAGTCATCGGTCACGGCATGGCGCTTGATTTCCAGTTTGGGATAGACGGGCAGGGGGAACTGAGTAGAGTCGTTGTCTGGGTGAGACGCGGCGATCTCGCTCTCGCTCGCTTCTGTCTTCTCGCTTTGCGCTTCGGACTTCGGCTCGGGCTCGGACGCGTCCGCGTTCTGTGTTTGAGACTTTCCATTCTGCAGCATCTTTCAGTGCAGATGAAATTAAAGTGCCTATTAGAGTTTCGACGTGGCTGAAGAGGGTCTTTTGAAATCCACAGATAAACTCTCCACGCGGGTCCCGCTGTCAGCGAGTGACGCTGTTCCGAAAATACACTGCTGATGAAATCCTGTGATGACTTATGGTTACAGAATTACTGCACATTTACCAGAATTAGGTCACTTGTATTCAGATATTCTACATTTACCTACATAAAATGCCGGTTTCAACATTTCAAGTTGAAGATTAGCAAAAATAAAGTTTGACAAATACTTAAAATTTCCTTATAAATATTTTTTTTTGTCCAGTTATTAGAATGCATTTAAAAACAGTGTTATCTAATTAAAGAAGTTATATTCTGGTTCAGTAGAAAAGGTCCCAGTCCAGTCAAAATAATAATACAGGGTAAATTAAAAAGAAAGTCTTTTGTCCAGCGGAGTTCCCGTCACTGACTGACTGTAACCGCTGTGTGTGTGTGCGCGCATGGGGTCAGTGTCTGTAGCGGAAGCGCGAGCTCCTGAACCACTGAACGTCTCTTAAAGGAACCGCGCACATTTTTTTTTGTTTGAGACGACCAGAGAAAAAGCCTGCAATAATCACAATTAGTTCATACAAGCACCTCATTCAAAATATACACCGTAACAGTGTTAATGTATGAGGCTGTCTAATGTTTAGTGTTGTTATGGTTAACTAAAATGATTGAAACTATTTTTCATTTATTCAAATAAAGCTGAAATTATAAATATTAGAGAAAAAAAATCAAGAAAAAAAATATAAAGAAAATTGACTGAAACTGACACTAAAATAAAAAGAAAAATTAAGAAAAACTATTGAACATTTTAAAAAAGCACATCATAGAATTACTGAAACAAACTAAAATTTAAAAATAAAAGCTAATTCAAAATATTAATAAATACTATGATAGTATATAAATATACTAACTAATAACTAACGAATATACTGTATATGTCAAACTGATTTAAAATGTTAATTTCCAGAGATTTCTTGATTAGAAAAAAAAGCAGTGCAAAAAATGATTGTGCATTTTATTTTTGTCATTCTGCATTTGACGTGTGGTTGTGCGTGTATAAACGAAAATGTGTGTGAGTGAGAGTCTAGTAGTCAAGCGCACATATCAACGCCACACCCTGTTTGATCCAGTGCCCCTGTGTACGATCTGTGGGCAGCTCCACTGATATCACATAGTTGGTTGAGTGCCCTGTGGTAGAGAGAGTTCCTGTGGAGGAAAAACAACACTTTTCAGATCTCTGTGGAAAAACGCAGCCCAAATTCTCATATAAATCACAATGACTCCACAGGATGTACAGTAATAAAACATTAACAAACGACTGTGGCATGGTTCGTAAAGAAATGCTATTCAAATTGCTCACCAGCACGAGTAAGAGTTTTGTAGATAGGACACACGTAGATTCCAGAAAGAGGGGGTTTGCGGTTGGGAACGGGCACCATCCAGATAACAGCCATCTCTGTGTAGAGCTCTTTGGGACGGGATTCAGCAAGCTGGCTTGTCTCTGCATCCCAGCGTGCCCCTTCCAGAAACAGACCGTGGATGAAGCAGCCAATGTCGGGCCTCTCAGTCAGCTCTGCTACTGCTTCCTTCATGACCTGAATGAGGGTTTGACGAAAGGTAATAAAGCAAAAAGAATAATTAAGACTTATGGTTCTTATGAAAATATAATTACCATGCAGTTAATATGCAAGAGAACGTTCTATTCTGATGTTTGTCCTTCTCAGGTGTATTGTACTTCTCTTAATGGTCTATCAAATATCACGCTTGCTTTGAGAGCTTAATATGGAAACATAGTTGAGGCTTCAAATTGAATTACACCGAGTTTAATGCAAGAAAGCCTCGCTGTTGAAAGCAGATTATCCACCTTAAAGTCAAATGCAATGGTGTCAATGGAGACCAGAGAGCCACGGGCAAAGTTCTGCAGGGTTCCTGTGAGGAAAGCCTGGGGGAAGAAGAACCCACTGATCCAGAATACAGCAGGAATGCCATCTGAGATCCACTTCTGCAAAAAGCTGATACGCTGGACCAGATCTGACACCCAGGAGGCCAAAGGCTTAAGAGATGGATATGCCTAGAAAAAAAATATAACAAGAAACATTTTAAATGTTTCAAATAAGTCTAAACCCTAATCCTAAATATTCATAAAGCGGTAACACTTTACAATAAGGTTCATTAACTACATTAGTTAGCATGAACTAATAATGAACAGCACTTATACGACATTTATTAATATCTGTAAACATTCATTTCAATATTTACTAATACTTTATTAAAATCTTGTTAACATTAGTTAATGCGCTGTGAACTAACATGAACAGCTTTATTTTTATTAACTAACATCAACGAAGATTAACAAATACTGTAACAAATGTATTGCTCATGGTTAGTTTGTGTTAGTTAATACAGTAACTAATGTTAACTAATGAAATTTATTGTAAAGTGGTACCCATAAAGCTAACATGCACATTGCATCGTCATTCCACAAATTCTGTGTATGTCTTGCATGGTTAACATTTGGGAGATTCTTGCCTTGGCCTTCCATATTTCTGGAACAGCGTTGATGAACAGACTGTTAGACATCAGCTCCAGTTCAGAAGACATAACCACCAAACCCTTCAAAGCCTTCACCTGATCACGGAGACTCTGGGAAATCACTGATAACAACTTATTATATCTGTGAAAGTGATAGAGAGGTGCATTTTTAGCATGCTTAGGGACTTGTTTTCTAAATACACACAGACGATTAAAAAATGTTTTGGAAAAAAGTCTCTTATGCTCACCAAAATTCCATATATTTGATTGAGGATACAGGAAAAAAGTAATATAATTACAATTTAAATTCTATTTGAATATATTTTAAAATGTCATTTATTCGTGTAGTGCAAAGCTGAATTTTCAGGATCATTACTCAAGTCTTCAGTCTCACATGATCCTTCAGAAATCATACTAATATGCTAATTTGGTGATGAAAAAAAAAAACATTTCTTATTATTATCAATGTTGAAAACAGTTACAGACCAATCGTTTCGCTAGATAAGACCCTTATTCATCGTCTGGTGTCGTTTAAAGCCCTTTGAAGCTGCACTGAAACTCTCATTTGGACCTTGAACCGTTTGGTTCCCAATGAAGTCCATTATATGGAGAAAATCCTGGAATGTTTTCATCAAAAACCTTAATTTCTTTTCGACTGAAGAAAGAAAGACGCGGGCATCTTGGATGACATGGGGGTGAGTAAATTATCAGCTTAAGTTTTTTTTTTTTTTTAAGTGAACTACTCCTTTATTGGTCTTTGTATATAATTATACATTAATTTTGCACATTTTAAAAACATACCTTATAACCTCCTGAACTAGGACAGTGTTCATAGATTCTTCATACATCACTGGGTATTTCTTCATGACCTCCTGCACGTTAATGAGATTAGGAATCTTCTCCACAATCCCCTCCACTATTTCCTCTATGATCTTAATGTGTAGATGAGAAAAGAGTGTGCATTACATCTAAAAAGCATACGCATTTTACATATTTTCATTTTCCATAACAGGTTGTAAAAAAAAAATCCATAATTGCAGTGTTAACACTGCAGTAGATATGTTAATCGCCACACTGCTTTGCATTTAAAAAAACATGGATACTATCAAAAAGAAAAAGCTTTGTTTTTTTTTAAATGCTTAGTAAGAACATCACTTTTTTCAAAACATTTGAATGGTAGTGTACATATTTTGCATTAAGACACACACCTCATCTCTAGACTTGCCTCCGCTAGCGGCTACTCTGGGCTGGAGCTTCACTAAAGTTCCCAGCAGTGCAAATGTCTCATTTTGTGCAAAGCTGATGTTGGCGTTGTCATGGAGGCCAAAGATCTCTGGTGAGTCATTTATTGGTAGACCACGAAAGTATGTCAAATAACCCTGCACAAAAAAAAAGAGATTTACTGCATAACCTTAAACACAACAGAACACAAGACTGTGCTGAATTGTGAGCCTGTGGAGGGAGTTACTTTTACACTGATCTGAGATCAGCTTTATTTTTTCCTAATACTTGAAATTGGGATTACACTAGAGACAAGAGTTCTGGACCTTGATATTATTCTCAGTGCTGATTTGTCTGTATTCTCCAGAAGGAGAATAAATGTGTTCAGGGTCCAGGACAGCAGGGCAGTAGAAATCCTCCAGGATGTTTAGGATGCAACGGCGATCCCAGTTGTCCGTCACACGACCCCCATAGTTTATTTCCCCCGCAGTATACTTTAGAACCTAAACAGAGAGGGAGAAAAATGAAAACCAGATCAGAAAGATTTGTGAGAGTGTCTTCCTTTATAAATAATAAAAATATAACCACTACCTAATACAGATGATTAGATGCTCTGTTACTGCTTAAAATGGCATGTTTTAGTTACATAATATATGCCTAATCAGCTATAGAAGCACTCAAAGGAAGGAACATACTCTGCAGAGAGGCATAAATATGTGTGTGTGTGTGTGTGTGGGTGGGTTGCAAGAGAACGTCTGGTTTTGCCTTGTATGGGATGTCCTGATACTCATCCAGGAACATTTTCAGCTGGCTAATGCAGATGTTCAGGTCCCCATCTGTAAACTCGTATGGGATGTTAAATCCTAGTGGGCCGAATTTCCTGCGCTCAATGGCATTTCCATGGAAAAGGCACAGAGACAGGAGGAGAGCCTTTATCTCGGTTTTCTGCCAAAAGAGACAGAGTAACCAAGAAAAGTATTTAATAATAATAAATATTTTATATTATATATTTAGTAAACTACTGTACACAACTTTTGGGTGAGTATTACTATTTTTTTTAAAGAAATGTTTTATTTTATTCAGCAAGCATGCATTGGTCAAAAGTGTCTGTAAAATATTTGTGTAATGTTACAAAAGATTTCTATTTGAAATGAATGCTGTTCTTATGAATGTTCTTTGTGAGCATAAGAGACTTCTTTAAAAAACATTTAAAAAATCTTCCCGACCCCAAACTTTTGAACTGTACATTTGCTATAATCACAATTAAATATGATGCTGTGTTTTTCTCAAGTTGGGTATTTCTGAAAACATCTTTTCAACACGAACCTTAGTGCATGAAGTGATGAAATCATCAGTAAGGTTGGCGTAGGTCTTCAGAAGATTGGCTTTAATGCCCCGTGGTGGTTCTATGGTCATCTTGGAGCCATTCTGCAGAATGGACACTGGGAACTTGTTGCTGGGCAGGCTAGTGAGCCAAAGGCGGAAATCCCGATGGACCTATGGTACAAACAGGTTTTTCAATATATTTAAAAACTCTTATTTTTGAAAATGCAATAAATATGATTTCTATATGATATAAACAGTCTATAAAAACTGAAATAGCTAGTCAGGTGTGTCAAACTTTGTTTAAATCGATGTTCTCAATGAGTCTCTCCAGAGATGGCATCCAGCTGGGAGCAAGGTGACAGTTCTGAAAGAAGACCCATTTTCCTTTCTCCATGGCATGGTGCATCATGGTCTCAGCACTGGGGCCCTGACATACAAAAAACACTTTCAGCCTAATATAGTCAATATACTCAAACATACACAGTCTTAAGGCCCGTTCACACCAGGAATGAAAACTATAAAGATAACTATATTAGTTTCCACACAAGATGGATTTCTGATTGGCTCTCAACGTTTTTATCGTTCATCAGCTGGATAAAATCGTTCTTAATAGTTATCATCCTTGGTGTGAATGGGCCTTTAGTCCAGCTGAACACACCTCACTATATTAAAGATATAATAAACATGAAAATACATTTAAAAGCCCTTAAAGGGTATATATATATATATATATATATATATATATATATATATATATATATATATATATATGTTGTTCAGGCAAGTACTGTCTTTGCTCTAAAGACATGAACCTCATGTTACATTGTTAAAGGGATACTCCACTTTTTTTGGAAATATACTAATTTTACCACTCCCCCAGAGTTAAGCAGTTGAGTTTTACCATTTTCGAACCCATTCAGCCGATTTTCTAATATTTAGAAGAATATCAGTAACCAGACAGTTTCTGGTCTCATTGACTTCCATAGTATATATTTTTTCCAACTATGGAAGTCAATGAGACCAGAAACTGTCTGGTTACTGATATTCTTCTATATATCAGAAAATCGGCTGAATACATTTGAAAACGGTGAAACTCAACTGTGAAACCAAACTCTGGGGGAGTGGTAAAATGAGCCTATTTCCAAAAAAGTGGAGTATCCCTTTAAGATATTAGTGTAATGGTGAATATATAAATGTTAGCCAGTTGGTGTGAGCCTGTAGGTCAGGTATGTCACAGTTCTCAATAGATGACACAGAATATTGCAGCCTCTCAGAAACTTTAAATAGGAACATAATTAGCACTGGGGTGGGAAGTCATTTTTATTAGTGCTCGTCAGGCTCAAGGTCTCAAAGGTATGAAGTGGTGGACACTTTGAACTGACTGAAATGGCATGTAGGACATAGTAGAGACAACATAGTCAGAAGCTACAATTATGGTATCAGTTGGATGGTCTACTGTATGTTCTGACCTGGCCTTGCCCAAGGGAGATAGCGTTCATCTTCTTTGAAAACTTCATGACCTCTGCAAACTTATAGAGGTCAGCAGCAGGGTCAGTACCAGGAGAGAGCACAAAAATGAGAGCGGTGGAGGGAGACGACTCTTTAAACACCACAGACAGGTCTGATGTCTAAGAGGCAAGAGAAACATGGTGAAATGAGAGAAATTACAAACAATGACCAAAAACAATGAGTCATGGTGAAACTGACTCAAAAATATGCAAATACCTGCTAAAGGGTGAATTAAAATTGTGTCTTTAGCCTCTGTTTATTTAACATTCTAATGTGAAGTGCTTACATAAGCAGTTGTTTCGTTCCATCAATATCAAAATACTATTAGATTACTAATGTTATCATATGATTACATGAATGTGGTGTAAATGGAGTATATGTTTGGGTACCTGGGGTTCAATGAATCTCTGACCCAGCTGTGAAGCCACAAAGTCCTGCAGGCCGTGAGTAAGCCGGTCAGCTCTCAAACAGCGAAGAACCAGGAGCTTCTGAAACGAGTCTAAGTCGCTGTCCCACTCACCTGGAAGAGTCTCCCTGTTCACATACAAACACATATGCAGAATCTAAACCTGTCATGCACGATAATCGTACCATTTATAGCCTTTAATAGGGCTTGCATGCGCGTTTGTGGCTACCTGTGTGGCTGGCTGCTGTCAAATATATTCTTGAAGGCTGATTCATGTTTGGAGAAACTCTCTGGCAGGTTCCTAAAAGTTGGCAGAGCGCTCAGTGCCAATATGTCCTTCCAGGCTCTCATGGACAGCCAGTTTGGAGCAGGATTAGGAGCCTCCTGTCGGGGCCGGCCCCCAGATAGCATGTATCGCCACTCAGCCTGTCCAGACAGTGGGTTACATCCAGATATAAGTCCCCAAGATCACTTTTTACTATGTTATTATTTCTTCATCATTACAAACATTGTCAATGATATGACAACACAATGTTGACTGTTCATTTGTCTGTTCAAGGCTCCTGGATTTATAGAGGAATAAACATTAGCATTATTAACAGCAGCTTGATAAACATCAAAAGAAAACGCAAACAGAATTCACTTAACGATTTTTTCTTTAAATGTCCTTGTGTGGTCGCTGATAATCTCTGATAAACATTTTCCGTAAATATTTGCCGGATGCAAAGTAAAAAGGTTAAGATAGAGACGAAAGATAGAGAGAGAGACTTTTAATCCTGTTTTTTTTTTTTTTTTATCTCGCTAACCATATCAATCTTGCTGTCATTCATCAGGATTCTGGCACACAGGAGGAAGGCAAACATCAGCTTGTGTTTCTCAAAAAGGCTGCGACAGACGTTACTGTACAAGCTGAAGGTGAAGAACTCGTTAATGTTGAAAATACGCTCCTTCACTGTCTCTGTGGGGAGAAAAGCCAAGACAGTTTGTTAAACATTAAGAAAAAACAGGGTTCTCACAGTCATGGAAAACCTGGATGCATCAGATAACCTAATTTTAAAAGTGTGATTACTAGATCTGGAAATGTCATGTAAATTATTCAAACGAAAATGGATCTTTTTATGAATGTAAGCCAGTATCACAAATATTATAGCTACTGATGTCTCGAAAAGAGGATTTTTCCCCAAATTTTAAACATTATGCTTTAAAAATCGCGAAAATAATTTTTTTTTTCTCACGGCTGCACACCGGACATGCCAAGCTCTAAAATATTTTATCGGATATAAATACTAAATTAAAAATCCTTATACTTGATGCTTATCCAGTAAATTTCAAACAACTGGAAAAGTTATGGAATAACTTTGTTGTGGACAATGAGGGGCCTTGAAGTCAAAAAGGTCAAGAACCAATGGTTTAAAAAAAAAAAATAAGAAAATTTGTCAGGTTCTTCAGTATATAGTTTTAAAAATAGGAGGGCATGTTCTCTACCTGCTCGCGTTGAGTTGGCAATGCCACCCAAGAAAATACCCAGGAACCACTCCAGAGAGTATTGGTACATGGGGTCTACGTTTGACAGATCTGACACGCAGAAGAAGAGTATCTGGGCTCGGACAGCCACTGGGACATATTCCAGACGTGTGGCGTCAATGTCCCTCTCAGTCGCCTCCGCTGCAGTCACTTTAGCCTACAAAACATCGCTTGATACTTTTACATTAGATGTTAAATTAAACAGAAGGCACATTTAGCCTTTCAAGCAAGGAAGACACAAGCATTTCTATCAGACATACCTGAATTTCTTCGGCTTTGACTTTGGAGGCCGCAAGCACTCTTATCAGTTCCTCGTCATCGACAGGGTTTCCCTCTGAAGAGCTCAGTCGGAACAGGATCTGATCTTCAATCTCCTTTAATTCCTGTTTCATTTGTGCATTACTCACAATGAGTTGGTTCTTCGCCCCTTCCAAATCGGGTCTCTCTTCAGCCACGAGACACCCTAGTAGCTGATCCTCTAGCCCACTGCATTAACACACACAGAAACCCAGCATATGTGAAATTCAGGATCTACCTCACAACCTAGAAGCCTTCATTATGTTTATGTCTGAAGAAATGCAACCTGGGTGAGAGGGTGAAGTTAATGAGAGTGACTTTAGTAGAGATCTCGGGTGAGTAATGTGGGTTGGGCAGCTTAGTGGTAATGTACATCTTGAAGTCGTCATGATAGTGAATGACAGCATCTCCGAGCTTTAGAACTACGTTGCCTTCATGGGTATATGTCTGAGGAGCATACAAACAAGAAAATCAGCTTTACACTGAAGGCAGACAGAAATACTGAAACAAATAGTTGATTTAAATATTGACCATTGAACACTTTAAAAACATATGCTAGCCTAGCTATAACAGCTTTTGAGCTGTATTTTATGATTTATTCGCACAAAACAGTGATGTGTACCTGTCGTAGGAGCACAGGGTCCAGTGCAGGGTCTAGATCCTCCCCAACATTCTCCAGCAAGCAAGGCTTCCCAAAGCGGATAGCATTTTCTAAACTACGCAGGAAGTCCCGGTCACTCAACTTCATCACATCCAATCTGTTATCACGCTCCTGCGGAAACAGAACAAAGACAAACACTATGAGAAAAGGCAGACAAAGACTACAAAGGCCTACAAAGACTATGAGAAAAGGCAGAACAAAGTTAAATTGTGGTAAATGACATACACTACCATTTTAAAGTTTTTTTTGTAAGAAATTAATACTTTTTCTCAGCAAGACTGCAATGCATTAAACTGATCAAAAAAGACATTTATAGACCATTTTGCAAGATGTAAACAACACTGGCCCAGAAACACTTCCTGTTTCAGTTTGTAACTGTTTTCTTTATTTCACATGTAAATAAAACATCTTAAAGATGTTTGTTTAACTTTTTGATTCACTTTTATATGTTCTGTTGGTTGTATTTTATCCCAGCTTTTATGTAGTGTTAAAAAACTGAAACAGGAAGTGCTAGTGGACCAGCGTTGTTTACATCTTACAAAATGGTCTATAATGAGATTTCTGTTATAAAAAAGGAATTTTTTTTTTACTTTAAATTTATCGAAGAATACTAAAAGTTTCCTGACACTGAACAATAGCGTAATGGCTGCTGACAATTCAGCTTTGCCAACACAGGAATAAATTATATTTTTAAAAACATTAAAATAGAGAACATTCATAAATTCTAATTATATTTCACAATAGTACTGTTTTTACTGATCTAAAACCTTTGAATGCTAGTGCACAATTCAGCTAGTTAGTTTTGTTATTTGAGGTAAAAAAATACATATATTCTAGTATAATTCTGTATAATTCTTACCATGTTCTTAATCCACTTGTTGGCCTGTCCCTGTGGATCGATGAACAGAGGCCAGCGCTGAGAGTACTGTGCAATTACTCCATTCTCGACAGAGAGACTATCCTTGGGCAGGCCTGCAATCTACACAAAATTACACACACACACACACACATATATATATATATAATAAAACTTAATAAACATAATATATTATGTCCATGAACATCACTTAAGTACATGTACAATGTTGTACAATGAGTATGATATGTGTTGGCCTCTAACCTGCCAGGAGCGGATCTTGACTTTGTCTCCTAGTGTGCTGATCAGATTGGGCTGTTCTGTGTGAGGAACTGTCAGCTCTTTAAAACCTCTAAGCCACTCCTCAGCCATAGCTGAACGATACTCTCCCTGCAAAAATCATACATGCATGTATTTACATCCACTCTCTATGGCTGAATCTCACAATAAGATGTCAAAGATGCCTTTCAAGAACATAAAATATAGAAGAGAAATAAAATTTCCAATTTATTTTGTTAGATTTTTGGGGTGAAATCTGACCTGGACATGTTTTGTAATCAAAACCCCTCATAATTAACGAAAGACATTCAAACATCATTCTACCCAGCATGCATTTTCCCTCCCACGCACTCACAGTGAAGGGTCCGAGGTAAGCTATGTATCCTGCAGCAAGCAGCACATCTCCTGCCACATTATTCACCATGTAATCCAGTTGCTTTACTGTCTCTCTCCAGCGCACCTTCTCATCAGCCAGACCACCAATCAGCTGCAACAAACACAACCTCAATGTGCTCAATATAAACTCAATGTATAATGAACATCAACAAAACATATTCAATAGTCATATATCATATTCATAAAAACCAGAACCTGACTGGTATGATACAGAGGTCAGTTTGACAGGCCAGGTTGTTGTTTTTTCCACTCACCTTATCTGCACGGATCAATCTGTTCTCACACAGCTGGCATTTGGCGTCTAGCTCATCTCTCTTACTCAGGCATTCATGATACTTAGCCTGCAGGGTGGCAATGCCCTCCTCTACAGCTGTTAGCTTCTCCTTAGCATCATCCAGAATGCGCTGTGTTACAGCCAGATCCTCCTGAGCTTCCTGCAAGGCTTGCTGTTCCCACACACAAAGAAAGATTAAACATTAAAACATTAATATAATCATTGAAATAAGCCTTAGTTTTGGTCTGTTCACAACATGTTTGCAAGCATTAGATTGAAAATGAACAGCTTTAGGCAGAAAAATTCCTACAAATATTTTTACATACAAAAAAGACAGATTGTCCTGAACAAACACAGGCACATAAAATCAAATACACAAACCAAACATGTCCATTTGAGGAGATCTAAGTTAAATAATGGATTTAGCAGAAAGGAATCAAGCTCCTACCCGTTTGGGCTCAACAGCTCTGGCCACAAAATGGTACAAATGCATCGCTCGCACCCACTGACAGATAGAAGTACAGGCTTTGGACACCTTGGCGATTGATTCAGTCTGGAACTCTGGGTTGTCAATGTAAGGCTGCACTTGCTTGATCACAGCGTCTGGGATGTTGTCCTGTGGAAAAAAAGACAAGAACTTGGTAATGGATATTATACACTTTGGGCTAAAATGTTGTAATTAATTATTCTAATGCCATAAATATTTTAACTTTGTAGTAAAAAAAAAAAAAAGCACTACTACCATTCAAATGTTTGGGGCCAGAAAGATTTTTAAATGTTTTTGAAAGAAGTCTCTTAATTCTCACAAAAGCTGCTTTTGTTTGATTTAAAAAAATAACAAAAAAACAAAAAAAAAAAATAATAATATTAATAATATGTTAATATTAATATATATATATATATATATATATATATATGTATATATATATATATATATATATATATATATATTATTATTATTAACAATAATAAAATATTAATAATAATAATAATAAATTGTGAAATATTATTACATATTACATATATTATTACATAATATTATTATTCTGTGGAATTCATTTTTTTCTTTTAAAAAGTTCAAAAGAACAGCATTTATTTGAAATAGAAATCCTTTGTAACACTATAAATGCCTTTACTGTCATTTTTGATCAATTTGATGCATCCTTATTGAATAAATCTTAACCCCAACTTTTGAACGGTATTATATGTACTTCAAAAAAACTACCAAAAACAACAACAAAAAACCAACATCTCTTAATAGCGACAGCAAATAGTAAACAAAAGGGGCACGCTTACAGTATGGATATAAAATCTTCACCCTACCTTGTCATACTTAAACAGACTATCCAGAAACTTTCCTGGATCTTGCATAAGGCCCTTTCCTGCATCCCAGTAGTCATCCACCTTCTCTCCGAGCTTCTCTCCAGCAACTTTCTTAGGTTTGATACCCTTTAGGATGCAGACGGCTTCTATAACCAGCTTTACTCCTTGAGGAGGTCTCTGCATAGCCCTCACCTGTATATCAACAAACACACATTCCTCTCCTTGTGAGATGGCATGATAAAATCTTTGGCTGTACATGTACAAATGTTAACAAAAAATATGACGTTTGCACCTCAGTCACATCATTCTTTTTCAGGGACTGCAGGCTAGCGAGGGCGGCGTCCAAGGCAGGAAGTGCTTCATTCAGATCTTTCTGAGCATCATCAGCAATAGCCTGAGCCACACGAGCCTTTTCAGAGGCTTTAGCCTCCTCAGCCCGCACCGCTACACGGGTCTCCTCAGCTACCACCGTGTCTTCCTAGACTCAAACACAGGTGTCAAAATTCAAGATTGAGTTTTATTCCACCATGTTTGCATTCATACATTTTTTTTCACTTATTTACTTTTATTTTCTCCATAGTGACCACAGTGTCCTTAGCTGCCTCCTCCAGCTGAGGCCTCATCATCTCCAACTCTTCCTGCATCTTAGCCACATCCTCTGCTGTGCTCAACAACTACACACACAAACACAATCATAAACACTTTTGTATATTGTACCGTGCAGAAAATAATTGAAGATCCCAAATCACTTTGTCCAGGCCAGTTTTCATTCGCTGCCGAGCACTGTGCAGCTCCTGCTTCTTCTGGCCAATCAGCGATGAGAATATGCTGAGGAGCTCCAGATAACTCTTAGGAGTGACGTAGTTGTAGCGGGAAAGTTCAGCCAGGTACTGCTCACACTTCCTGGACACCATTTGATGGATCTCAACACACATCAGTGCCTGTACAGAGGGACAGCACTCTGTAATACCCTTTATACTAGGGCTGTCAAATGATTAATCGCGATTAATCGCATCCAAAATAAAAGTTTGTGTTTACATAATATATGTGGGAGCACTGTGTTTTATTATTTTATATATATATATAAATACACATAAATGCTTGTATATATTTAAGAAATATTTTCATGTATATACTATATATATATAATTTATATTATACATAAATATATATTTATTTTTTAAATATATATAAATAATATTTTTTTCTTAAATATACATGCATGTGTGTGTATTTATATATACAGAAAATAATTATACACAGTGCTCCCACATATATTATGTAAACACAAACTTTTATTTTGGATGCGATTAATCGCGATTAATCGTTTGACAGCCCTACTTTATACATTTACACACACACATATCACACACTTTTCCTTACCAGGCTTTGGAGGGTCGTAGGGTTGGCCTCCAGTTCCGGAAGCTCATTTAGGAAAGAAGTTGCTACAGATTGCAGTGCCTCCGGTGGCCAAGCACTGAACCAGTCAATGGTGCAGCAGTTGACCAGTGAGGGGAACTGCCTAAGGCGAGCCCGGAACACTTCCCCTACTGGACTGCAGATGGAGGCAAAGAACAGACGTCCTGAGCCACAGTTTTCAAGCTATATCTCAGTGCTGAAATAGTATTGGAAATCTTTCTAACAACAGTCAAAAAATGCACACCAGATACACTAAATCTACACTTATCTCAGGCTGAATTTTGCATGCAACAGTTTTGATGGTATAAAGAGGTATTGATATAAAGATAAACCTCATGCAGAGAACAGTGTGGATGTTGCTGCGGACTCTCTTGATGTAGGCAGCCATGAGGTTAGATTTGGTGGGCTGCAGTCCCATGTCCTGAACCACAGGTTTCATGGTAATCAGGATGCGCTCCTGCTCCTCCGAAGTGTAAAGATTGGGCACGTCGCCTGAGTTCAGGATGTTATTCACATCCTCCAGGAAAGATTCGCTCTTAATCTGAAAACCAGAAGGGAAGACACAATGTGTGTTCAAGAGTTGACAGCATGTTGTTATGTGTGTTTGCCAATGGTGACAAGGTGATTAACATGCAGAAAAATATTTTAGAAGCATTTATTGATAGACTGGAAAGTCCATTAGCCTGCAATCAGAGAACTTCAATACACTGTTTCATCTAATGCTGAGTATCAATACATTTGATATTTGTACACTTTTACACTTATTTCAATACACTTTACTATTAGTGATGTGCAAAATTACATATTTTCACAATTGACCAGTAGGTTGTCTGGTCAACCTATCTTAAGGAAGCCCTGTAAAACATATATAATATTCATTAATCATTACTCTAGCCTTCAGTATCGCATGATTATTCACTATTATACAATATTATATTATTCTAATATGCTGATTTATATGCTGTTATACAGAGTCTTCTTTGAAAAACAATAATGAAATTGTACTTAAACCAAACAGAACAGTATAATCTCAGTATAAAACAATATAATCTTGAATATAAAGTGAAAATGTTTATAATCTGTGATCCAGTGTTGGGAAAGTTCACTTTGTACATAAACTAGTTCAAAGTTCAGTTCACACATTTTAAAATTAACTAGTTCACTTCATAGTTCACCCTTCAAAATATGAACTAGTTCATAGTTGTTTTTTTCCATATGTTGAGAGCTTCTTTTTTTGATTTTTTAATTATTGCCACAGCCCATAGACAACAATTATTTTATCGACGGGCAAAGTTTGCACAGAAATGAAAGATTTTTTCCATCCTCACCGACCTTGAAAATAAAAATCATAATAAATAAATCATAAAATCCGTTTAAATGATCATACGACGCCTCCTCACTCGCTGCTTTGTCAATGGCGGCCGCGGTGCGACACCGGTGGCTGGTGTTGCCAGATTGGGTGTTTTTTCGCTACATATTAAGGCCTGTTTAAGTGTGTTTTAGCCGTTTTTCGCCTGGAAATCTCTATAGAAATCTGGCACCCTATTGAACGAAGTTAAACTGAGAGAGCGTGCGTTCACAGACACCAGAATGAACGAGTTCACAGTAACGTTCATCAGGCAGTAATACAGTACCTTCAGTTCACGACCGCCCAAAATATGAACACGTTAATGCAAAACAATGCTGTGATCTCACCTGTGTATCTACAAACAGGAAGGTGATTTGCACATTCTGCAGACCAGCCTTTAGCATGATGCTCTTGATGTCCTCTCTCCACTCCAGGAGGCCATAGTTCTTGGAGAGTTCAATCTGGAAGCACTCATACTCGGCCCTGACAATACAGGTACAGTCACAGTGAGAAAATCTGTGTACCCCAAAGTTCAAAGTTCTTTAATTTGGTGGATCACTTATGCCCGTTTCCAAATGGACATTTTAATGAATGAATGTTCAATATGTTTCTATGGATGTTTGTATGTTTCTCTTGTCACTGATGGTGGGATATAATGGCTAGAGTCTCACTGTAATCATTTATTTGTGGGTGACATAAAGACATTTTTAATGTCAATGATCAAAAGTATGATCAAAGTCAGCGATCAAAAAAATTAACTTAAGTTTAAGATCTGGGCTGGAAGTGGAGAATATAGTGACTACTTAAATATGTTGCCACTTTAAACAATCGAGCAATAACATGGTTTCTTTGTGTATAGAGTCAATTGTAAAATTATGTATTTGTATTATACATGTCACAGTTTATTGATATTGAATGTTGCTCGCATATGTGTTCCAGACATGAGATGACATAATTCTTCTCAGTTCTACATGGGTGGCAAAGCAAAAAAGATTACAGGCAAGGGACACTTTGGAAAATATATTGTTAACAGTTTTAAATCAGTGGGCCAGTATGACTCCTGGTTTTGATCAAAAACTCTTATTCAACTGACTCTCATTAGTAATGCTAATTATATGTTCAGGGTTCAGCACAATAAACGGTTCAGCTCTCACATATGTGTGGCAAGCCTGGTAAGGGACTGGCGTCCGCTGCCACCAACCCCTAACAGCAAAGCGTTCCCCATAGGCTGGCGCAGGATACGGCTGATACGACACACATGCTGTATGGCGTCCATGAACAGCACCAGCTTCATCTTAGAGGTGCTGGTCTGGTTATAATCATCCATGTACTCCTCCATGACATGGACCAGCTGTATTAGGGGATAAGAAACAAAACTTCAAAGGACCATGTGGTTTTTAAATGAATTATTATTTGCAAAATGCTTGCCAAAATGAATTATCAAAGCAAACAAAATGGCAAAATAATAAATTAATTAGGTTAAAAAAAACTATTTTCACGAGAAAATGTGACTGGTGGTTGCACATGCAAAAGTTTGAAGTTACTTCAATATTTTCTGTAGCAAGCGCCACTGAATAAATGCAAGGCAACATACGCCCATTTACCTTTTCTTTGTCTTCAATAAGCTGGTAGACTTTAACAGACCCGGGGAGCATGAAGTCTCCATATAAGATTGGCTGATATGGGACCACCTCTTCAATCTTGCACTCGAACTCCTGTATGTGAGTCTGGAGGAGCTGGTCGAACCACTTCCTGTCCTCATCACTGACCAGTCGATCCTGGAACACCCTGCAGCTCTCATGATACCAAAGCTGCAATAGCTGTATTTTATTCTGTGTAAACAAAGATTACACCATTTTATGAAGATCTAAATATAAAAAACATGAAATATCTGAAAAACTGAGGTTTATCAATGGTGGTACCTCAATTTTACCAGCCTCTGCCATCAGGATGCCCTGGAATACTTTCGAGAGGTCCCTCAGGTTGAACGTATAGTGAGATTTAGCAGGTGTAGGTAGGAGAGCAGAGGTAATAGTGGAGTATACCCTGATGGTAGCATCCACTAGTGACTCACTGAATGGTTTAATTTGTGGAATTTTCTCTAGAAAAAGAAATAGACACAAAATGAGCCCATGTGAGAAAATTATTTTTGCAAGTGTGACATATATACATCAATATATGCTCAATATTGATATTGAACAATACATTAGTAACTTTCTATAGAACTTTTTAGTAACTTTGTTCCTCTTTTGTAAGTTGTTTTGGATAAGAGCATCTGCATAAATGTAAATATCAGTACGAATTTTTGACATTTAGTGGTGACATTTCTCTCTCTTCCTTTTCTCTGTCTATCTTTTTGTCTCTCTCCCTTTATCAAGCTTACTGCCTGGGTCCTTTTTACTCATATTTCCATCTGTTGAAAAAACAAACAGAATCCATTTAGATCCATTTAAAATGCAACCAAAGCTTCTGACAGGTGTTTCCTGTTGTAACCCACATTTGAACGCACACATATCTAGATGCCCGCATGATGACTGTCACTCACCCATCCAGTTCCCCAGGATGGTGGAGAAGATCTTCCTCTTGCTGGTGTCGTCCATCTCAGTGAATGACAGGAAGTTGAAGTGGCGTGTGAAGCGTTGAGTGATGGGGTTCCTGCCCCCGCCGGGGGGACCCATGGCACATGCAAAGTTTATGTCAACAATGTTTTTAAATGTGCCTGGTAAACACAGAAGACAAATCAGACTTAACAGAGTTTGTAGAGTTATGTGTGCATATGTTTTTAAACTACCGACTTTTTAATGTTATTGATAGAAGACTCTTATGCTCATCAAGGCTGCATTTATTTGATCAAAAATACAGTAAAAATACAGTAATATGCAGTACTTTGAAATATAATTACAATTTAAAACAATTGTTTTGTTTTTTATTTTTTAAATATAATTTAATCCTGAATTTTCAGCATCATTACTCCAGCCTTTAGTGTCACATGATCCTTCAGAAATCATTCTAATATGCTTTTATGCTAATATGCTAATATTGTTGTGGAATGTGGAAACCATGCTACTTTTCAGGATTAGAAGAAAGTTTAAAATAACATTTATTTTAAAAAGAAATCCTTTGTAGCATCCATTTCTTTACTTTCACTTTTAATTAATTTAATGTATCCATGCTGAATAAAAAAACTCTTCAAGGCTCCAAACTCGCAAATAGTAATGTATGTAAGCATGCAATGCATAGAAGATTTAAACACACCTATCTGTTTCCTGTCATACCAGCCTCCGTGATCCATCCACTGGCGCAGCAGTTCAATGGGAGGCTGGGCTCCATATGTTTCCAGCATGGGCATGTTCAAATCATCAATGAAGAAGATGAAATATTTTCCAAGAGGAGGCCCAAACACACCCTTACGCCTGTAAGATATATAAATTCTAAATGATCAAAACAATTCACTTTTTATAATAACAGACTGATTAGAGGAAGAGATGGAAGAAGAACCTCCTGTCGAGTTTGCCGTCAATATAGTCTTGAGTTTGGTTGGAGGAAGTGCGAGCAGAGAACATAAGGAAGTGAGTTATGTATTCAGCAGGCATGTTCTTGAGGAGCTTGTCTGATATGGTCAGGGTCTTTCCTGTGCCAGTGGGCCCAATGCACAAGACCTGACAAATCAGAGAAGGAAACAAGCTTAGCAGCACATATGTGTGGCATTACGTTGACTGTGTGTCAAAATGAGACTCAGAACTACTTACAGGCTTCTTATTAGAAAGCAGCATGTCAATCAGGAAGGACATGCGAATAGTGTCGACTGTGGGCACAATGATGTCCGAGTATCTAGTTTCTGGCGTTATGACCACTTTCTGGGCATATTTCATCCAACTAACCCACTGAATCTGAAGCATTTGAATAATCAGATGAATGTATGTTTATTCATTTAAAAATGATTTATTAATCTAAAATAAATAGTAAAATGTATTTAAATGTTGCAAAAAACATTCTCTCACCTTCCTCTCTTTACCCTCCTCCTCCTTATCAAAACGACTTATTCCGGCATCATCTAAATTGAAATCGTACACTAGTCCCTCCTCGGGGAAACACAGTTGGACCTGAAAATTAAACAAAATAGGTTTGCAAAATGCTTTTCTCTCTGAATAAATAAACTTACATAAGAAAAATAATGATTTGAACACTCTCTGGCACTTCTATGTAATTATCTACAGTATGTAAATCATTGCTGGTAGGACTGGGCTTCACAATAAATGCATGCCACTATTGACCTTTTCTTCAGTCATCTTGCCCCTGAGCCAGGCACTGAACCGTTGGCGGCTGTCAGCATCTCCTGTAGCTCCAACACTCCACACGAGTGCAAAGATAAACCAAGGCTCAATCAGCTCCTGCAGCCGAGACAGTTTCTCCTGGGAGAGAGGCTTCTTACCCTGAACAACCAAGCACAAAAATCAGTTTAACAATGAATAAATTAAAAAAAGTCTAACCACTATAATTCTAAAACGTTCTCTGACCTCTCGTGGGATGAAGGGCTCAAAGAAACAGTCCAGCAGTTTGAGCAGAGAGCAGGTGAGATTGCTGTCCATGGATGTAATCACTTCCTTTACTGATTCTCTGACAAATTTGATGGAGTCCTGAGGATACACATAACAACACCTCAATCCTATTATAATATAATATTTGATAAACAGACACAGTCTCTTACTGGCCCGAAGCCCTATACCAACCTGATTAACAAAATAAACCACATAACATACAGCACATGAAATTACATTCACAATTATACTGTATACTGTTCATCCACATATGTTAGTTATGAATAATACAGAAAGGGACTTGATTTATTTGAGTCTAAATGTTGGGGTAGAAACCTATTGGACTATGACTTTTTTTTTAATCAATATTATTTTGAGCAGAAAGGTATTTTTTTAGGCAGAGAAAGTTATTGATAAAAAAAAAATATTAATATAATTTCTATTTTAAAATATCTTTAAATATTTATTTACCTAACAACTAATGTTAAAGTTCAAATGTAAAGTTCATGAAGAATTAAGAAAAAGACAAGTTTCCAGGGGGAAAAAAGGAGGGGTTAAACAGTTGGGTTTAACCATTTTTGAATCCTTTCAGCTGATTTTTTTATATTTAGAAGAATTAGTAACCAGACAGATTCTGGTCTCATTGACTTCCATAGTATATTTGTTTTCTACTATGGAATTCAATGAGACCAGAAACTGTCTGGTTACTGATTCTTCTAAATATCAGAAAATCAGCTGAATGGATTCGAAAATGGTAAAATTCGACTGTTTAACTCTGGGGGAGTGGTAAAATGAGCCTATTTCCAAAAAAAAAAAAAAAAAAAAAATAGGTGGAGTATCCCTTTAAGAAAGTAAATACTGTTTAATGTTCTGTTTTCTTTTAATTCAATTTAAAGACCAATCACCTGTAAAAACCTTGCGAAGAGAGAGTCGAGTTGATCTGTGTAGGTCTGAAATATACCAGGGATATTACGGAGCCAACACTCAGTGAATGGAGTCAGACCTAGAATACTGGGCTCAAGATACACCATGCCACAACGAGAAACCGTGGCAGGAGATGCCACTGCCAAATCCTGCACCTCAAACATCATTGTCATCACCTGAGGGCCAAAATTATGTCAGAAAAAAAAAATATTAAAAAATAGAGAGTCATTTTGTGAAAATGGCCAATAGCAGAAATTCTCATACATCAGAGAGTTTGATGATCTCTCCAGAACTCAGACACAGTTTCTTGTTGTCATCCAGAACCGTGTTCATGTTCTCGATCCACACAGCATCCACAGGCCCATCAAACATGTACCACTTCTTCTCTTTGTCCATGGAGGAAGCTCCATCCCGAATGAGACAAGACAGTATACCATCCGTCCTGTAATCGAATAGTGTGTGTTACTTTTAACAACATGTACAGTATTGTCAATACAATTAATTTAGAGTGCACTCACCACTCATGAGTAAGCTGGTCGAATTCTCCGTAAAGCTGCCCCATAGTGATGGACTTTGGGTTGAGTATATAGGTCTGTACAGCCTCATATACTCCTCCACTAACTGAGGGCTGGCCTTTCAGAGCTGTCATGGCTGCTCCCAGCACTTCATAACACTACAAGTATGTGAGAGTGCATATTGTATAAGAAAAACTAATTCCAAAATTAGAATTAGGAATTTTTTGTTGCAGCTTGTTCATTTCACCTTAGTTTTCCCAGAGCCTGGTGGTCCTACCAACATTAGACCGTGTCTGACTACAGTGGTCTCGTATAACTGAATACACTTGGTTATGTAGCCTGTAGGAAAAGAAAAACATGAACCACGACAGAAGTAGGATTTTGTAATTGGATTAAGTTTTTATAAATTATATAATATGCAAATTATATCAATTGTCTCATTCGAGCAAGACCTCAAATGTTTAAAGCTAATGATAATACCAAATAAATTGAATAAAGTTATTTTGCTAAGGAAAGATGGTTTGTTCTTATTTTCTTCTCACCATTCACATCTTTAAGGCACTTTTTTGCACAGACGTTCCTTATGGACTCCTCTAGGGTGCCATAGTCAATTGGCTCTTCGCGGATCTTGGGGAAGAGGTCGGACACAATGCCATTGAAGAGCTTGAGGTCATCCTGAAGAAACTTTGGCACATTGACATCCCTGATGGCACGCAGACATATCAGCTCCTGCATAAATCATGCAATCAGTTATAATTATGATGCTTCAATAAGGGATAAAGCGGCAGATTCAACAGCTATTAAAGGAATACTGCAAGCACACCTCATTCATGTCAGGATTTTCCCTCTTTAAGTTTCCAGCTGCAGAGATCACCGTTTTCACAGCTCTCATCCCAAAATCATAATGATCCTAATAAACATTATGTAAAAGAGTGGATTTCAAGCATTTATTTAAATTACATTTAAATCTAAATCTACATCTAGATTTGCCGAAAAGTTATAGTACTAAAATAATTACTGTAAAATTAGAAACACCCGTGACGTAAAGTTCAGACCTGTGAGCTGAGCTGTTCTGAGGACAGTTTAAAGGTGCTGGTGATTTTTTTGGACAACAGTTTGGCATCGCTGAAGCCGAATGAGTAAAGAGAGATCTCTGCTATCATGGCATAATCAGGGATCATCATAGCCACAGGACGGAAGAGGGCCTGAGGAACACACACAGTTCAGTCTTTTTGTATATACTGAAATGTGTCTTTTAATTTGAAGGTTTAGATTGCTGTTGGCGAGTTCTGTACCTTTAAATTATCAGGTAGTTCGGTACGACCAGCATAGCCAGGGTTCATAGTGATGAAGACAGCACAGGATGGGACAAGCGAGATTTCCATGCCTTCAAATACAAATGTCTTCACCTGAACTCAAGAAGAACAATACCAGATTACCTTTTGATCAATGAATTTCCAATACTTTTCTAGTCTTTCATCATTACTGGATGTTGTTTTGTAAAAAAAAAATGTGTTTTTTTACTAGAAATAAACTAAACTCTATGGCCCAGTTTCACAGACAGGGCTTAGATCAAGCCAGGATTAGGTCTTAGTTAAATTAGGGCATTTAAGTGGCTTTTGTAACTGTACCTTAGAAAAAACATTACTGGTGTATATAAGACAATGACACTGAAATATTTTAATATATGTCAGTGCAAGTTGCTTTCAGTTAAACATTAATTTTAGTCTAGGACTATGCTTAAGCCTTGCCTGTGAAACCGGGACTATGTATGTGTTCCAACAAACATGCATTTATGACAGTGTTTTGATAGTAAACCAAAGCTGTATGCTCAAGTGTGTGACTTTACTCACTCTTTGCTGCTGGGCTTTTTGAATGGTTGTGATTTGTTGAGCCACGACTGATAAAACCTCCACGTCTATTCGATTGAATTCATCAAAGCAGGCCCAGGCCCCTGAACTAGCCAAACCTTTGAGAAACTTGCCCATGGCTATAAAGTCCAGCTGATCAGAGCAGTTAAAAACTACAGTCTGGATGGCCAGAGCTTTGCCCAGGTCTTTAGTGGTCTCCGTCTTCCCAGTACCTGCAGGGCCCGCCGGGGCGCCTCCAAACTTTAAGTGAAGCGCACCAGTCAGGGTTAGATAGCACCTGTGTGGTGGACAGTGTATATATGAGAATCCTTCAAAATACTTTATGTTTTAAACTATACAAATCAAGTTCAATTTTCAAAATGTCACCTGTCTGTCAATGGCGTGATAACAAGTCGTCCCGAGTTACCAAGATACTCATAACCATACAAGAACTCAGCATTCACTGCTCTGATGTACAGGTCATCACGCCAGTAATATCTACAAACACACAAGCACATGTCTAAACTCCAATACCAATAAAAATGTATTCTTTTTTTCAGCTAGGATGCATTAAGTTAATCAAAAGTAACTGTAAAGGGGATTTATTGTTAAAAAATGTGTCTATATATAAAAATTCATGCGGTTTTTCTGAATTTTATATTCATCATACAATCCTGAAATGTAGCACAGTTTTCATATATATGTTTACAGTTTTCATATATACATATACTGTATATATATAATATTTATATATGGGTAACACTTTACAATAAGGTCTCATTTGTTAACATTAGTTAATGTATTAACTAACATGACCTAAAAAATGAGAAATACATTTTTTACAGTATTTATTAATGTTTAATGTTAGTTAATAAAAATACAGTTCATATTAGTTTACAGTGTATTAACAAATGTTAGCAAATACAACTTTTAATAATGCATTAGTAAATATTGAAATTAATATTAAGATTAATAAATGCTATAGAAGTCTTGTTCATTCTTAGTCGTTTCATTAACTAATGAAACCTAATTGTAAAGTGTTACCATTTTCTGGATTATATATAGTATAACCTCAGTTGGCTGATCCACTCAAAATCATTGACACTGGATACTTCCTCCTCCACCAGTTTGGCTGCCACATCTTTAGCATGCACTTCAATCACAATAAGTGCCGAGAGTATCGATCGCTGCATCGTTGACAGGCGACCCCGCACCAGCTGAACCAAATCTCCCAACTGTTTGTGAATACACAAAACTTTTATTTGGATCGGAACGTTACCATTTTAGAACCTACAAATATGCAGTGTACAGGGAAATCTTCACCTGGAGTGTTTAATTGTTTGCATTCATGGAAACAATCTATACCTGCGTCTGTAGCTGTGGATAAAGCCGATCTGCCAGGTCTCCCTTTTCCAGAGACTCTGACACCTCTTGGGTCCAAAATGTCTGACAACCAGCTATAACCACCTGACCAGGCCAGGACAACACCCACTCTGTGCGAGGATGCTGTGGAGACGAACGAAGAGATTTGACTCTTTAAATCAGAACAATCAACCACCACTGACAACATAAAATACTAACGCAGGGGTGTTAAACTCTGTTAGCCCTGCAGAGTTTAGCTCCAACCCCAATTAAATATACCTGAATCAACTAATCAATGTCTTTTGGATTACTAGAGACTTCTAGGCAGGTGTTTTGGAGCTACACTCTGCAGTGGCCCTCCAGGAGTGGAGTTTGACACATGTGACTTACAATGATAATACAAATAGTATTTAGATTTTGACCAAAAAAAAATCTAGTGCATTTGAAAGTTTGAAAGGGTACCATTGACAAAAAACAAAGAAAACAGCATACACTAACCTCAACATAGGCTTGCAGTGAGCGACTGATGTTGTCTCTTACACTGGCCTTCATGGAGTTCTCCACTTCCCGCAACCAGTGCTCTACATTCCCAGAAGGAGACACAGGAACGGACAAGCGAACTTCTTCTCCCTCACCAGAGTACATGTGTGTGATCTGCAGATCTGACTGGAACTGGAGCTGCATATAGTACAAAAGATTTCAAAATCTGTGGCATCAATTAAATCATTATTACTATATAAACCAAAATTATGTTGATATTTTCTGCCATGCTAATTATTAGAATTTCTAAAATGGTGAAAATATCAAATCTGGTCAATTTTCTGTAAAAGAGAACTCACCCGAGCGATGTTCTCAAAGCATTTTCGGAGATGTGGCTGCACTGCTGTTGGATCTTTAGTCTGAGATAGAATCTCCAGTAACTCATCATCTGACAAAAAATAAAATCTAAAACCAGAATAAATAATTCCTTATACAATCATAGTGATCATGCACAGATACATGTAACATTTGAAATTAAATGCTATATTAAAATATGAAATGTTAAATGACAAATTATTATTTAACGAATTCGGCCTGCCCTTCTGTTCATGAATAAAACCATAAAAACGGATCATTTTAACCTAGGGAACGCGCTTCGTTTGGTCTCCAGATATTCGCTAAGTCCTTTCTGCACAAGCTCCAGTAAATTGTTACAGTCCTTGAGACTGGCCAATAGACGTGGTTCAGGACACACCTCGATCACCTAGACCCATAAAGACAATCACATTTCAATTCCTTAACGAACCACAGCCAAATCTACTATAGTATGATTAAATGGTCTGACTCTGCTCACCAGACTGTTTTCATGGGCAGCCGTCATGATCTTTCTCCAGGTGCGCTCCATGGTCTGATACCGCTTCCCTTCCACAGGAAGTTGGCGGTTGATGTCATCAGAACTGAATATAGGTTCCATGTACAGCCACGACCGCTGACAGATAAGCCACTCTTCTAAAACCTCCTATCAGCAGAGGGCCACAGTGACACAAGTCTTTAATAACAGTTATTTGTTCAAAATTACCTACAAGCAAACTAAACAAGCAACCCGACGATATTTCAAAATCATACCTACAACATGACATTGGCTTACCTGTGTCATTTTTAATTTACTTTCCCAATTGCTGATTCTCCCCTCAAAGGGCTTTTTAAATGGGGAGAAAGCCATGCTCTGGGTCATGACAATGTGGTCATCCAGGAGCTGAGAAGCTTCATCTGGGCTGGTCAAGATGTAAGTGCCAGTCTCCTTATATGCAATCAGCTCAAACCTCACTGTTGACCATTCCTCCTCCATCTTGTTCAGAGCCTAAAGCAGATGTGTAAAATAAAAGTAAAAATACTGTAATATGAAAAAATATGCCCATGGAATTGTTGTTATACAGTTCAGAAAAAAATATTAACAAGATGAAAGCCTCTGTGATATATTCCACTAGTGTTAATAAGCTATTAGTGTTGGAAAAGATATAGGTATCTCATAATATATTAATTTAGTTCCAGTAATATTATTTCACACTATAATTTTATTATGATTGTGTCTAAAGGTGATTTTAGATCACAAATATTACACTCACTTGCTCAATAGCATACTCTTTTCCAGCCTCCTGAGCTACACAGCTGATTTCCTCCACATGATTTTGCAGGCCCATCTCCAGACAAAGGGAAAAGGTTAGGTTCGCTTTAGGCCTTATATTAATGTTGATACGTTCAGAAAGAAGTTCCCAGTGGCGGCTCCGCATGCCTGGATTCCTTAGGCCCCGTATTAGAGGAATAAATGGACGGAACTGTTCAATCTTAGTCCGGATTTCAGATGCCACTTCTTGACAGCCTGAATGGAGTCAAGAACAAAAAGCTGATTTTAACGGAATGATAGATGTAAATAGAAAATGTCTAAAAACAAAGAACCAACTTTTGTATTTACGAGAATTTAGTTTTCACTTATTGCAAACAGGAAATGTATCACATTCTTGACATCAGTTATGACAAAGTTATGCTAGAACATAAACATTTGTATTTGTATCCTCCCAAACTTACTTCCTACTTACCAGGAATGTCTTTAAACAGTTTGACACACTGGTGCATAGTCTTGTAAGCATCAGTGACATTGCGCTCCAGCTGTTCAGGGTTAATGGCTGACAGCGGGTCATTGAGCCAGCTTTCATGCCAACGCAGCCAATCAGATGTCGTCTTCCACAGGTCATGAAATGGCTGAAACTCTCGGCTCAGCTTCTGTAACTCTGTGTACTGGACAACAACCATAAAATATGAACAAAATATTTTTCAATTCAAAAATGTAATTTATCACATTGGAAAAGTACAGTCTAATTAATGTTACAAAATAAAATAATAAAACAGTGAATCATAAGTTTGTGGTTTAAAGGGATACTCCACTTTTTTTTGGAAATAGGCTCATTTTACAACTCCCCCAGAGTTAAACAGTTGAGTTTCACCGTTTTCAAATGCATTCATTTAGAAGAATATCAATAACCAGCCAGTTTCTGGTCTCATTGACTTCCATAGTAGGAAAAAAATAGCATATTTGCATATTTGAGTATCCCTTTAAAAAGGGTAAATTAGAGTTAACCTACATCAGAGACTGGTTTGTCAAAGAGTCGTTCACGGTTGTTGTAAAGCTGTGCCATTTCCTGACATTCTTTTATCTGCTTGTCCACTCTCCGCACCTCATTTGCCACTTCTTGTGCTCTCCCAAGGTTTGTGTATCCAGAAAATCCAGCCACCACCGTCTGACAATTTCAATTAATTTCAATGGCCAGAGTTACCATTTATTCAATAAATTCTCATGACAAAACATCACATCCTTGGACTTTATGGTATGATTTAATTCAGTAACGGATGAGCATATTTTGCTAAGGAAGTAAACATGTAGTGAGTCCCAACTGATGTATTTAATAATGATCATTGAGTCTAACCTGCAGGAAGCTCAAGCGTTCCCGGAAGTTGTTTTGGTCCACGTCCTGGATCTTCTGGAAGCGCTCTTCATCCTCCAAATGTTGGGCTTTCACTGTTTCCATCTGGTTCATGATCTTACAGGGCCATGCCACTGCTGTCCACCTACGCAACATTTAATATTTAGGAGCACGGCTACACAAAGGACTGGGTTAAAAACACTATTTCATTAAATGGCAAGGCAATGATACACTCACTTCTCATTGAAAGCCTCATCAGAGAAACTGTAGAAGAATTCATCCAATAGATCACATTCAGACATAGCTTTGGATAAAATATCCTAAAGGAGGCCATTAGCAGGAGGAGACAGAGAAAAATCAATCGGAATACTGGAATACCCACAACAATGCAATGAGATCTAAATAAGGCATACATGGCCACCAGGGAGTACATGACATGTGCTCTGATATGCCACATGGCGGCGCCGTTTTCTGTCACTTCTCCAATGACCGTTTCAATTAAAGGCAAAAAACATTTTCTGGGTGCAGCTATGCAATTGTAAAGATGTTATTGGTGATTTTTAGCACATCTCTATCATTGCTTAGATTGCCTGGGTGGTTGCTAAGGTGTTGCTAAGGTGTTATGGGTAGTTCACTATTAGGTGGTTGATTACTGTCCTAAGTCAATAGACCCAACTCCAAGTCACTATTATATTCTGGTCTCTAGATGAGGCTTGAATCCTTTTTTGGCTCATTTTATTGAGTTATCGTGCTTAATATAATTTGGTTCAGACTTTGACAACTTGCAGTCAAGTAGGACACATCTTATGTTGTGCAATAAAACAGTGACTGTACCTCATGCACTTTGAGTTGCTCAGGGACTAGTTTCATCCATTCTCTCTGCTCTACGAGATCCTCAATGCAGCTGGGCTTATCAAACAGCTTTTGGCTGATGGCTTTACACTCCTTACATGCCTGAAACATGCACACAATTTTATATAATAGTGTTTTATTCAAACTTTATTAAAAATGCTTCTAATCCTAATGAACAGTGACTCACATCCTGCATTTGTTGACGTAATCTCAGGGCAAGTCGGTCTAGCAATGCATTGGCGAGGGCTTTCCGTTTCTTTACCAGGTTTAGCCGAATGGCCTCCACGCTGACAGTGAAAGGTCCGATAATGATGGCAGAAGGGATGGACTGGTCTATAAGCTGAATTTCCCTCAGGTGCTCCAAAACTTCCTGTTTCACCTCCTGAGGGGTCTGGTTCTCCTTACTGTGCGATCTTGAAGACACAAAAATAAGCAGAACAACAATCCTTGGTGTGTAGGGTGAATAACACGCTGTATGTACATTCTTTACAAGAAGGAAACAAGCGAAGGATTGCAAGCAAGAGACTTACTCTAGCAAAGTATTGATATCAGAGTTGTAGAGCTCAAGGTGGCGTTCATATTCACGGGCGTAGGCTCTAAGAGGGATGATGGCCTGTTTCAGGGCCACACTAATGCTCTCCCTCAATTTTGTGACTTCAGGTTCCCACAAGCCCACTGACCATAACACATCTCCAACAATGAACATGTTCTTCATTACAAACTGAGAGAATAGGAAGAACAAAACACAAAAAAAAGCTTCAAATGCATGTTTTACTGAATAATTTTGACTTTTTTTAACAATATAGTAATTTTTCTTTTTTTTAAACAAGAAAATAAAGTCATTCTGATAAACACAACCTCTTTATGGTCTAATTTATAGTCATTTATTTAGTGAAAGATCTTCATAAATGTTATGAGTCATAAATCAGATAGTGAACCTTGTCTACTTGAGGAATGTTGTGTGTGGACAGGATTCCTTTATTAAACAGGTTGATAATGGAGGTCTCAAAACTCTCAAGAGGAGTGCTGTAATGAACCCCAGTCTGGTCAAGCACCAAATCCACTGAGAAGAGGGGTTTCTTTTTTGGCCTGCATAAAATCATGATGGATTGTGAATATGTTATATACAATTACAAAACAGTGACACGCATATTATATCATTTAGATCAGTGTTTTTATAGTAAGATAGTATTTATAGTCCCTCCTATCTAAGATTACATGTACTGTAGCTCTTGATTTTTACTGCTTTTTTGTATTTTAAAAAAAAATTATAATAATATAACTAAAATTAAACACTGTTAAGTTCCCATAACCACTGATATAGATCCATTTACTTTAATAGTAATTCAATATAAAGATATATCGAACATAAACATATAATCATATTTACCAAGTAACCAGGATAATGAGAAATCACATACTTGTATTGGCTGTTTATGAGATCAGAGCCCCATGTCAGATCTTTGGGGCAGTGTAGGGAACTGTGGCAAGCATCGAGCAGTAATTTGGCCAAGCTGGCCAGGGAGTCCTGCACCAGAAACCTGAGTGAATCCTGCTGAATGCTGCGAATCAACGCCATCAGGCGACACAGTTTGGACATAAGATACACATCCCAACGGGACACCAAGAGATTGTACCAGCCACGTTTTTCATCTCGCAGACTAGACAAAATCACATTACATAAAGCCGCCGGCCATGACTCTCGTAGAAACAAGTGGACCTGTATGAAAACAGGAAGAGTATAATGACACAGAGGCACATTTGTATGTGTATATAAGTGGTAGTTTGTTTACCTGTTCATGTTTCTGAGATTGTGTCGACTCAAACTCCTCCAAGCGAAGTGATTTTTTGAAGCTGAAATGGAACAGGCTCATTTCTGCCACCCTGTTGCACTCTTCTCTCACTTTGGACAGCAAAGCAATCACTTTAGGCTTAGTGAGTAGAGAATTAAAGACAAAATCTGCCCGGTTCTTTTCAAAAGGATAGTCAGGGACTGACACAAAGCCTAGGAGGGGACACAGCAAGTTGTTGGTTGGTATCAAGAATAATAAATCAACATTAAATCTCGGACAAATCTCTTTTCTTTTGATGTGCATCTCTCTACCTCTCTCGGGAACACTCTCAGGTTCTTTTTGAGGAAGTGTGATATAGGAAAACTCTGGGTTGTCCTGCACCACCTTATCAAAGACCATCTGGTTCATAGTGCGACTGTACTCCAGATAAAGCTCTTTCTTCAGCCGCTCCTCGCAATCCTGTAGACTGTATAGACAAACGTTTTTTTTTTTTGAAAAACAAACTATTACTATCGGTGACAATTGTGTGCAGCGGACATCAGTAACTGTTTATGTAATTATATGGTGTGTGTTCTGGAACTGTACATCTGGTGTTCATGGAAGGTGCAGATGTTTTTTATAGGAACGTCTTAATGTTTAATTCTTAATGATCATACTTGGGCACAATGGAACTCATATGCATATTTAGCTTTTTTTACATTACTGTGCACCAGTGACAGAGATCCATATTTTATGCAAAATCCCAAACTATTTTAGTTACCTTTATCTAAATAAATACACTACCATTCAATTGTTAGATTTTTTTTTAAAAGAAAATCTAATGCTCACAAAGGCTGCATTTATTTAATCACACATACAGTAAAAATACTAATATCGATATATTTTAAAAAATAATTTATTTCTTTGATGACAAAGTCGAATTTTCAGCAACCATTACTCCAGTTTTCAGTGTCACATGATCCTTCAGAAATTATTTTAATAAGCTGATTTGGTGCTCAAGAAACATTTCTTAGTATTATCAAGTTTGAAAACAGTTGTGTTGCTATATATTTTTGTAAAAATCATGAAATGTAAAAAAAAAAAAGTGATTCTTTGATAAACAGAATGTTAAAAAGGAACAGAATTTATTTAAAATAGATTTTGTTGAAAGAATGTCAATGTAAAAAGTCTTTACTTTCACCTTTGTTCAATTTAATATATCCTTGCTTCACTTGACTTGCTGAATAACAATTACTGACCCCAAAATTTTGTTCATATTTTCATTCTACTCACCGTTTAAGATGGAGGCCAGGTGTGGAGAGTGCATATTTTCTGATGTGTTCTAAACTGGTGAGATTGAGAGTAGGGGTACCACTCCAGACAGGCATACAGTCAATGGAAAGATGGTAAAAGATTAAAGCCTCTGTCTTCTGCCTCAAGTTCTGAGCAAACTGGACTCTTTGGGCAAAGACACGTGGGTCCTCCGCACAAAACTGTAGCCTGATCCTAGGAACCCAATACTGCCCTTCTTGCATTGACAAAACCCCTGGGAAAGAAAGAAAGTTTGGATTAGAAACAATGGTTTAAGAAAGTTTAACTATATACCAAAACTTGTTGTGGCTTTCAGTTGATGTCTGTAAGGTTTGATGCTATTTATATGATAAAAAAAAGTCCCTTTCTAATGCTTTCTTTCTTTTCTGAGATGAGCTGTGATATGTCACCTCACAACTTTTCTATTTCAATAGGAAATATGTCAGCATAGGAAAAAAAGAGCTTGTTAAACTGTTTCATGAGATGTTTAAAATAAGCATGCTTTATGAATGGCTTTTGCACATGCCTTTTCTCTGTCCCCCATTCAAAATGGGTTTTCCCTTGGAATCTCGAACCAATCCATTACGGTCCACTTTATGCACCAAGTACTGTTTCTCCTCCTGGCTGTATTGTAGTACGCCAACCAACTGCCAAGAATACTCCAAAGCCGGGCTCTTTGGATCCACTACACATTAAACACATGAGGTACAGACATTTAATTTTTCCCACATGTTCCCATATGGCTCCCACTGGATGGGCTGTAATGTGAATTTATTTTCAGGAGGAACTACAAGACAAATGATGGGATCCATTCGACTACAATATGTCAGGTATTATCAGAGGGTTTAGACGGCACCGTACCAGGTGGGATGCTGTTTTTTGTCGGCAGCAGGGCTTTGGCAGGAACAGGTTTGCGGTCGATGGAGCCTTGCTCATAACCCAAAGCCAGCCATTCCTCTGGAGTACGGCAGTCAAACTCCTCGTTATCGAATATCTGGTACATAAAACAATTTTATAAACACAAGTATGCAGCCGATTAAACTGAAATGGTACTGAAATTTAAAGTAAAGCATCTACATGAAGACTAAAATAAAGGAAAAAGCCAACTGGGACATTCAAATTCACTTCAAGAATACTTTATAAAATCAAATTATAAGCAACATGCATGACCTCCAGAGACAGGTAGTTTGAAACAGGCTGGTAAGTGTTTTTTGTCTCCCCATTTGTCTGGTATCTGGGCATCAGCTGGTTGGAGTCAATGCCTTGCTCAGTCAAAAGCTTACTGATATCTAACTTCTGATACTCCCTCCTACGTCTGAGGATTAAAACAGACACAAACATCCATGTATACTACATTTACAATCTAGAAATATGCTTTATTTAAATTTAAAAAAAAAATTTGAAAAGAAAACACACAAAAAACAATAAATAACTAAATGTACATGAGCCTTTTTCAAATGGATGAGCATCTACTCTACTCTCTAACAGTTTACTATCAGCCAAGCAAACAAATCCTTAATAAAACTATAATAAATACTGATGAGAATGTAAATATGTACCTTGAAATGCAATGTAAGTCGCTTTGGATAAAAGTGTCTGCCAAATGCATAAATGTCCATACTACTGTTTAAAATGTTTTTTGAAAAAAACACACCAAGGCTGCATTTATTTAATTAAATTTTATTTTAATTATTTTTTTTTTAAATTTTAATTACATTTTTTATTTTTAATTAAATAAAATTTATTTAATTAGTATTTTTTAAAGAATTTTTATATTTTAATATATGTTAAAATTCAGTTTAATCCTGACGCAAAGTTGAATTTTCAGCATCATTAATCCAGTCTTCAGTGTCACATGATCCTTCATTATTATCAAAAATTCTTATTATCAGTGTTGCAACAGTTGTGCTGCTTAATATTTTTATGGAAACGCTGATACCGTTTTCAGGATTCTTTGATAAATAGAACATTTAAAAAAACACCATTTAATGGAAAGAAATTGAAATCTTCATTAAAACATTATAAATGTCTTTACTTTTGATTAATTTAATACATGCTTGCTGAATAAAAGTATTCATTTCTTTTTAAAAAACAGGAATCATAACACATCTCAACAAGCAATGATTTACAGCAGGTTACCCTTTTTGAAAGTGACCATTTTGCTTAACCTTGCATAATTTTATTCATGGTTTTTACAAGGATAAAGCGTGTCAAGCATCCTGTCCATACTGGCATCCAATTTAGTTATGTTCTGTCAAAAACAGACCTGCGGCTTATTTTTAGGTTCTGACCCATTTGTTGAGAACCACTGGTGATGTTTGTTTGCTCACCTCTCAATCTCGACCTTGCGGGGCACATGTCCTGGGAGGCAAGTATAAGCTAGCTGAACTTTAGGAGTGTAACTTCCAGAGGGAAAGTCCGTCTCGTGCCCGAGTTGTGTTGATGGTTCTTGCCAGTTGTTCTCCAGAGCATTGTGCAGGCTAGGAAGTGTTTTTAACATAGCTGCTACAGTCAAAAACAAAGAAAATACAACGAGTAAAGTTAGTTTTAGCATTTGTGTTTAGACTTGATTATGGGTTGATTTCTTACTTTTGCGGGAGGTGGACTCGTATCCCGCCCGGCACAGTAAACTCTGTTGGGTCACTGGACCTTGTGTGTAAGTCTGAAAAACAGCAGCATGAGTTTTGGTGATCATATTTAACAAAACAAGGTAGGTATATGTTTAGGCTTACATTTATGTGTATAAATGAGCAGGACCGCATGATTTTTGTGATGCGGAAAAATGTAGACAGTCCTGTTTCTGGAAGAATTCATTTTAACCCGTGGGTTTTAAAAAAAGATTTTATTAAAGGTTTATAAGCCATGAAACGATACATTGACTCATTCCATAATTTGCAGTGCTTCATGGGAGTAGGCGGAGCTAAAGAGCAATTTTGGCACTTGTTTTTTTTTTTTACTCTGACTGGTGCCTGTCATTTTATGTACATCATAATGGGTAATGTAGTTTTTTTTTAAAGAATTCTACTGTTAAATACCATTATTTAAAAAATCAGCTGAAATAATGCAGACTGACGGCTTCAGCAGAAGCAAATAGCTAAGAGTAGGTCTGTCTCTACGTTTTATTCAACTGATTATGTTATACAGTACATGCCTTTTGATTATTAAAAAAGGAAATAATTCAAAAGGAATCCAGAAAAATAAGCAGTAAAAGAGTAGAAGGAACGTTTTACCTGTTGCAGACTATGGCCTGATGAAGTTATGAGATCAGAATAGATGCCCCTCAGAGGGGACAGTTTGCCCTCTCTAGACTTGTTTGGAGGGTAAGGACAAAACTTGCCAGATCCGTAAGGATGGTTTTCACTTTGCGTCTGTTTTTTGTCCATAATATCTTGTCCAAACCGTAAGAAAATAAAGAAAAGTTACTTACGAAAAAGAATTGCTTCATCCATTAACGTTACAGTAACTTTTGTTTAGCCAAACAAGGCAAACATTATCACAAAGTATATAATATTACTAGCGCTGTATTACATATGACAATAGCGAGATGTGTATATTACTTTTAGTGCTAACTTTGTGTTACACAACGGTGGACTTAAATCCGTTAAAAGCACCGTTTTTATTTACCTCACTTCAAATCACAGCAGATGATAGGGCATCGCGTACAAATACTATAAATACATTACAAAGATAGAAATATATAAAAAGTGATATAAAAACTGCACACCTTAGGTAACATAAAAGTTTCAGTGATTACCTCGTGTACTTTTCCGCCGTCCTCAGTTGTTAAAGCAATATTTAGACTGTCATTTAGAGACTCTGTAACGGTTGCTAGGTCAACGTTGTCCAAGCGGAGTTTGCTGTAGATTCCGGTGCACGAGACAAAATGGCTAAGCGCTTTACAATCACTGTTACTGTTACTGTGGAGAGCAAAACAAACATTGGGTGCTATGCAAATTGTTCTCAAGTCTACAGTTTTAAAAAGACATTATATTTTCTCATTTACTCATCAAATTAAGCTTTAGTCTAAGGGCTAACAACTGTGCCAAAAATAATAATAGTGAAAAAAGTGCTTCCAAGGTGAGGTCAGACTCAGAGGGTAGAGTTATGTTTAACCAAACACGGTTACAATTATCTAGCACTGAATTCCATAAAATATGACATTAGCGGGAGGCATAGACATATACACTAGACCTCACCTTGGCTACGGCAGTTCATTGGAACGAATGAAACAGGGGAGCCCCCATAGGGAGCCCCTCCACTTTAATGCATCAGCAATGGTCTACTGGAAATAAAATCACCATAAATCGTCAAGAATGCGATTTTTCTTGTTTTTATTTTGTTTGTTTCAATGGTCAGACATGTATTTATCATTGATTCCAGAAAGAATTTTTATTTTTTTTTAAACATTCTTCCTAGGTCAGATTTCATCCGTGAACATCATCGATCCAGTACGAGTTCACGGGGGGGTAAGTCACATTGGTTTGACGGCCGTTCCTGAGCACTTTCACGGGAATAAGATTGGAAAAACACGAATTACAGGTCGCCTGGAACGCGGCATGAACTATTTCCTAACATGAGATCAAAACACTCGTGTCCCATACACCGCACGACCCAGAGTGTTATCAAAAGGTGGACTGGTTTAAGACATCAACGGGATGTAATCGGAACTATGAGAAGAAAACACAAGCAAGTCCCTATTGCTTTACACATTTCTCTCCATGACGGTGAGAGACACATTTTTACAGCAGTAAATGAACTAAGAACATCTGACCTAACTTGAACATTAACACACATATCTTTAACATCACAAAAACTTTAAGTTCTTACTGCAATAATAACACATAAAATAAACGCTCAATAAAAATTGCCCACAATGCACCTAGCTGGCAGCTGCTAGCGCTGACGTTCCCACATGACGTCACAACATACGGGCATTTGCCGACCCGGCGGCGCCATTGCTGCGGGCAAAACATTAAAAGAAGGAGTTGAACGAATTGAAATGAGTATCGTGCTATAAAGTGAAAATGGCCATCTCCTGCTGGGTCAATGGATGATAAAATCGTGCCGGAGGTTCAGTTAAATCGGGAGTTTACACTATACCCGTCATTAGACTCCATGGATGTGAGAAGACTAAGCTTTTGTCTGAACAACGACGGAGATTACGGCTGGCGAGGATAAACAGGAAAGAAACTCACTCAAAACACGCAAGAGTTTGTTTGACAAAAGCACAATGTTGTGTTTTATTGCCAGTGTAAACAAATAAAAGTTAACAGATTGCAGTTAGAATAATGTCCTGTATGAACAAAATGACGAGGTATTAAAAAGCATACAAAACAACATTGTTTCCACTGTTTTATCTCACATTCTAGCATTGCAATTTCAGACTATGTCCCTAAAGAACCCGCGTATAATGTAGTTCCGCATTACATTAATTAAATTGCACGCGAGTTATTTATTTTTATATTGCATATATGACTGCAATGGTCTCTCAGCCAATGACAGTCTCTCATGAGAGTTTTAGGAAATATGTTGAAACTCAGACATTTAAGGCATTTATAGTTCTGTATTGCATCAGTTAATGGCAGTAATTATGATCTAATACACTGGAATGAGCATCCCAGAGTGATCCCAACCCATCCGTTCTCTTTTCATCTCATCCTGTGTAATTGTACATCCCGAATGACCCACAGGGATCCTCACACTCTCGGGTCAAAAGTCCACCGAATCCTGCCCTGTTTCCCAGCAGAGATCATAAGCAACACACACCTTCATCCCCGCTGGTCCTGCATATCATCCTGAGCATGTTCACTGTAGTGTGCATGAATGACTTCATGTGCCTGAACTCATGTGTCATTCCCAGAAGGTGTCTTGCAAAGCCAAAGACAGGGTTGGGCAAGGTCAGAGGTCAAGTGCACGTGTGAAATTCAAAATGAGGCGCCACAGATGCCTTTTGACTTTGCAGGGGATCTTACTGCCATCACTGTAAAAAGGGCTAAAAAGGACATGACAGACTGACAGATCATTAAGGAGATTAATCAGATCATTAAGTCAACAGGTCAAAAAGTTAATGGCAGCGGAGGAAACACTTGCCAATTAACAACAAGTGATACTTTGTCACAATCTACCAATGCCTACTCAGTTTACTCATGTTAGTGTAAGGGTTGCCAATTTCAGTAGAGGAAAATAAGGGACACTCCCTTGAACTCTTTATATATGCAATAACAGTTTTAAGTGAGCAATTTATTGTCTTTGTATTTCACAATTTAAAAAAGCATATATATCTATATATCTATGTATATATATCTATATCTATATATCTATATCTATATATATATATGCTTTTGGATAATGCATGGATATGGGATTGTGAAGCATTGTACCCTCCCAAATTTGTGTCGTTCCCTCCAGCTTCTTACAACTTGCGTCATAATGAGACATCAACCCTCACTGTATCCCAAGGGCAGATGCAGCAGAAACAATCTTGTCAGTGGATCCAAGCACCTGCCAGCAATTAATGACTAATAGCTTTGGCTTACAACATTACAGTGTTGTTTGAACTAGACGGATGAGATCTCACTAGATGAGATCAAAACAGAAAAGTTCTCATTTTGTGATCCAGAATCAGTGCCGATTTGTCCCCCAAGTGATTGAGGTCATTGTTAAACTTCAGATGAAAGAAATTTCTGATAAAATGATGCACATCTGGGACTAGCAGAAACTATGCCGTATCAAGCAGAAAACCTAGCGCGAGAAAAAAATATTTTTAATGCTTTACATGCAATTCACACCTACTAGATTGTTAACCATGCTGAATAGGCCTAATACAAAATTGTACAATATTTAAGAGTGTATTAAATCCATATGGGACACAGTTTACAGTTTGCAGAAGAGTACTCAATGGTTAACGACTTTATCTGCTGACTTTTTGATCGTACTGTTCATTGAATTAGTCCGCCCAATTGATCTGTGGAGCTTTTGCACGTAAACGTTCTCCTCTTCCAGTCATTCCTTTCTTTTACACCCCTCATCTGCCCTTCTTGCCTTTATTCCGCAGGCGGTTGTGGGTGTCACGCCTGCTTGAGTGTGACTATTTTGCAGTAATGAAAGCAACATGTGCTTCTAACTTTAGCTGCTCATGATACCCAGATGTTGGTTTTGGAGAGCAGAGGTAGGCCCACAGCTTCTCAGTGTCACATTGCTAAAGAGTCATGGAAGAAAATCCAGCTTCTATAAGTCTGATCTGTGTTTTTAGACATCAAAGATTACAAAAAGCGTCTTTACTGTACTTGGTATAGAAGGTATTTGTTCCACAGTAGAATATGTAGAACAGCTGATGTAATGTAAAACATACGTGTCTACCATAACAACACAGTTTAGCGTTAGCAGCTAATGTTAGCATTTTGCCGTTAGATTTAAAATGTAAGTTCAACAGCCCTGCAGCGGCGCATGACCGTCATCTGTTCTGTGAAATGTATACACCATCAGGTCAGTGAGTGTCACGTTGTAGTACTCCAAGTCTGAGTGTTTTACGAGAGAATAAAAAAGAGCTGTGGCCTAAAATGACGATGCTTTTTTGCCAGAGGCTTAGTGGCTGTAATGGTGACCTGCATGACCTTTAAACAGCCAGTAGGGGTCAGGTGAGATCACGGGTGGATACCTGGAGCATATCGGCCATAAAAAGAAAGGTTTTAATTGGTGGTGGTGGAGTTAGACTTGCTTTTGGTTCTTAATGCACACCTGGTCACAATTCACGGATCAGTTACTATATTTAAGTATTCCACTTGTAACACAAAAATGTATTTAAAAACATGAAAGAAAAACTTCTTACATTGAAGGGATCCATAATATCATAGAAATTTGGAGGTACTTTTTTTTAATAAAACACTAAAATGCTAAATTCTAGAAAAATTTAAAATATTTATAATAATATTTATTGTAATAAAAATGCACAGTAAAATTATAATATTATGTAGTTTAACATTTCAAATTAAATAAATCAAATACAAATATTAAATAACTTGCTGATTCATTGTGGATAATATAATAATATAATAAAAATATATTAAAATTATAATATTAAGTTATAATAGATTATAAAATAATTATAAATCAAATACAAAATAAAATATGTATTATAATATTATTTTAATTTAAAAAATGACCAAAAGTATATTAAATTATACTAAAATGATCATATTAAATATTCTATAATGGAAAGATTATAATTTAATAATTCAAATATAACTATAAAATAACTGATTCTTTGATGGATGATAAAAACATATATGTAACAAATTTATAAGAATAAAAAACGTGCTTATTCTTTCAAGCCTTTTACAGGTTTTACTATAATAAAAAAAAATGATCAAATAATAATATACATTTTTATATCGTTTAACATTTATAATGAAATAAATAAAAATGCACTAGCTTGCTGCAAAACACATGTAGACCTATAAAGCAAAGGGCTTATATAATTTATTAATATAACCCCAGTCCGCCATGACCCTTTTCTTTTTAAAGCGCCCCATGGGGTGCTATGAAATGTATATTTCATTGTTGCACATTTTCCACATGCACACAGCTCACGTTATTTACAGTCTAGACCTTTCATATAGCCTACATTAATATCTTACAGAGACAATCCATTTAAGTAATAGCTTGCTGTAGCATCTCAGCTTGAAAATTGCTAAATCTCACAGTAAGCACTTGTCTTATTTACTTACCGAACCCCTATGAAGGATGTGGGGTGTGTGTCTGTGCGTGTTTATACAGACCTCCATATGTGTGGGAAGCTTTACTCCGCTCGAATAAAATGTGGTTTCAGCTGCGTCAGTGCACCCAATCAGACACAAACCTCTTCAATCAAAACCACCCCTCTTAAAATTCCTCTCATTCCTGCTTCTTAAGACCTAATAATGTTGAAATTAAATGGATTTGGTACACTGGCACATCTGCGAGTGTTTATGTGCGACAAATCTCGTCATACACAAATATACATTGCGTGCGCTGTCATTCACATGTAAACGGTGACATGAGCTAGAGCTACTGCATGGAAAGGTTGTCTATATGCACAATAGACTCAAACATTAGCTACCCTCGAGACATGCATGCATGCATGCATGTAATCACACAATTGCTTTGGCAATCTTCCTACATGTTCCACAGGGGCTCCGGACTGTCATGGCCATTCATCTGGCCTCTATCAGAGCCCGGCCTGACAACTTAATCTCAGTCATTCATTCTCACAGATCAAAGCAACACACTGCAATTTAAACCTATTACCTGTGTATTAAGACATTCACATGTTGTGACCCTCTCTCACTCACACACATACACAAACACGCACACATGTGACATGCATGCAAAGACCACCACAAGCCTAACCATATGCATAGGTTCTCCATTTTGACTTCACGCAATAATTTTTGGCTACGTTTTGACATAGTTATGTCTTTTTATATAATAATTTTAACATATCATCATTTATTTATTTTTTTATCTGGTAGAAATGGACTTTTGCAACAAGTGTCAATGTTAAAAATTTGATGTAGAAACAATTTTCACTAAAAAATTCTTAGTAAGTTTCACAAATAATTACTCATCAACCAGTAAGTAACACGCTGAATTAAAGTAGAAAGAGTTAAACAGTACTTTCATGTACCTACTTCTAATTGACTTCATTAATCTTTTTTTTTTTAACTTTGAAAAATAATTTATCATGGGCTCAATTTGACTTCACAACTTTAAATAGGCTAACCACACAACCAATATGACACAAAGCAGATTCTGTCTATTAAAATTCCTCATTCAACCTCAATGAATACAAATGTGGGATACACACAGATGTTCGGATGTGCCTAATTTCAAACATCCCTTATTACAAAAAAAAGTGTTTTTAATTATCCAGTGCTGGAGAAACAATCATCTAGCTAATTGCTTGAACATGGCAAATTCTCTTAGCCATCTTGGATCCGATGGTCGTTGGTCGGATGATTGAAATTGCTGTAATGAATATGGTTTGTTTGTTAATATCTGTCATTTATGGCAGGGCTGCCATGATTACATTAATATACGGTGGGAAACAACAATCTATGATTCACCTTTGACCTTTATAATGACATGTGCAATACACAAATAGCCATCCACAAGGATGTCAACAGAGGAGAGGCTTCACAATCGAAAATGTTCTTTCTTTCATAACATCTGAAGGAACGCCAATGTGTCATCTGTTTTATTCCTAGGTGGGAACAGTTGTTTCTAATTCCAGGCATAGACCGGCATCTCTTCCTGTTTTTGGCATGCACTCATCCAGTGGATATAAGGTGTGCTACACTGATAGCCTAAGGGTCATCCAGTAGACCAGACATCCCCGACACGCTTCCAAAATGCAAGCTAGACACTGAAGTTGCTGTTTTATCCCCAATTTGTAATGGCCACAAAAAAGACCATGGGAACAGCCAGAGGAACCCCACACACTTAACTTGAATTATGCAATGACATCTGGTTAGATTTGACCATGTATAAAGTCAGCAATAATAGCAAGAGGGATATTAGAATGAGGTTTCTCTGTCTGCACAATATAAATTATGTATCAGAACGACGCTGCTGACAAACATAATAGGGGAAAAACAAATTTAGTTGAATGTTTTCGGCTGCAATTTTCTCCTCTATTAAACCATAAGACTTACTACAGACGTTTAAAGGCAGACTATGATGTCAAATCATGCTTTGATTCTGTCAGAAAAGTTGACAGCCCTTAAATCAGACCTTCTTAAAAGAACAGATTCGTCTATTTTTCACATCTGCAAGTAATAAGTATTAATAGCTCACAGCTAATTCACCATCAATAGGATTAACGTGATCCCCAATAAAGATAGTTATTGCTCATGCAGTCTGCAGGTCGGCCGAAAGGCCCACAGCCGGAATAATGTGAGGTTTGGAGATGAAGGTCTGCTTTCTGAGCTTTTTTATGACCTGGAGTGCAGCCAGCCGCTGTAGTGACTGTCTGTCAGGAAGGGGAATGAAAGCATGAAGAGATATATGTAGGATATGAGAATGGGGGAGGAATATTAATAAAGAGCAGATAGGCTATAAGAATGAAAGATGTAACATTGAACTCATAGGCAAAGATGAGAGGATTCAAAAAGCAAGAATTAATGTGTGCAGTGATGCATGGGCTGACACTTTAAACTACACAGTCTAGACACAACTACTTATTTAAAAAAATAAATGTTAATGTATATTCCTTTAAATGAAAGGGAGAGTTCAAACATGAATTATTCAATTGTCATTACGCGCTCCAAAGTATTAGGCTAGTTCATGTCGTTGCACACCTGTAAGACTTTCGTTCATCTTCGGAAAACAAATGAAGATCTTTTTGAAGAAATCTGAAATCTCAATGAACTTTTTGAAGCGTCAAAGGGAGATGTGTAGCTACGTTGCGTACCTCTCAGTGGAGGGAATGGGGAAAATACTCTCAGGTTTCATCATTAAGATTAATCCGCAGTCATGCAGAGAGCTGAAGCGCAACCAAAATAATATTCTACCGCAAAATGTGTGCAGTTTTGTTTTTTACCTGCTAGAGGACCAAAAAATAAGTGTATTCTACCTTTAAATTAATATTTGGATATTTTTCTTTCTCATTTTTATCCAATGCTAGTATAGCGCTACTGGCTATGTTTACTTGTGTGTTAGTTATAGATACCTATTGCTTCCAAGTTCCAATTGATCCCGTCTGCAACAACTGAACATGGTGTGTGGTAATAGTTATATTTAAACAGATATGGTCTTTATTTTTAGGTGGGATTGTTTTTTTCACTTGTTTATTTGTGTAGACAGCTGAAGGTAACTAAGGGTTTAGTTAAGTTCAAAAGAACCTAGCATAGATGCTAGTTGCTGTAATTTGCACATATTGTAAACCGCTTTTACGTAACTACAATTAAACTTTACCTCAAAATGCTCTACCATAAAACCAAAGACTTAATTTGAACTTATTTTGTGTAGCTAAATGTATGGCTTTGAAATACATTTCCCCCATTAGCACAATACATCCCCTTTCAGCTAGCATGACTGGCATTTATTTATGATGAATAAATATACCCAACATCTGGTTGGTTCATTGTATTTTTATTTTTTTTTTCAAATAATTTGTAAACAACAGTTTTATGGGTTTTCACAACAAAGATGTAGAAATTTAATTGAGGCTTAATGAGTTTTTATTTTTGTCTTTGAGAATTCTTATTCGTAGAGTATAAAGTGAACAACATCTGTTTTAATATAAACTGTGGAAGAAACAGTCAGGACAAGTGACACATTCAAAGTGACACATTCAGCCATGATGACACCGCTAGGGGTATTTTTGTCCTTTGTTCATGGTGAAACTCTTTAAAGGAAAGGTTAACTGATTTTACATTTTGACTATAACCCCATGGGAGAATATATAATCTGTTACTAGTCCATCTGATTATGCCAAAGGTTGAAGGTTATCCTGATCTTTAACCAAATTCATTTCCATTAGGTTTGCGTCTTCACATTCAAATCTCAAACTCTGAAACGGTTCCTTTAACAACCTCCTTGTAAATGCATAAATGTCAGTTGTTTTATGTGCATGAGTTATGATTTCATTAACCACAATACAGACATAAGCATTCCTAGTGCTGTATCTCTTCATGTCACATCCTTCTACAGTAGTCCACATATTATTGTATGCATTTAATTTTTCCTTGAATGAAACATCAGTGTGCCCAAAAGGCACATAAAGTAACATCTCTCACCCCATTATGAGAGCAGGTTTTGGTGCTGGCATATATATACAGTTCTGGAATTCTCCATGAGGCTGGTTCACATTAACTTTGCTCTCCAGCCTCAGGAATCTTTCATACTCTAGCCTTCAGAATCACCAAGCAAAAGACCCAGAAAAAGAATTATATTAAAAGTTTCAGCAAATACATATGGAAAAGATAGGTGTGGACTGACAAGGGTGAGTAAATAATATCATAATTTTCATTTCCTGTTAAACTAATTCCCTTTGATTTTCTGTTCTCATCACATAAAGATGCCTATTTCCGGAATTGGACGTTCAATGGCATGAATCACAAAGGTACTGAAAACACATGTCAGGTACAGTGAACAAACGTCATCAAGGTCACTTGTTTGAAGTAGGTAGGGAACTGCACTCGTTTAGCGTTCCACAGTGAGGCAGTAGAGTGCTCCTTTTCAACCCGTTCAATGCTTCAGATTCAGGCCAGTCATTCATCTGTGCTCCTGGGAAGCTGGAACAACGCTGGCCATTACGCAGAGACGCGACTCACTGCTATTACCAAAGTGACCTGCGTGTTTTTCCACTCGGTTTGAAAGGACTGTCATGCCCAAGACAGCAGTTCACTCGTCATCCGAGGGCGCAAAAACAACAATATTAAAGGAATGAACCGCGTGCCGTTTGAACAGGTGCATCCCAGATCACCACCACCATCAGAAAAGTTATTTCACTGACTCGCTGTGGAAATGGATTACCGGCTGCTGGATTTCATGCAAACTCTGTTTCCAAACGGACAGTGAAGGAGATCTCTCCAAACTCAACTGACCATGCACTGGGACATGCATCTTCAAACTATGGATAACTAACCTGGTTTTACACACACTACTAAAGATGAAACCCCTTTGGAATCCTCAGTTTGTGACGGTGATATTGAAGTGCGCAATGGTCTTGTTTCCTAGATTTCTGCAGGGCTTCACAGGTGAGTGAAATAAATCTTGTGTAACACATCGATCTATCTATCTATCTATCTATCTATCTATCTATCTATCTATCTATCTATCTATCTATCTATCTATCTATCTATCTATCTATCTATCTATCTATCTATCTATCTATCTATCTATCTAATCATAAACTTGAAATTATGGGAAGAATGCTTCATTAAAATAACCAGACTTCTCCTTGTAATAATAATCAAATGGTCAAATGTATAACCTAGTGTGATATCTGGTTTACATATTTGATGCATTTAGTGTTTAATATTTCATATTTTCATAACACGATAACACCCATTTGTTTACTGACACTTTTAATGTATTCTTATTTATGACTTGCTTAAATGATTATTAAACTTTTCTTTCGCTTTTCTTGTCACACCTAACTATTGTTGCTGGAGAAATGGCACAGCGTTTGTGAAAGCCCAACTGTGAGGTTCATTAAAGGCTCAGGTTGTCAAACATTGGTTTGTGACATGCCAGAACCTGACTGTAGTGTTTACAAAAGTTCAGTGTTCAAAAATGGTGCATTTCAGTTCATCAACATGAAAGTATGCCATGCATGAATGTCCAATGCATGTTGTCTCTTTTACACAGAGTCCAGATGTGTTGGTCGTGCTTGCAGCCCTCCTATGGGTAACTTGGCCAGTGGCAGGACCCTTTTCACGCTGACTAGCTGCTGCACTAATAGCTCTTCCTGCCTGGCAACCCAGCCACGCTGTCTAGCAGAGCTTCATCCTCCTGCCCTCATGGCCGATGACCCGTTTATTCATCCAGATACCTGGTGGGGCTCAGCGGCGGCCACTGGAGAAAAGGAAGAAATCCGTCTTGACTTGGAGACACGGTTCTGCATGAGTCACGTTGTGATGTTGTTCCGTTCTCCGCGTCCTGCTGCTATGAGGTTGGAAAGCTCACAGGATTTCGGCCAGACCTGGGAGACACTAAAGCTGTTTGCCAGGAACTGCACTGAGATGTTCGGGCTTCCTGATGATGTAAGCCAACCAGGAGCTGTCTGCACTTCCAGATATTCCAACGCGGTCCCGTGCAGCCGAGGAGAGGTAAGGAAGGAAATAAGGTCTCCAAAGCACCACAAAACATCTTTTTAAATGCTTCAGCAGGACTAAATAAAGGATTTTCAATGCTTTGGTCACTTTTTCAAAACTCTTTACACCATGAGTGAGAACAACAGCAGTTTACGTTGGCAGAACTGTGGGAAATTTTCTATTGCTTTGGCACAAAATGCATTCAGTGACTACTTTTTCAAACGAAAAGTAACACCACCAAAACTGTCCCTACAAGGCATTTTGTACATGGTTCAACTTAAGTTCAAATACATTGCAACTTGCTATATTTTTGCAGTCAGACCATATTAAAATATATTCTTAATCTAAAAAAATAAATACTATGAAAAATATTAGATGTAGATAAACATCTACATAGGTGTTAGTCTTTCAATTTCTTTACCATCTACACAAAATGGGGCAATTTGGGAATAATTTTGGACTGTAAACTTGGACAATGGAACATAATACTGCAGGGAATTTAGTAGAAGAGAGTAGAGAGGTGTCATTCTTGTTTTGTAAAGATACTTTACAAAAGAAATCATTGTGTAATGCTACCTGTTGGTAGTGTTTTTAGGTCATTGTTTTATGTGAAAGTGTGTTTGTTGGGTGAAAACCTTTGCTACTTATGGAGGAATTAGGGCGGTCAAACGATTAATCGCATCCAAAATAAAAGTTTGTGTTTATATAATGTATGTGGGTGCATTGTATATAATTATTTTGTGTAAATATAAATACAAATACATGCATGTATATTTAAGACAAAAATATAATTTATTTATAAAATATTTATATATAATATAAATTATATTTTAATCTATATACAGTATATACATGAAAATATTTCTTAAATATATACAAGCATGTGTGTGTATTTCTATATATAAAATAATTATACACAGTGCACCCACATATATGATGCAAACACAAACTTTTATTTTGGATGTGATTAATCGCGATTAATCGTTTGACAGCCCTAGGAGGAATGAGTCGATCCGAGACGTGTGATATGTTTTGGTAGTTTTAGTGCATTTTGAATGTAAAATTAATTGCTGAAAGTTGGTAAGAAGAACTGTGTGAAGAGTTTAGAAAAAGTGACCCAAGTACTGAGAAATGCTATAGCTATTGTAACTGTAACAATATAAAAGTTATTCTTAAGTTTACTTAAAACAAAATCATTAAACATGCAAAAAGACATGAAGACGGACACTTTTAAAAAGCATAAACCTTCAATCAGACATCAGAAGGCATGTAGTAGATTGTTTTGATTATTTTAGTAATTTATAGGCCTTAAAATTTTACATATCAAATATAATAGGCTTCATAAGGTTAACCAGCGTTTAAACCAAATATTCCCCCATTGGAGTACAACTATGGTGAATTTAAATCTCAGCTCTGTCTGATGCTTTTTGATATATGACAATGCATCATCATTTGTTTTCAAATTCTTTTATAGATCATATTCCGGTCCATAGGATTGGGAAGTGGGATTGTCGATCCATACAGTCCTGAGGCGCTATCCCGTCTGACAGTAACTAACTTACGAATACAGCTTTTAAAATCTCAACAGTGTCCCGTCTCGAAGGGGCAGCGGAGCATCCCGCCCTTTTTACCCACAATTCACAGCAGGATGCTAACTTCTCCCACACCCAGTTCTGATCCCCTGGATTCAACCCCATTTGCTGTGTACTCTCTTTTGGCTAAAGGGACGTGTTTGTGTCATGGCCATGCTGAACATTGCCTTCTTGAAAATGAAGGAAAAGACAGCTTGCAACCCAGTAACGTGGTAAGTGTGTCCGTTTTGTTAGTGATTTTTGGGACAAAGAACATTATTTCATGGTAGGGTCGATATGTGCTTGAGGTTATGCGCTCTAAATGGATTTGTCCATTAGTTCCCTGTCACCAAAACCTGAATTAGCCTTTTTTTAGGGCCTATATCTCAAGCTAATATCGTTCCTACATTCGCCCAACCATGAAATATCATACTTGAGGGTGTAGCCTATATTGTGTGCACTCACCCGGTAGTTATGAGAATAGGAAGTGGCCTGTTAAATGTATTTTTACAAGGCTTTGTGGGGCTTGAATGGGCAGCAATTGAGAGTGATTCATTCCTCTGGAGCGCAGGTGTCTGGCAAGTGTGTGTGTACCCACCACACAGCGGGCGATCACTGCGAGAGGTGTACCCCGCTCTACAACGACCTACCCTGGAGAGCAGCCAATGGAAGCAGCGGGGAGAGCAACCCATGCCAGAGTGAGTGCGTTTACTGTACGGGCTGATTTAGCCTTTAATCCTTGAAAATGGAAAGGAATTTGTGCCATGAAAGGTTTTTTTTATGTATATTTTTACTTTCTAATGCAGGAGGGATCTGATACATATCTTAGAACCACAATACCATGGGGGGTTGTTATGTTACTTTAAGCAATGATCCAGAACACAGAAACAAGAGTCTGAACATCTTAGCAACCACATAAACGATGCATTGGCAACTACCGGCAGTATAATATTTTTTTTTAATTTTTTTTTTTAACAAAGTTAAAAATTTTGTACATCATTTTATGATTTTAAGAATATCCAGGTTCGATTGTACCTTATAATAAACATAAGCAAAACATATTTTGAGAAATAAAATAAAGCCTGTTTTAGAGCCATTATGGTTATGTTTAAAGTCCCATTGTCATGACTGTAATGCAATTTAAATATATAATTTATTGTTATATATTTATTATTATATATATTTAATTCATATATATTTAATTCATATATAAATAAATAAAACATGACTATTGCAATAGTGAGAATCACCATTAATGTAAATAATCAAATAGTGAAAATCAGTTTATTATGATTAAAATCTGAGGTTTGAAATAGACATATAAAACATAATATAATAAAAATATATAATAAAGTAAATATAAATAAGAAATTGACTGTCTAAAATTCTGAACCACCCCTTTAATCTAGTGAGCATCTGTATTACAAATAATGGAAGTTACAAAAGAGTGAAATGTCTTATTTTTTATGATTCTAAAAATTTTTAATGAAAAAAAATGTATAACAGCACTTTAAATAAAAGGCTAAATAAATAAGGAAATGTCTGTATTGTAATATTGAGAATCACTATTAAGAACAATGTAAAATACAAAAGAGAGAAAATGGCTGGATGCATATCTTAATTTTAAAACTGGATGTGTGAACTAGACTGTGGAGAATTTTATTTGCTTAAAAAAGAGTTTAAAAGGGATTTCAATTTTAAAATTGAAATGTCAAGGATTGTTTCTCAGGTCTTGGATGATTCTTTCTTCCATAATGTCTCTTTCTCTCCCTCTCTCTGCTCTCATTCTCTGTGTCTCAAGAGTGCGAATGTCACGGCCACGCAGAGAGTTGCCACTTCTCCCAGCGAGTGTGGTTGTCCACAGGGGGCAGTAGTGGGGGCGTCTGCGACAACTGCCAGCATAACACAGTGGGCCGCCGGTGCCAGCGCTGTCGCCCTGGATACCACCGCCACCCTGCCAGACCCCTCAACTCCCCGCATGCTTGCACACGTAAGACCGTTAGAAAGAAGAGAAGGAACAAACAGTCAGAACAAAGGGCTTTGCACTCAAATAGTTGTTTTTAATTGAAATCGAATTGACTAATTGTATGTTATTAATGCACAGTCCTAGTCTTATAGTGCATATTATTATTTAGTTGGGGTTTTTTTAAAGAAAAATTTGTAATCGTTAAAACTTTATAATAAGGTACAATTTTGACCCTCAAGTGGTTAAAAAACATAAGAGGTTAGTGACCCCTGGTGGTGAAAAATCTTGCATATTGTAACTTTTAAGAGATCTAATCAGCTTAGATGGAAATGATCTCAAATTGACTAGCTAAAGACATAAGGTCATTACTGAACTGAGCCTTCACAATAGATCATGCTTTACAGTGAAAAGTTAATAGAAATAGAGTTAATAAAATACCTTACTCGTCTGGCGAGTTAAAAACGGCATCTCCGCATTTACAACATTTAAAATCCCTCTCACCATCTCCAAAAAGCCAAGCCAATGTTGATTCTTGTTTTATTACGAGTTCTGTCACGTTGCAAACAGATAGCGTTTTTTTAAAATGGGTGGATACCTAGAGATTCAAGATTTAGTCATACTTTCTCGCTCGTAGTGACAGCTAACCTATGTCACTCCCACACCATACATATGTCAAAATAGCTCAGTGGAATAGGAATACAATAGGAAAAATGAAAAAAAAAGTCCTTAAAAATAAACAACCATTACAAATTCACTATAAAGCTCCTTGGCAAAAGAACACCTTAGCAGTCACATAGCTACGCCTTAGCAACTATTAAACCTTAGCATAGTGATGACATGTTTTGCATGGTCAAGTACTCCTTATTTCCTTCATAAAAATCATTTACACTACAGTATTTCATTGCCTCCTAGTGGCGGCGGTATGACACGGTGACTCAAAAGCAGTAGGAAGAACTAATGAACCAAACTTCTTTTCTGTGGCAGGATGCTGGTGTGACCCATTTGGTTCGGTGCCAATATATTTTGGCGATGAGATCCCATGGTGCCATCCTAGAAGTGGACAGTGCCACTGTAAACCTGGTGTGGGGGGCACCACCTGCAGCCACTGTCTACCAGGGTACTGGGGCTTTGGAGAGGAGGGCTGCAAACCTTGTGTGTGCCCCTTGACCTGTGACCCCATCACTGGTCATTGCCTAGACAGGTCAGGCTTATGCATACACAAGCTAAATTGTCAGTTCTCTCCGTTCTAAAATAAAAGAAGTCTTGATTTGAAATGAAAACATTGAGCATTAGGATATTTGCGTATCTGCTGGGGATTTTCATTATATAATTTCCCTTTTACAGCAAAGGCAGTGTGAAGCTTTACAATGTACCAATCGGTGGGAAAATTCCTGAACTGTCCCACTTTAAACCTCAAGAGGACGAGAGGGCGTGGCCTAAAGAACTTGCCGTCTCTGCGCTGTACTATACAGGTGAGCTGACTACAGGAACACTGTTGTGAAACATGGTAAACCACAGCAGGAAATGTGACTTTAAGATGTGGATTTTCAAAAATGTGGTTTTATATGTGGTTTCAAATGGAAGGCTGAAATGATTATGTATTGCAATGTAAATGGGTGAATCTCACGCACCTATATCTATAACATGTGTTTAGCAGAAGTATTTCAGTAAGACAGTAATGACATGAGTTAGCCAGCAGGAAACCTACACAATATAAAACTCAAAACTAAGTATTCTGAACACCACCTTTCAAGGGCAAGCGAATCCTATACTGAACTCCGAGATTTGAGAGCAGTCGTCAGTTAAGGGAACACAGCAAAAGTTTAGGATTATACTGCTGTGATATCATGGTAAAGATGAATTTTGACCACCAATTCTTCACATGCAAATCCTTGGGCAGTGAAAAAAATCTGATATCCATGTCTTTATTTCTTCAGTCGAAAAGAAATTAAGGCTTTTGATGAAAACATTCCAGGATTTTTCTCCATATAATGGACTTCAATGGGAACCAAAGTGTTCAAGGTCTAAAAGACAGTGTCAGTGCAAACTGAAATCTGTTTAAAGGGCTTTAAAATAATCTTTTTTTTGTCATTTGGTTCATTCGACGAACGAAATGAACAAGTTGACTCGGGAAAAGATTTGTTCATTTTGATAAACGAGTTCGAAAAGGAGAGTCTCGAACCTGCATCACAGAACAGAGCAAGGCGAGCATTTGAGCTTAAAAAAACTTAAACTTTACTTTTTTTTTAAATGAGCGATCGTTTTGCTTGATAAGACCCTTATTCATTGTCTGAAATCGTTTAAAGCTCTTTGAACAGTTTGCACTGAAACTGTCTTTTGGACCTTGAACCGTTTGGTTCCCATTGAAGTCCATTATATGGAGAAAAATACTGGAATGTTTTCATCAAAAACCTTAATTTCTTTTCGACTGAAGAAAGAATGACATGGACATCTTGGATGACATGGGTGTGAGTAAATTTTCAGCTAAAGTTTTTTTTAAATGTGAACTACTCCTTTAATATTTTTGTGGAAACTGTGATTTTAATGTGATTTAAATAAGTTAATATGTACAGAACTTGTGACGTTAAATGTGAATTCTCTCCAGGGAAGTGCAGCTGCAGAGAAAAGAAGCTGAAAAGTGTGGCTGATCTTTGCAAGATAAAATATGCATATGGTGAGGCTTTTTCATGATATTAAATAATTTGATTAATCAATCCTGATGGCATTTGCTGTCTAAACAGAAATTTGAATCTAATGAGTGAACTGACTGTTTGTGTTGGCCGTAGTCATCAAAGCCAGTGTGCTGTCAGCTCATGATAAAGGCACACACGCTGTTGTCTTGGTGAAGGTGAGGAAGGTCTTCCGTTCCGGAAAACTGCCCCTCTCCCAGAGCACACACAGTCTGTACCCACTCTCTTGGACCAGCCGTGGCTGCACCTGTCCCATCCTCAACCCAGGTACACTGCATGGAAAATGGTAGAGTTATCTGGGCCACAGCTTGGGTTCAGTCAAGTTTGCCATTTGACGAGACACTGTTTTGTCTCCATCTTTAGGTGGGAACTATCTGTTGGCAGGTCCTGAGGAAGTGGACTCAGGGAGGCTACTGGTCACCATGCAGAGTCTGGTAGTCCCTTGGACCCCCATCCTGGGCTTTCAAGTCACAGAAGCACTGCATCAGGGCTGCCTATGAGTATAACTTCACCCAAATGTACAGTTGCACAACACCATGGAAGTTGGTTTCCAACACAGAATAAAAAAGGTAATTGTGACATATCTTACAATTCTGACTTTTTTCCATCAGAATTCCAACTTTATAATTTGCAATTGCAAGTTTATGATCCTCAATTTTTAGGAAAAAAGTCAGAATTGTAAGAAATAAACTTGCAATTGTGTTTTTTCCACTCAATTCAGAGTTTATATCACACAATTACGACTTTCACAATTGTAAGTTTATACAGTATCTCACAAATCTGATATCAAAAGATCACAAATCTGAGTTTAGCTTCCACAATTCAGAGAAAATGTCCGAATTGTGAGATATTAAATTGCACATTAAAGTCAGAATCGGGGAATAAAAAAAAATCACAATTACTTTTTTTTTTTCCTGACGGTAACAAGCTTCCATACATCACTGCCCAAACTTGAAAGCCCTCACTTGAAATGATGCCATTGTACCAAAGCAGGCAGCTGGATACTTAATGTACCATGACCACCGGATGCAACTGAAATAGAATGTGTGGGTAATTACCAGAAGCAAGATTCATGAACCAGTCGCATGGAAAAGTGCACTTAATAGTCAGTTAAAATAAATATAATTGTCAAACAGAACAAGTTAAAAAACAACTGTTCATTTAGGTGTCTGTTGAGGACATGAATATCATAAATGCATAAACTCAGAACATGGATATGGCATTCATGAGCCTGATTGAACTGTTTTTGTACTTATTTCTCTGTGATTTTTAGATTATACTCATTAAAGGATACTCTAAACTCAAATGATAAGTATGAGCCAGTGAATCCATAGGCTCACGAGGACTGCAGGGCTATTTTAGTGACTCATTCATTAATTATTTTGTATTCTATCAGCTTACAACATGTCAGTTTCAAAAATACATGTGAACATGTCACAATTGAAAACAAAAGATAAGAAGGACTGGTTCAAATTCTTCCAGGGCTTATGCATGATTTGGCTCTGTATCTTATTTTATTAAATCATTTTACAGATGAAAATATGAGATTTGTTTAATCAAAACAAGAATGATCACATTAAGGCTTCGAATGACAAATTTCAGTCCAAGCACAGTTGCTCTTGGTACAAAACAGACAGATTCGTAAATGTAACTGGTGACACTTTACATTAAGGTCTTATTTGTTAACATTAGGTAATTACTCAAACTAACAATTACCAATATGTTTTTACAGCATTTATTAAGTTCACAGTGCTAACAGATACAACTTTTGATTTTAATCATGTCAATGTTGAGATTAACATTAACCAAGTTTAATAAATGCTGTAAAAGTATTGTGCATTTAAACTAAATGCACAATACTTTTACAGCATTTATTAATTTATTCATTTATTAATTAATTCGTGAACATTAGCTAACTGCATCACTACTAAATGATTTAGTAGTGACGTAGTTAGCTAATGGTCACAAATTAATCCTTATTGTAAAGTTAAAATGACACAGAATTTATCAATAAGCCACATGAGCTTAAACATATTATTTTAAGGTTACAAAAATGACGTGAACACTGTTTTATGTTAGCAATAGCATGTGTTGAGAACAAATCTAGAATTAGCCCTCGATGTTTGATACTTCATTCAAACAAAACCTAGTCTTTGAAATAATGGATATTTGAATGTTTTTACTGAACAGAAGATCTTATTTTTGACGTGTTGAAGTTTCCACATTATAATCGTTTTAACGCTAAAATTCTGTATCATCCATCGGTTGACTGACGAGTTTACTCACTCACGCCCTCTACAGTTTGTACTCGCAACTTCAGGCTACTCGCTTTCAAACCTCAACAACAGAACATTTCTTCATCATAAAATCGTTTAATCGTGTTTTACAACAAAAATCAGCACAGGAAATGTATATAGACTCGTTATTTTTTCATCCCAAAACTGCACCGTCGTCAAAGTACAACCGCCAAACGACCTTTGATCTGTAGTAGTACACAAGTCAAACTAGCTGAGCTTTGGTTGTGGAGGAAAGAATAACCAGAAAATACAAAGCTGGATGATTCAAAGGGGCCATACTCACCATATCGATCCCCAAAACTCATTATTTATAGGTCCCTCAAGTGCATGTTAATGTCATTTGAATATTTTAATCAAAAACCCTGAAGTTTAAGGGCTTCCCCCCCTCTCTGTGCATCATGCAGCCAGGTGGAGAGCATTGTTGTTATCCAGCGTGTTTAGATATGATCTCTGCATACACGAAAGTGGAGCTGTCTCTGCTGTGAGGTGGGAATGTAGCCTGGGTAATATTAGCTAGCTGCTGGGTTTTCTGTGGCTGCTGGTGCAGAATCAGGAGAGGATGTAGGGAGAGAGTCAGTGGAAGTGGATTCGGTGGGTATAGGATCGGCCCCACCAGAGGGAGCGCTGTCGTTGTCGTCTTCCTGGGGGTAGAGCTCGGGGTATTTCTGCATACACTCCTGCATACTCCGGAAGTTTTCCACACAATCGGACCCCTTCACCTCCTCTTTGCTATAGTGGAAACAAGAAAAGGCTTCCTTGAACTGCTGTCCACAAGGGCCACTGGCCATACCGCCCAGACACGGGCAGTTCCAGTTTATGTCACCATTAGGTAGAATAAGGCCTGTAGGGTCAAAAGAAATGAGTGTCAAATTGGTATTCTGGAGACAAGACATTATCATATTTGGGCTTTGTACGTTAATTTTTGTATTTTGTAAGTAAATCAAACTTACCGTGATCTTCATACGGATCATTAGGGTCATCTTCGATTAGCTCAGCGTTACTGGGTGCTTCATGGTCCTCTTTGGTGACAAATATGACGCGATCTTTACCTATTTTGCAAAAAGAATGAAGTTACACACAAAATAAGAATATTCTCTGTTTAAAAACATAAAGCTAATTGACGACGTCTATAGTAAGTAAGTAAGTAAATTTAATTTATAAAGCACATTTACACACAGTACAAGACTGACCAAAGTGCTGTACAACAAATAAATAGAACAGAAGAAAGAAAAAACAAAAAAACAGAGGCGATAGTCATCATATAAGCATATAAAACATGAGATTAAAACAAACAAAAACACAAAAACAAAACAGGAGTTATAAAATCAGAGCGTACAGCACAGAAATACAAAGAACAAACAGGAGTGCCAGGTCTATACCAGTGTTATAAAATAAAACTCCTAAACATTGTTTTACATTTTTTTACATTATTTTTAGGGCTGTCAAGAGATTAATCGCATCCAAAATAAAAGTTTGTTTTTACATAATATATGTGGCTGCACTGTGTATAATTATTTTGTATATATATATATATATATAAAATACACACACAGCCATGTATATTAAAGAAAAATATTATTTATATGTAAAATATTTATATTTATATATAATATAAATTATATATAAATCTATATACAGTATATACATGAAAATATTTCTTAAATATATACAAGCATGTGTGTGTATTTATATATAAAAAATAATTATAAACAGTGCACCCACATATATTATGTAAACATAAACTTTTATTTTGGATGCGATTAATCGCGATTAATTGTTTGACAGCCCAATTTTTCTAAAAATTACATACACATCTACTGAATTTCCTGAAAGGGACGAATAAAGTATTCATCATCGGACGTACACACACTTAAAATTAAAAAAGCACATGACAACTAAAATTAAAAGATAAGTCAATTCTAAATATGAATAAATACTATAACAGAATACATACACGTTATATATATATTTTATATGCACTGTAAATTATTAAATTTTAAGGGCAAACATGAACTGAGTGAAGAACTTTACATCCACCCTTGTCCTTTGTGTTGACGTTCATATTGTTAAAATATTTATATCACTCTGTCCATAATGAAAAATAACCATTATGTGTAACCATAAAAATACCCATAATAATAATAATAAAAAACAACATTTGGTGTTCTTAAAATTACGATGACCTTGCAGGCGACTGCTGTGTGTAGGGTGACACAACACGACACACAACGTTGGTAATTCAGTCATCATAGCCTCAAGTTCATCTATTATACCTTTAGTACTTCATCAAACGTGTACATACATAATATAGGATAGTTTAGCACGACACATTTGAACACTTCTAAAAAGATTATTTGCAGCCGACAAATATTTAAATAACTCATTGATATTATGAAGCATGGCTGTGGAGAGTGACTTTTGCTGGCATGAGGAGCACTAGCCGCACAGCTAAACGACAGTAAAACATAGGAATAAAAGGGTTTAAACAGTCCGATTTAGTTGAATCATACCTTCCTGTTTGCAGTACGACATATCTGTTGACAGATCCGTCTGATAGCCGTTTAACCGATCAATGAAACTCAAACACCGGTACAATGATCACTCCACACGCCTGTTACATCAACCCCAGCATGGAGGCAGGCGCAGCTACAGTAGCCACGTGACGTCACGGCCAGATTACATAAAAATAAAAGTCATCGTGATATTTCAAAATAAAGGTGAAGGAACTAAGGCTTCCCTTAGGGAGTAAAATATTTAGTTGTTACTTTTCAAATGCCTTATATCATATGTGCAGATTATATTATTTCATCATTGTCCAAGGAAACTATGAAAATCCATAAAATAATTATTTGATAATCCATCCCAAGCAGAGTGAAATAAACACAAACTGCTTTTTATTGTTAACTTTATTAAATTATTATTATTACAAAATTTACTAATGTATTTTTTTGGACATTGTAGTAAACAACGTGAGAAAAGTGTGTGGGAGTTTAAGGAACAACCAAATCTGTCAAAAGATTTTTGGGTTTTAAGACAGCAATAATAATTCTAAAAATAATAATGCACTTTTCTGCCATTTTTTTGTGTGCCGGCTGCCCAGTTTCTTCTTTATTACCTTGGGAATCCCAGTCTCAGGAGACTGAATAGTTGCAGCCAGCTACTGTCATGCCCTCAGACTCCACTGACAGCTTGTCAGGAAACAGCGTGCAGGCTGTGTTTTACTAATTAACTGAGGTACCTGAGGTGAACTAGATCCCTGTGTTTTTCAGATGGCATGCCTCATTATAGAGGACAGGGATGAGTGCTAACATACTGAGGAAAACAACAATTTTATTGGTGTGTGTGTGTGTGTGTGTGTGTGTGTGTGTGTATGTACACTGCCGTTGAAAAGTTTGGGCACCAAGGCTGCATTTATTTGATTAAAACAAAAAACAGTAGTAGGCTACTACTGACCCCAAACTTTTGAACGATAGCCTGTGAACTTTCTATTCACCAAAGAATTAAAAAAAAAAACTGTTTTCAACATTGATAATAATATATTGATATAAAAGAAACGTTCTTGAGCAGCAAATCAACATATTATATGATTTCTAAAGAATCATATGATATTGAAGACTGGAGTAATGATGCTGAAAATTCAGTTTCGCATCACAGGAATAAATGACATTTATGTTAATATATTAAAATAAATATATTAAAATATAAACAATTTTAAATAACATTTTTTGACCAAATAAATGCAGCATTAGTGAACATAAAATACCTTCTTTTATTTTTTTATTTTATTTATTTTTTTTTACATAAAACTCAATCCTACGAACATACAAGGAACATACCACAAGGTGGCAGCATCTCTTTTAAGCGTAGCAGCTTGGTGACTGTTTCTTTAGAAGAGAAACATCCAGATTCTTAAAAAAGAGAAAGAATCCAGTTATAACATACTGAAAACACCATCCACTTTATGCATCTCTTTCCCTTCTCCCTTGCCTCTACATCCTGTTTGCTCTGGCGGCTTGCCTTTTATTCATTGTCTTTTGGAGTTTGCCCTCTGGTGGCAGCTGTCAATATTCTTGGGGTTGTGAATGTGAATTGTTGTGACCTTCAGTACGGTCACTTTTTTATCTAGAGCCTCGAAGATGGAGCTGCTATAGAATCTGCCATATGTCACACCAACCATCTTTACAGGCTCTCTTATCAATGTGCTGCTGGTGGATGTGTGACCTGTGACACAGCTTCTGCTAACCTTGAAAAATGTTCACGTCAGGGAACTGTATCGATCTACCTATGAGATAGAGAGCAGTTTAGGATTAGTTTAGTTCACAACAAAAATTTAAATATCATTTGAAATGATAAGTGAAATATAATTTACTACAGTATGTATGTGTGTATAATGTATATAATACACACACACATGCATATGTGACATGTCTATACTGTAGGCCTATATGTGGTCACTGTATGCCACTATTGTGGAAAATAGCAACATAAAAGTTCTTCAGAACATCTAATTTTTATGCTAGACGGAAAATTAAAATCACACAGGGGTTTGGAACGGAATCAGACGTTTTCATTTTCATTTTTGGCTAAACTATTCCTTTAAAACTTTTTTTGTGTGTCTGTGTGGCCAGCTTAGCTATAATTGTTCTCCGTCTGATCAAATAAAGGAGCTTTTAGCATATGATGAATATGAGAGATAATTATAGACTTCTAATGCTAGAAATCCCTTGCTTCGTTTACAAAACAGCAATATTGTGATTGTAAAATAAATAGAGCATTCTTGAATTTATTGAAGCCGTGTAGGCGGTCTGATGCTCGTTGACTGGCTATCCGAAAGCTTATATAATTGCTTCGGTCTGGGCATAGATTTTGGTTTTACTTGTGTTCGAATCGCTGAACAAACAATCTCTCTTTGTTATTTGCTATGTGTGGGTGCAGGCTACATCTATAGCTGTTAATTCATAAAAACCTTCAGATCATGTAATATTAAATTCAAGGCAGGTTTTCACAGATTGGTGGGTGGCTGCCCGGCAATCTCACACTTTGCTTCTACAGCTTGAATCCGACGTTGCCTCATGCACTGTCTGTTCTATTCTTCATGATCTGTGTCTGCAGTGTCATCCAGACCCTGACGGGTAGAGAGAACCAGTCTAAACCAGGTCGTTGTGGATGGACAATTGTTTTTTTCACAAGAGAAAAAAAAATACTGTTTTTGGATTGAGAAATATCATTTTAGTGCATGTTTTGGGGGAACACGTTAAAATTCACTACAGTCCTGAAAATAAAGGCCCGTTCACATTAAAGGGATAGTTCTCTTCGAAATTAATTTTTGATATGTTTTAGCTTACCTCAAGGGCATCCAATATGTAGGTGTCTTTGTTTCCGCAGTAGTTTCAATTTTGATATTTTTAGGTCGTGTCTGTCTGTCATATAATGGAGGTCTATGGTCACCACCTCAAAGAGCATGCACAAATTAAACATGATTTAATGACTCGTAAAGGTAAGTAGGCCTACACATTGATGGCTAAGACACAAAACGAGCGGTTTGTTTGATAAAACAAACAGTATTTATATCGTTTTTACCAGTACATCGCTTAAGTTGAATCTGTATGTTTGTTTGGCTGGAAGCTATATGCTATTTTACTTTGTAAAGTGTTAAATATGGATAGTTTTATATGGACCACCAGGTCTGAAAACTCTGTAGAGGTTGATTTCAGCGGGGCTTTTATTTTCATTATCTTGACCTATGAAATTTTATCACAGTTATGAATATAATTATGCAGTCTCCTTTTCCTTAACCTTTACAATGAAAATAAAATTGCTGGCCGGTCTTGCCATCAGATTAGTCTGGACTTAAAAGCCTGTCAATTTTCTTTCTGTTTTAACCTAGGCTTTCATTCGATGATCTATTCTTAAAGTAGTAGCAGTTTTTATGCTTTCAGAGGCTGTTGAGGACTTTATTAAAAATGAACCTGAAACAAATAACTCAGGCACTCAATGCTCCCCATGACCTGTATTGAATTCTCTCTCGTCTTGAAGCAGCATGGGGTAAGCTAATATTTTATAGATTACACCCGAGTAGTGCCCGTGGCATTCCATGTTCTTCCCTTCAGTCTGCACCAATAGTCTGATGGAAGTCTGAAAGACTAAATGTTCTGTTTATTCATAAAAGCAGGACATAATGCTGTGACAAATCCAGAAGATATCCAGGTGGCCGACATTAATATAAGCAGAGACCTCTAGCCATTATCCAGAGTTATTGATTGTGGTTTTGTGGCTTTACAACAGCTGCCTGTTCTCGGTGTGTTTATAACAGCCTCTTTGAGAGTAAAATGTGATTGTAAATAACACTTTTAGGCTGTACTTTTGACATGATAAATGCAAGAACACTTGATTAATAGCCTGTTTTGTGACATTTTAACTATAGCACACCGTTTACTCTCACACCAGTTATCGAATCCTTTGAGTCCTCTTTCTGTCCTCAAGGATCATCATTTTCTCTGTGCTAAAGCTGCATCTGGCAACTGATGACATCTTTGTCAGGAAGACGTATCTGTCATAACCTGTTAAATCATTCACATCCTCCTAGACTTCAGAACTTCAGATAACCTCTTTTTGGTTGGACCTGTTTCCTTCCCTCATCGGTTGGTAACAATTGTGAGTTTTGGTCCAGTTTTTCCCTATTTCTTACTGTAAATGTGCCATTATATTTCGGCCATATTATATTCATGTGCCATATTATATTCATGTTTTGTGGTTCAAAATCTGCACACTACCTACATTTTCAGGGATAAAGTGTGTCTATATTATGCAGACAAGGAATAAATAAAATGTGGAATGTGGGTCAGACAATCAAACATTAAACTAAAAAGAAGATATTTTGAAGAATGTTGGTAACCAGACAGTTGATGGTAACCATTGACTTTCATAGTAGGAAAATTAAAATACTATGGAAGTAGAACTATGTGGTTGCAATGGGGTTCTGGATGGTTGCTAGGGTGTTGCTATAGTGTTCTGGGTGGTTCCAGGGCTTTGCTATGGGGTTGCTATGGTGTTTGCTATCATAGTTCCAGGGCTTGGCTATGTGTTTGTTATTTTGATTCCATGGCTTTGTTATTTGCTTGCAGTGGTTGCTAAGGTGTTACTATGTGGCAGCTATGGTGTTCTGAGTGGTTGCTAGGGTGTTGCTATGGTGTTCTGGGTGGTTCCAGGGCTTTGCTATGTGGTTGCTATGGTGTTTGCTATCATAGTTCCAGGGGTTGGCTATGTGTTTTTTATTGTGATTCCATGGCTTTGCTATGTGTTTGCTGCGGTTGCTAAGGTGTTACTATGTGGCAGCTATAGTGTTCTGGGTGGTGGCTGGGGTGTTACTGTGTGGTTGCTATCATAGTACCAGGGTGTTTCTATGTAAATGTTATTGAGGTTTCAAGGCTTTGTAACGTGGTTGATATTGTGGTTCCAGGGTTTTGCTAATGTTTGTGGTTAATAAGGTTTTCTGTGTGTTTGCTATGATGTTCTTGGGGTGGATACCAGGGTGTTGCTATGTGGTTGCTGTGGTTTCTAAGTTGTTGCTATCATAGTTCCAGGGATTTGCTATGTGTTTACTATTGTGGTTTCAGTACTTTGCTACGTGGTTGCTATGGTGTTTTGGGTGGTTGCTAGGGTGTTGCTTTGGTGTTCTGGGTGGTTTCAGTACTTTGCTATGTGGTTGCTATGGTGTTTTGGGTGGTTGCTAGGGTATTGCTATGGAGTTCTGGGTGGTTTCAGTACTTTGCTATGTGGCTAGTGTTCTGGGTGGTTGCGAGGGTGTTGCTATGGTGTTCTGGGTGGTTCCAGGGCTTTGGAATGTGGTTGCTATTTTTGATTACAAACAAATAACACACTTCTCTTCATCAAAGTGGATGGTTTGAGTTAACATTCATGTCACACAAGTGCAGACTGACTTAAGTTGGGCAATAGTATGATTATTGCCTTAGAAAACACCACTAATAATAATTGATAATGGACATTATTATAAAGTGTGATCCAAACGACCCAACAGAGTTTGAATAACAGTTAACATTTAAGTTTAATGACACGGAAGAATCTGAGCTGAATTCTGAGTTTTATTTCCCACTCCCACTTACAAACTAGACAGCCATCAGTCCAAGACAAAGAGGAACGCTGAGCTCATCAATCTTGTGTTTGAGCTGTTCACCTCTAATCTGAGAACCAGCTGATTGGTTCCCATGGAATGGAAAGGTTAAAGTCTTTTTAAGGGGAACAGTTCTTAAATGAATGTATGCCAAGGTCCCTCTGAGGCCACCAAATCCCTTGACAAAGTGGGACACTGTTGTAGAACAAAGATAGTCGCATGAAGGCATTTGATCCTCACCGCTTCCAAAGAGATTGATTTACCAGAAAGCGATCATTAGTTGCAATGGGTTGCAAGCAGAGACTTCACTACTGGACACCTGTATCTCTTTCAGGGATCCCTGAATATTTGACAACAGATGAAAAAAGCGTCACATTAGTTTATCCTTTTCATTTTTATAATCTTAATGGAATCTAAATAAAATGTTTGCGACTTTTACTTCATGTCTGTTAGCTTTAAGGCTGTTGATCAAAAAAAAATAGCACTTCAATGTGTCCCGCCACAATTTCTCTTTCAGTCTGTCAGTTCAGGACAAGCCAAGCATCTTTAACACTCGCACTTGTACCTTTGACCTAATTGAAATCACTTGGAGCGGTTGAATTTATTGTGCAAGACAAATCTACACAGGCATAATTCTCACTTCCCCTCCCTCTTGACCCTTTGGAACAGCCTGTCCCCGGGTGGCTCGGTTCTGTAGTTTTAGTGCCCTGGCTTCAGTTCAGTGGGAACTTGAAGAGGATTTTGGTTTCTCAGCAGAGGGCGTTAATCCATTGGGGTTCACTGTATTTTTTTCTGTCTGTGTTGTGTTCTGACCCAGGAAAGTAGTGTTTTGTGCGTCATCATTAAACATCGAAGAGTGTAAATTTTGAGTATAGACTGACCCTCAACCATTGCTTTTTAAAAAGGGTATTTTGGGTAATAACATGGTTAATTGGGGTGCACTTACAGTGTTTTTACATACAGCAAAAATGTAAATATATACACTAACATTCAAAAGTTTGGAGTCGGTTTAAGATTTTTTAATGCATTTGAAGGAAATCTCTGAAAGCTGAAATTTTGAGCATACTGTAAGTCGTCAGTGTCACATGATCCTTCAGAAATCATTCTAATATGGTTTTCCCGCTCAACAAACACTTACAGTGTGTTATGCAACAGTTATGCTGCTAAATATTTTTGTGGAAACTATGATTTCTCTGGTGAAAAAAAATAGAAATTTCAAAAGAACTGCAGTTTTTTAGCTGATGAAAAATCTAAATTAAGTCAAAATGGGATATTAGAGGACCACATGCTACACTTTTTGGCCCTTTTTAAGCTTAGTTTGACTGAAACAGCTCTTTTGTAGTTATATGTGTGGGTTTTTGTATTTGTTATCATATATCTGTTTGAAATCAGAAAGTTGCAAAACTAAAAGTCTGGAAGTTCAGATGTTTTCATATTAGTGTATAGGAATAGTTCACCCAAAACGTGCTGCGTAACATGAGAATGAATCTCATTGGTTCTTGCAGAACCTCAAACGTGCTGCGTAACATTGGAATGAACTTCATTGGTTCTCTCAAATTTCATCCAAAAGATCTTCATTTGTTTTCAGAAGATGAACCAAAGTCTTAAAGGTTTGTAACGACATTAGGGTTAGTAATTAATGACAGAATTTCCAATTTACGGTGAATTATTCCTTTAAACTGTTTCATTTCAGAAGATGTATTTGCCTTTTTAGGATCCATTTATACGTTCCATTTCTTTGCATGAGTTCATTGGTGTTAAATTTGTTTTGGCTTCGTTTACATGTCCCCAATAACCCTGAAACAGATGAGACGCAAAGAAAAAATGTAATACTGTATGTAAAATGCCATGTAGGAGTGATTCAAGCCGATAGTTCATCTCATACGGCTCTTGCAGCTGTCTAAATGGACAACATCTGAACCCAATAAACTCTATAAAGGCCAGACATAGACTTCATTTGTGGAAGATAACTTTTTTATTATTTTTTTAATCAGTTTTTACCTGTGGGACTCTGTGGGGTTGCATTTTATCCACTTTAGCTAAATAAACCAACTGTGAATTTACTTTTTCCTTAGATCTTGCATCTCACTAGACAGCTACGTTTTGGAGACTTGAGGCTTTTTGCCCTAAAACGACTTGACCTGATTTCTCTCCAGTAACCAAATCCACTGGATAAACTCCAGGCTTAGCATTGATTTTGTGTAAATGGATTTTTTTTTATATGAAATGTATTAGATCACCATAACAGGATGTTCATTTGTGTACAATTGGAGTATTATAGTTCAGAGACCAATTGTTATCACCCGCATTTGTTGCTACAATCACAGTGTTTGAACAAAACAAAAAAGTCTGAATTGAAAGGAAAACAAATGTTTTTACATGAGCACACGGGGTAATTACAAAGCTTTTATATAACCTCTCATTTCAGAAATACTATTTTGGGTATATAAAAACAAAAAGTGCTTTGAGCTTTGGGGGAAAAAAAACTGATGAGACGGGCAATTTGTCATGCCAATACTTGTTTTCAAAACACTGAGGTTACTATTGCTCATGTTTCCCACAGTTTCTCCTGCAGCTTCTTGATTCTCCCACTAAACTTTCCCCTCATATGATGCTACAATGACTCTGGCTGGAAAAGCCTCTTTTGTATAGCTTTATCAGTGGGAGTAACTCTGGGTCTCATCTGTGTACGTGATGTTTGGCTGAAATGGTTCTTGTACGTTTTGAGGCTAACTTATTTTTTTATTGCATCCGATTATAATGCATCAAGCCAAGTGGCATATTTTTCTGAGCTAACTTTCTGAGCCATTTATACAATTATTTCTAAGGACATCACCCATGAACGTGATCCTCTCATGTTTTACAACCAGAATCTGCTTATCCAAATACTTTTGAATGGTATTTTTGAATATTTTATTGGAATGGTAATCTGAATGGGCTATTGTTTTTATAAAAAAAAAAAAAACGTATTTTCTGTGAATTATTCAGTTTGAAATGTGTCATTCTTCCCACATAGCAACATTGTTTTGGCCCAGGGATGCGGATCTGGCCCACGGATCTGCGGATTATTGCTTTCCAAAATTTGTTCTAGACATCTAATAGCCTTGATTGTTGTAAATTATTTCTGAATGGCTTTGAACAAATTGTATAGTGGGTGGTGGATTTCTCTGCAAGGTCATATTTACCATAGAATGAACTATGTCACCTCACTGAACTGAACTCCTATTTACAACAGTTTCAACATCACCAAGGTTCATTTCACAAGCACCTTCACTTTTGTTGTTTTGTACAACTCCATTCCGTCCCTGGTTTAAATATAGTATGTTTTTATGTCTCTGTTTATGTTGTTAGACTGCCGTAATCTTTCAAATCTGGACTTGTTCAGGTTTTCATTTGTGCTTCACTTTCAATCGAATTCCATCCGCACTCGCTGTCCCCTCCCCCGGGGTCTCCTCATCTTGTCCGAGGCGTAATGGAGGTGCACCTGGCCTGCTTGCGGAATTCCGCACACGGGGTGGAACAATGCTCAGCGGTTCTTTGTTCCCAGTGGAGCATCCGAGCACCGCGGCGCGGGCCGTGTGAAGACCTGAGGGGGGAGCGAGGGGGTTTGAGTGGGTGGGCGGGGGGGTCTGCTCTCTGAACTTACTCTGTGAAAGTGATCTCTGACCTTTGATATCCAGAGAAGAACAACAAACATGACGTTCGTGGTATGACAGATGTCTAATGTTGATAAACCGTTCAAAGACTGATTGTGCTGCTGTAGATGGAATTATGCAATGTTTAGAAATGCTGCACCTTCTTTTGTCTCATTTCTTCGCATAGATCTGAGAGCTTTTATAGCCTCTCATGTTTTGTTGTGTATTATAGTAACCTAAAATAACGTATGAACTGTTTGCTATTAAAATTAACGATATTTAGTTTTTATTATTTAAGCTATTGAGCTTAAAATTGAGCTTAAAAATGACAAAATGTATCATTTTTCCCCTCATTAACATTAATTTGAATGGTCCCTTAAAATTCTATCCACTGTAAAAATGAATATGCTATATCTAAGCAATAAAATTGTGGCAACAGATTAATTAAATTTAACAAATTAGAATTGTGTAATAATTGATCAAATTAATTACTTAAAAGTTAACCGCTCAAATGATTGTGAAAAAAATATTATGTTAAAACAGAACCAACCATCAGATAACCTTTTCTATTTGTTCAGCTGATTGTTATAACATAGGTATATCAGCCAAACAAACTTAAAGTGAATGACTTAAGGGTCAAGAGCCCAACTAAAACAAACATTGAACACCATAATGGTGACTTATCATTATTATTTTCTCCTTCAGCGATTCGGCTTGTTAACATCAGGTGTCTTCAATATTGGCAATATAAAGAGTTCTTCATTCATCTTTGACATCTATCTGTTATTCAGATATTTTTTTGTTATACACAATTATATTGATTAGATATAGCATATTCATTTTTACAGTGCCTCTCATGTCATTCCAAACCTATATAACTTATTTTTTTATTTCCTGTGAAATACAAAAGATGGTATTATGAAAAATATCTCTCTTATTTTTGAAATAATGGAATGAAAGTCCAGGTTTGGAATGACATGAAGTTGTTGAGTAAATAAGTTTCAACTTAATTAATAATTATTTTGGGGGAACCTCCCTTGACTATAATTTCATTTACATAATATGATACTAAAAATACAAAATGCTAATTGAACTGGCCAATTTAGATTTGCTGTATGATATGCATTGCATTCATGTATCTCTTTTAAGGCATAATCCCAGAGATGCAAATAAACATACCGAAGTTGTCACTGTCAGACATGATTATTTTCTGTAGTGTTTAGTAAAGCCAGCTTCTGCAACAAGCCACATAGCAAGTGTACTGTATTTCCATAACAGAATGAAAGAATAGTCTTGAATATCTACACATAAAAACAGTAAGCCATATGGCAACATAATCCTGAGGTTTATGATCGTTTATGATTAAAATAACAATCACAGAGTAAAATAAACATTCGATGTTTCATTTCAATGTTCAACAAACTGAGCATGATGTTCATGCAATCATTCCTAAGATGTGATTTAAAGTATTATACATTGTAAGGGTTTCCCAGAAATGTTTCTCTCTTCAGAACAGTGTAAAAAAGGCCCTCCCCCATCAGAACAAGGGGTGGGCTGTAAAAAAAAACTGACCTTGATTGAGTTTGATCATTAGTTTCAACAACAAGAGTAGCACAACATGTTCAATGGAATTAATTATCTGTGCTGGAATTTTTCCCTCCCTCGTTCGCCTCATTAGGGGTGCTGGGCCAGGCCAGAGCAATGACGTTACTGTACGTCCCCATTTTTGACTGTTGCATCACACAAAAAGAGTCACGCCACTGGTTAACGGAAATGTCAAACAGTTCGGAATTTTACACGAGTAGTGCCTTTTGTGGGTGGGATACGTAGCCTACTTGTGTCTAAATGAATTATCTCACTCTGTCAGTGGCCTGGTCCTGTTCAAAACATGAATCAAAGCAGGAGTCAGAGAGAGGGGGTGGGGGGGGGGGGGGGATTTAGTATGCATGCTTTCACTTTTGAACAAGTGAAAAAACATTACAATTATAACAGAATCATTTTAATCCAATTTTTAAAAAATATTGTTTGTTTAATTTCAACAAATAATTTATTTTAAAACTGGATTTTACTATGGGATTCTAAGGCATTTGTGGGATAGAAGTTTTTTAATTTTTTAAGAAAACCTTGGAATCTTCCATCTCTGGCTGAATTTACTGTAAAATATAACTAGTAGCACACACACACACACAAAAAAAGGTTTAGTTGGGCTCTATGTAGAACTCTGAGTTCTCGACTCAATTTTACAAAAATATTCAACACCAAAAAGCTTATAAGGAGAATTTTTTTAAAAAAAATATTTGCATAATACTTTCATGGTTAGGTTATTTCAAAGTTTCTACTGACAAAGTATGTTTATGACATGTTTGATTCATAAAATGTAATAAAAATACAAAATTTTATTAAAACAAACAAATAAATGAAAACTAAATCCATATTATCCCATGATTGATAACCCTTATATATAGTAAATAGTGCCTGACATAGGGTTCTAGAACCTTTTCTTACAACTTTTACTACAGTATTTATGTCATATCAGAGCAGCATGCTTTATGATATTGTGCTGAAATGAATTAGTAATGTACTTAGAGAAAAAAACTTCACTTTTTCATTCAAGTCATTTTTCATTAATGTATAGAAGTCAATCAAAATAAGTTGTATACCTTAATCAAATTATAAATATATATATATATATATATATATATATATATATATACACACACCATATAAACTTTAAAGTATTGAAACGTTAAATGTCCCCCCATAAAAGGGTGAATATGAAATCCCATAATTCCTAGTAGTGAGGTTGTTTAGGATATCAGTATTTCGGTCTCTGGCTGTGCAGAGATACACAGTGGCCCCATAAACTTTCCCCCAAAGGCTGTCCGGAGATCCTCACTGCTGTGCTACATGCGTGATATGCATGCAGCTGTACTGACGCACCTGGGACCAGTACAGCAGGGCACAGTGGTCGGGATATGCCTTTGGCTTTAAGATCCAGCTCCCCATAGCCACAGCACTGTGTGACATCCACACTCAATATTAAACTGGTCTTTGAAGTCATTGAATTGTTGGGGATTTGTCGTTATTGTATATCCTTGCTATGCGGCCACATGCCGGATGTATGGCTTGAGTCTATATTTCCTTTATTGGGCCATACATTGCACGCATGCTGTTGCCCCTTCTATAGTCCCACTAAATTACTGTAAAACATGCACACATGCAGAGTTAGGTGCTGCTTATCTCTCCAATAGCTTACAGGCTTAATGACCCCATAATGATCTGTATCTGAATCCAAATTAACCACAGATTTTCCTAATAAACAGAATGCAATAGAAAATTTGATCCAGATTTATAAAAAGAGTCTGTGCCGGTACATCTCATCCAACTCATTGCAGGACGAAATATGGAGAATTTTGTGGCAAACGCTTTCAGAGATGTTTTCAGATGATATATTCAATTGCCTAGAAAGTATGTAAGTTAAATAAAATTATTAAAATTACATTGGCCACCTAACGTAATGTTAGCTAATCCTACAGTATTTACAACTGAAAATAGCCTACAGTGAAATTTTGCCAAAACAGACATATTCTAGCAAATGTATAAAGATCATATTTATGTATTTTAATGATATTTTATAAAAAATTATTTAAAGAGGAAGCGAAATAAGTGCAGTGTGTTTTTCTTTTATATATGCATACAATCTTTCAACCAGGTGCATGACTGACAGAGATAGATAGATAGATAGATAGATAGATAGATAGATAGATAGATAGATAGATAGATAGATAGATAGATAGAGAGAGAGAGAGAGATAGATAGATAGATAGATAGATAGATAGATAGATAGATAGATAGATAGATAGATAGATAGATAGATAGATAGATAGATAGATAGATAGATAGATAGATAGATAGATAGATAGATAGATAGATAGATAGATAGATATTCAGCTGCAGCATAAGGATGATGATAAACGGCTCATGTTTCTTTTCAAGCGTCCATCAACACCTTCTTATACTGTCTATGATCAACACTCCATCAGCAGCACAGCAAGCGAGAAGTCGTTGTGTGTTATTGAATTCTGACGTTTCCCCTCCATTATACCTAGTCGACCAATCAAAGGTGAGCGGCTATAGACTGTAAAAAAAGATCTGAACGGACCCAATATTCAGCGCACGCGCCAACAGGCTACTCGGTTTCTTTGATTAGAACGGGAGCGTAGCGTCCAGTGTGTGACGAAAATTCAATGGAATGATTTGATTGGTCGCGGCTGGGTCTAGACAATCGGAGGCGGGGAAACTGAAGAGTCGTTCCAGCCCACTTTAAAAACCCGTCAAAACCGACTCACGGGCTCCAAGTCAATGAGAATAACGGCAGTAATTCATACTGGACGGTCCACACAACCCCGTCCTCAAGTTTTGTGGTGTTATATGTTTTATCTGAGGTAACCTACGGGGAGAGCTTCATCTGAAGGACATTTCTCAATAATCTGCCATCACAGAAAATCTGTCCGGTAAGACTGAACCTTTTTAATATTGTCATATTCATCATACATAGGCTACAGCTCTTATAGATACGACACATGGCGTCGTTTTTCCATATTTTTTGTACGCTGTGACCCACATTTTAGTCGTAGTCTTTTAACAATGACATTACTATTCGTCACTGGATATATGTAAAACTATTGCCCCTGTGACGAACACCTTGAGGTTTTCCTAAATATAATAATTTGTCGTACGTCCGTTAATTCGCTGTGTGGGTTATTTGAATATCAGTGTGTAAATACTTTATGTCGCCTAGAAACAGCAGAAACTTTCCTCTGGTAATGGCTGTCTCAAATGCTGTGCCCACCACCAAGACAGCATTTTGGGCATCCTATGTGCGCGTGCAGATGTCAAAACTGAATCATAATCAGGTGTCTGTAAAGCCCAAATACTCTGCACGCGCCCGTGTAACCAAAAAGATGTTGTTTAGTTAGGAAGCCGACTACGGTTTGAGACACAGCCTATGGCAAATCATGATGTCAAGGTGAAACTGTCTGCTTGTTGTAAGAAAAAAGAAAGAAAAAGTCTCATTTAAATGGCTGATATTTTTTGGGGAGCAAATTTTTGTTTTGTTTGGTAAAATCTTATTTTTATATATACACTGACAAATACATATTGTTTTGTGTCAAGGACAATAGATTGTTAAAAATCAGACTTTTTTTGGCATTTTTATGAAAATCCACTTTTTTTCAGCTCAGATAGAAAAGTGATGTTACCAAATTAAAATATTATATATTATATTATTATGCTATTATTCAAGGTTTAAGGAAATTTCTTACTTTACACCCCTTTTTTACACAAGTTATTTTTTAGAAAATAATATACTTTTTTTGGACACAAACATTACCTTTATAAGAACTAGTTGCCTGCTGTGTGCTTATAGCTTGCATTTCATCAGGATGTCTACACAGACAAAAACATGTTGTTTTGTGTCAAGGACAATAGATTGTTAAAAATCAGACATTTTGGCATTTTTATGAAAATCCTCTTTTTTTCAGCTCAGATAGAAATGTGATGTTCCTAAATTAAAATATTCTATATTATATTATGCTATTATTCAAGGTTTAAGGAAATTTCTTACTTTACACCCATTTTTTACACAATTTATTTTTAGAAAATAGTATACTTTTTTTTTTGGACACAAAGATTGCCTTTTTAAGAACTAATTGCCTGCTGTGTGTTTATAGCTTGCATTTCATCAGGTTTTTTAGGCGTCATGACTTAAATGTTACGGCTTCAGGTTATCGGGATTCGGGATATGATTGTACTTGTGTTCCTGTGTGCACCTGTGCCTTAGTGAAGCATCAGCCCAGAGCGTCTGGGTAACAGATGAGACCCAGCAGAATTAACCTAGGTGAAGCTGAGATATTTAGTATCATGAGTTGACTCTATAGAGCACGTCAGGTGGTTGAGGTGGTAGATTAAAGTACAGAAGCTGCTGTGCTAACCAGTGATTAGGCGAGGAAGAGTGAAAGCACGATTTCCCTGTCTCTCTTTCTCTTCCTTTCTTTTTAAGTCTACTCTATCTGATACACAGGGGTTGTTAGACAGAGCATAATAATCACATCGTGACTTCAAAAAGAATTGATTTCTTTCTAATCCTCTCACTTTTAACCGTACATCCTCTTAGATGTCTCAGGATTGTTCTCCTTGTGTCCCATGTTATCTAAAGTGGCATTTCCCAGGTCAAGATAACAGGTGAATACATGAAATATGATACTTATGTGCACACTGATATATTATGATACTTTTATTACTGTATTATTTTATGTTCTTTAAAATTCACTGAAATCTCATTGGGACATGCCCTTAGGACATTTGACAAACTAATAAAGTTGTTGTTTAAAGGGTGGTTCAATAGAAAATGCCTCCACAAAGGTTATTTATTCTTATCCTAAGGCATTTTTGGATGGCTTTTTTTGGTCTGAATTCAATTTCAGTGTGATGTTCAGTGGCCCGATCTGAACTATGTTAGCTTTAGTAGATTAGTCTGATGTTTGTCTGTTTGTAATATCAGTGCAGCTGGTAAAAGAAAAGCAAACATGAATTAGCCTATTTTCTTAAGATGCATTAAATGTGAATTATAATGTGCTGGAAGAGAGTTTTAATATGTAAAGAAGCATTGCTTCATGACTCAAGATGATTTTTGTTCTTTTTTTCATTTATTGATAGACATAATTTTGGACCTATCATTTATTTTAAACTTAGAAAACTCTTTATGTGTTAAAAACGAATACATGTGTGCAGTTCCTGTAATTGCTGGATTGAATAACACAAGCCGGACGGTATTTATCACAGATATAGCGCAGCTGGTCCGTTATCACTGGTTCTGTTGAAAGCACTTCACATCCCAAGCAGATTGCGTGTGTTGATGTGACAGCTCTCAGTAGGGTCAATTGTGTGCTTGAAGTGGTATGAAAACAAAGAAAGGACCTCCATTACTACAGTATAAGACGTCTATTGTATGAAGCCCAACTTATGGATATTTATGTTTTGTTTCACACTGAATTAATATGAACATTTGTAGTAAATAAGATGTGCGTCACTGAGGTTTTTTAATTAGTGGTTGTAAATTATTGAGTAGGGAAGACCGTGCGTGAAGTGACATGTAGTACTAGTGAGTTGTAACACAATCTGTTTAACCAATTAGATATGTGCTACATGGTGACATCACTGTCATACTTGACCACTGACCAACACCATCCTAAAGTAGCAGAAGTTGTCAAACTCTTCATTTGTAAAATGATGTGCTGGACAAAAAAAAAGGGTTAGGGTTAAAATATTGAATTAAAATATCTTCTATATGTTTAATATTTTGAATTAAAATGTTCGTTGGATGGCAAAATAATTATTTGAACAAGCAAATTCTTGAATACCACTTTAAATTCATGCACAAAACAGCCTTTGACTCTGATTTACACAGTTTATGGATAAGTACTGTAGTCGATTCCAGACAAAAACAGACAAATACAAGTTTGATACACAAAAACACACAGTTACGCATTTAAACAAAATTAAAATAAATAAATAAAATAAAATTAACAAAATATGTGCACTCCCTGACCTTTTCTTTAAGATTTCTTACTGGTGAATTTTGTGTGATGGTTCAGTTTACATGAATCTGATTACAGTACGTGTGTTGGCAAAGCCCTTGTTTGTGTCATATTGTATATTTTTGTCCAATTTTATGTTTCATCTCCATCTTTGGCAGTTGTGTTTCAGCATTGCTTGCAAACTGGCCACTGGTTTGCTTGTAGATCAGTATCGCCACTTTAGTGTTGGCAGAGAAGCATTGTCATCCAGCAGCAGTTTTTGGATTCTAGCCATCTCATTAGCTGGATTACTGGTTGTTAAAGGGATACTCCACCCCAAAAAAAGACAATTCTGTCATCGTTTACTCACCCTCAAGTTGATGCAAACCTGTGTGAGTTTCTTTCTTTTGCTGAACACAAAGGATTGGAACTTTGGCACCATTGACTTCCATAGTATTTATTTTTCTACAATGGAAGGAAGTCAATGGTGCCAAACAAAATATCTTCCTTTGTGTTCAGCAGAAGAAAGAAACTCATATAGGTTTGCAACAACTTGAGGGTGAGTAAATGATGACAGAATTGTCTTTTTTGGGTGGAGTATCCCTGTAATGAATTGATACTGAGTACATGATTCAGATTTGAATCGTCTGGCCATGTTCAAAATAGCTGCTATGGATATTTTTGGCATCAATTTGCATGTGTAGTAATGCTTTCGAACACTAGGGATGGGTATCGTTTGAATTTTAGCGATTCTGATTCTGCTAATCGATTCCAAGTTTCGATTACAATAAGGTTAAAAAAGGTCAGATATTTAGATATCATTCAAACATATTTATTCTGTGACTTTTGCAAAACATTTAGCAAAGTCCCTAGATATCGCCATAAGTTCATTTAAAACTTTCTCCGACAAGTAGATGGAATGAAATGCAATGTATATACACGTGTTTTCTTTTTCAACTGTTCATGTTCACAATTTTGTGTGTATTTGTTCGTTCAAGTGGAAGAAGACGTGAAAGAGAACTCAGTTCAGTATTTGCCCACTATATGTGTGCAGCGCTGTTTGTCTATATGAATTACTTAAAAGGATGTAGTAAATCGAACAAGTTCAGAGTTTTGTACTGTAAATATCAGACAGAGATTGATAAGAGAACAACAGTTTGGTGTCAAATGTCGTGTAATAGGCCTACACTTTCTGTCAGACTTCGCAGCATTTAAACGATAGAATGAGGATGTTTGTTGAAGAGAAAAGACAGTGAAAATGTGTCATACAATACACTGAAACGAAAATATAAATTAAAAAAGTAATTTCATTTTTCGTAAACTGTCTCTTCAACCCTATTTACTCTATCATATTTGATATGCAAAAATCTAAGCGGTCTCTAAATGATCAGGATGATAAAACTTTGCTGAAAAAACTGTTGTACACAATCTACTATCATTCCTTCTGATGTCTGATTGACAGTTAATACTATATTAGCAAGTAAAATGCCTTTTACTATCATTAAGTAAATGTAATATTTTAGATTGTTAGTAATATTTCAAGATTAACATGCACTTACTGGACTGAAACCATTTAGTTAAGTTAATTATATCCATCCATCCATCCATATTTTTTTTTAAAAAAGAAAGATCATGTTCAAATGTGAGTATTAAATATGATACATCAGGCTTTTGAGGAACATTTATTTGTACATCTCTTAGCCATCATTGCATTGAATATCATATAGTTATCTCCCACAATAGAAAGCTTTACCCAAAAAAAGCATTAAAATATGGTTTTACTAACACATTATTGGAAGATATTGTAACGTGCTCGTTTGTAGCAATGACTCAAGACGAAGGAATATAAAGGAAGACACTTTAATGGAAACTTTAATGGAGAGCAACTAAACATCAATGAACATATGTTGACCTATAGCCAGTAGAAGGAAACTAAGGGTACGTTTACACGTCAACGATACGCTTAAAACGGAGAAGTGTTTCCTTTGAGTTTTCCGCGTACAGACGACACCATTGTCAAAACGTTCCCCATCCACATGGATTCGTGAAAATGACTAAAAACGCTGTATTCTGTATGTATTCTGATGTATCATTTTTCACAATTAAAAAAAAAATTGTCATATTTTCTCACAATGTCATGTTGTCTCAAAATGGCTACATTTTTATGCTTAACTTTTGTTTTAACCAGACTCAATTCATTCCGATTGATAAATCCGAATGTAGTGTTTACATGACGGGACACTCATTATATGACACTATTTAACAGGAAGATTAGCTTGTTCCCCGCGTCATTACGCTATTTCTGCGTCATTGCACATGCGCAGTCCTTTCAGTTTCGGCTTTTAGTCCGATCAAGTGTTTACATGTTCTCTGGATCAGATTAGAAAAGGAATAAAAGGCTTTTCACTCCGGTTGAGCCTTCAATCCAATTCCTAACGGATTATTTGGTTGGATGTAAACGTAGCCAGCCATTGAGAATGCATGCTTTTAATTCACTGATTTGAGGTTTAATCCAAGGATTTGACTGAATGTTACTCCAATTACAACACCGTTAATTCTCGCCAAGTGCAGAAAGTCAATGAAACATTGTCTCTCTCTCTACTCAACCAATAGTGTTATTGTCAAAGAGGAAATGAATGCCTAGTATCCTTTGTCTTAAGAGCTTGAAAGTGATTGGGCATCTCTTGATTTCTTCAGCTGAACTTTGGCTTCCGATTGGTCGCCCGGGTTCATCAGAGGTGTCAGCAACAGTATATAGATTTGCCATCTGGTTACGGTGACATCCCCTCACGATGTTCTGCTCTCACCACGTGACTCAGGAGAAGAACATCGGGGAAGACAGGAGAGGGTGTCCCTTTGTTTAGGACTGGTGTATGGACAATGGCACAGAATGGCTTTTGATGGACCGACCTGAAATGAAATGCCCTATTTGGACCACTGTTATGCTCTTCCATTGTTGCAGATGACATGCCAACATGCGGAGGCTTCCCTCATCTGCTGAGCGCCTGACCGATCCAACACTGCCTCAGTGTTCTCCTCTACGCTCCGAATCACACAATAACTTCCTAACAGAGAAACATGTCCCTACACACCGGAAATGTCAGTTGTGTGGAGAAAGTGAAAACAAATACGGTCACTGAACCAAGTGAACTCAAGTAGAGTAAGGTACATTCTTATTGAAGACGTAGTAGCCTTTTTTTCAGTGTGCAGGATATAATTACTCTAGGACTTGATTGTTCTAGATATTAATTATGGGACTCAGAGTGAGTACTTTTACATGATATTACTCTCTTCAATGCTTATAATATGGTTGCAGGTGCCACTTGGTTTATTTGTTTATTTAATATATATAATTTTTTAATACAATGAAAATCAATTTTTTTTATTTTTAAATAATGATTGATAGCCTGGAGGGTTACGTTTTTAAGTTGTGAAATTAGTAACTTGCAAAATAGTCTTAAAAGCCAACACGAAAGCAATTGGGATAAAATCGTGTATCGTGATCCTGTCGGAAAAAAAATAGTGATATGATTGAAAATAGTGATATTAAAAGTAGTAGTGATATGATTTTCATGTCGACCCCCTCTTAAGGTACACTCATGTAATAAATGTGTAAGGAAGGTCTTTTTTTGTTCTTCTTAAATGTTTTAACACGTTTTTCATTTACATTTTTTTTTTTTTTTTTTTTTTAGAAAATGGTATAAACAATTATGGGCGTACATAACTTTTTTAAGAGCGTGTTGCATATTGTTATTTTTATAACTAGTAATATCACCTCCCTCAGCAAACTTTAATTATTTTCCTATATATGAAATTCTTATATTTGATAGTCCCCAAATATTTTTTGGGGCCACTTTATGCACTATCCAGATCATATCATGTTAGAGTCAGCTACCCATAATGCAACATACAGTATGCATGATTCTCAATTTCTTTTCATTGATTTATCAACTTCAGTGTAGGCGGTAGTATCTAATCACTGTGTTTTGTGTCTTCATGCCATCCTCTTATACAATCCAGATTAATGTGACAGCTTGCCGGCTCATCACTTTTTCTTTCCCTCCCTTTTGTGACATTTATTTATTTATTTATTTACAGCTTAGTAAAGTAATGCGATCTCTCATGCTAGTCACACTTTTTAATCTGTCCTTTCTTGCTGGATAAAGTTGGTTTCTTCACACGTTTTCATCCAAAACCTTGCATTCACTCTGTATCTCAGGATTGCTCCTTATTAACAGCATTTACACATTCAGTTAGTGTTAATGGATGAGAAGAGTGTGAAACAAGAGATGATTGGCTACTGAGGACAAAGAGCTATAGTGGGACAATTTCACAGGATTTTTCTTAATTCTATTTTAGAATATCATCTGTTGTTAATGGCTCCGTTCTAAAACCTAGTGGGCTGTCTAAATTTAAACCTCATAATTAACAGCTTGTCAACTTTATTCATATGATATCTAAATATTCTAAGAGAAATATAAGAGTGAACGTATATTAAGATTTTAAATTCCGTTTAAACAGTGTTTTAAAAAAGTTTTGGACTTGAAAAAGTTTGATTAAAAGTAGAAATTTGACCTTTAATTTCGATCTTTTCACTAACACTAATGGTAATATGAATAAAGGGGCATAATCACCGTAATGAAAAATATATCACATAATTTAAACAGATTATTTGATTTACTGATTTATCTTGTTTCCCTGGCTGTCAATGTGAGCCCTGCATTCAATGTGGATCAAGCCATTTTAGGTCTATACTGGTCTGTGCTTTACCTGTGCTTGGTTTGTGCACGTGTGATGTTAACTCCACTACCTGGGGCGATCTCAGTGTGGGAACCTGAGCAGCCCCGACAGGATGTGGAGCACAGGCCTATAAATAAATCACATTTGCAATGAGTCACTCTCCACGCTGCCTCCGGGGAAAGAGACACAGAAAACGTTGGGGGTGGAAAGAGGGAGTGAAAAAGAGGGGAGAAACAAAGAGGCCAGGCAAAGCTCATCATGATGGGCAATGCCTGATGCCTGTGACGTCTCCAAACCCCTCCGATGTGGCAGATGAAAAAAGAAAACCCTCTTCATCAGGATCTGACAGTTTCATTCTGAGCCTGAAGCCTCTTTTTGAGATGAGAGTGAGAGAATTTGCCTGGATGAAAGAGATTTGCTAAATCTCCCTTTTAGGAAGCTGCTCTCGAAGCATGTGACGTAGCTCCATATGACGATCGTCCCCTCCCATACGAGATGCACCTGTCTGCATTTGCATCAATTAATAATAGTATGGCCCATTCTATTTTTAAATATTCGTTTAAAACTAGGTGTTTTTATCATGGCAGTCAGAAATGATAATTTCAGCCTTGACAGTCTTGGTTATGTATCCAGTCCTTGCACTTGCACTTCAAAAGCGACCTTGACAGAACGTCTACTCTTTACATCACAGGATGCATAGTGTGATGCTAGCGCTTTACATCCCTGTTCGTCACATGACTGAATGTGAATGTTCTATGCTATTTTTGACCGTGAATGTAGAGTGTGGTGTTTATCCTGCAGTCAGGCGGGCATGTGATCCAGTTTTAATCTAGTTTAGCCCATGTGTGACGGCTTTGAAAAATCCAACAGATTCTGCACTTGTGTGAATAAGTGTTGGATTGTGTTTGTGGTGTATGACTCATCGAAAATACTGCTGTATTAGCTGCTCATCTAAAATGATAGAGAACTTGTCATTGTCAATCTCTTAGTCTGTTTAATCTCCACCATTTCTCTTGTGATTATACCAACCCTACAGATATAAATCAGTAGAAATAAAAATTCTGTCATCATTTACTCACTCTCATGTCGTTGATCCCACACCTGTATAATTTTATTTCTTCAGTGGAAGGTGGGATGTTTGCTGCTCTTTTCAATAGAATGAAAATGAATTGAGACTGTCAAGCTCCAAAAATTAACACTTGTTTATTATGGTCCCTTCCAGCGCTAACTCTAATTTACTTTTTCACTCTAAAAAAATATTTTCAAGATTTGTTATCACAACATTTTTTCTTTTGTCAAATCAACTTAAATAATTGATTTAGTTCAGATAAATTATTATTTTGAATTTCTGATGATTAAATCAATCTCCTTGATTGTATTAACTCACTTTTTCCTGTTCAATCAACTTAAAATTTTAAGGCAACCAGGTTACTTATTTTTTTTTAAGTTAAACCAACAATATTTTTTTACAGTGTACAGCATATGGAGCATCAAGGTTTGAAAAATGTGCTCGGGCATTCTTAAAATATTACTTCTTTTGTGTTTTCTCGCTGATGATAATAATTTGTGTTTAAAATGACAAGATGAGTATATTATGACATAATTGTGCATCATTTACATAATCAAACACATACGTATGTTATATATTTTTAATAGTGTTTTTTTTTCCATATCAAATTTCTCAAATGCTTGGAACATTTACTTTATGTTCTCAATGGCGTTCTGCAAGGGAAGAGCACCTTCAGTTTCCCCAAAAATATAATGCTAAAGATAAATCTCCCATAATATTGCTTAATCATTTTTCTTGGAATATGATGAATTTGACAGAATATCCTTCATAATCTGAGATTATAATCCAGATGGTAGGCCGGACAGAGGGTTGTTCACAGCAGTTCCAAATCCTTCATTGGTTAATTAAAGACCTGGGGCTTTTGACTGAGCAATTAGCCTGGGTATTACAGTGCAGGTTTAATGAAGTGAATAGCAGAGGTGTGTGAGTGTGTGTGCCAGGTACACAGAGCTGGTATGTCTGTAAGTAATCTGATTTAAAAGAGCAGAACACCAAACCGTGAATACAGCTCACTCACATCTGAAAGCTGAGGGCAAAAATTCCAGTGCTGTGTGTAAACCCCTGGAACGAGTGACGTCCCGATATAACTGCCCACGTCACTGATGCTGTGGAGTTGCATCAGCTGTGTTGTTGCCAGATTTCTCTGTCTGCATCAGCATCTGGCTTTTTTTCTATTTTTCTCACCTAATTTTGTCTTTTATTTAATTTTTGTAGATAAGATTCTGTGTTTTTTTGGAGAGATTATGCTCATGTTGCTTGGATAAATTTAAGACTGTTTCACCATTAAACACTGTCCCAATGTTACCAGGACAAAATGTACTGCGTTTATGTGTTAAACTTAGGTTTAAAACTTACTTTACTAATCAAACAATTTACAATAGTGGTGATAAAATCCTATAGACCTAGACTGCTATTCAACTATTATTGCTTTTACGATAATTTTGACCAAATAAATGCAATCTTGGTGAGCAAAAGAGACTTCTTTCAAAACCATTAAAGACATTGGGGTGCTCTTTTTGACATTGACTAGTAGGCAACCACATAGCGACCTTCCAGAACACCCTAGCAACCATTTAGAAATGGCCAAGAAACCTCTATTTTTAACCTCTTTCTCTTCACCATTTGCTGTAATCCATTCTTAGTCGATTTCTTCCTCTTCCGCGCTCACGTTTTTGTTGGTGTTGAATCCTGTGACCGAGAGGGATGAATCAGTCTTAATAGCAGTAATTTATAGACAGTTTAAACACATTCGTAGGCTGTTTTTAATGAACATTGATGTGTCGTTGCAGCACTTCTAATAAGTGCTTTTCACAGCCATCGTGCTAAATCAGCTCCTGACAACACCAATCATGTCGCAACAAATTCATGCTCTTTTGCATGTGACCGTTTGATGTCATGCAGACATAATGAGTACAAATTAGCATGTCCACTCCTCTTTTTGAGTACGTGGGACATTGTTACATAAGCACAGAGGCTATGTTACCAGTCTTTGGAAGCGTGCGTCCGTACTAGTCTATGAGCAATTGAAAGCAGGCTGCATAAAGTATTTAATCCATGAATAAACTTCTCATTATTCAAGAAACTTAAGCTATGACCCAGTTGGCAAAGCAGTTTCATCCCCAGTGTGTTGCCAGACGTCGGCGCAGAATGAAAACAAATTCTGTTTGTGTTTTTCAGACCCGGTTGAAAGTCGTCACATATTCTGGCGCCGAGCGAACGCAGCAGCTATTATGTGTTTAGATATGCAAGAATGGGACCTGTTGCAGTTAGCTCAATCGACTCCGCCCAAAGCCTTGAACTCCTCCGGCCAATCACTTGTAACCACTGTCTGTCTGATTAGTAGAGTGCATGAAGGACAGGCTGGTTCTCCATTCAGCATCTTGGCACAAAACCTCTGGCCCATCATAGGTCCGCTTCCCATTCCCAAATTTAAGGTTCACCATTTTTTTTTTTCGATTTGGGGTCCGTTGAATTACCTTTTCAGCCCTTCGAGTGCCCTGGCGAGTTTGAGCCAAGGAGGCCCCCTGGTATAATGACGCTTGGCACAATCACCCTTCTGTTCCTCCAGCCCTGTTCCCAGGAAACAGCACAGCATGCACAATTGCGTACCGTGCTTTGCTGCCCAACCACATTGCTCTCGCCGTGGCTGCGTAGCAAGCCGGGTAACGTGGCTGGATAACCCAGAGTTTATCTTTTCAGAGTTCACACCGATTCGTTTTTCTGTTTGGTTATTAATTCACGTTTTGAAGAAGAAGGGAGAAAAGGAGCTGGGGGGAACTTGAGGCAATGCCAGCCCAGAGTTTTAAGCATGAAGAGAGCATGGCTGTTATGTTAAGCTTCTCCTAATTAAAAGCAAAGGAATGGGAAGAAAGTAGTAAAAAAAAAGCGAGATGAATAGACAAAGAGGGCCAGAACTGGTTCTGAGCTGGTCATAGCTGGTTCTGCTGGCTTTCATGGCCTTCCTCAATGGGCCCACTGGTTTGGAGTGTAGGTTTCCTCCCCTCCTCTTTCCCCCTACTTCTGTTTATGCTTTGTAGCTAATGTCATACTAGGGCTCTGTCCTTTCAGACCAGGATTGGGAATACCAGGGGGCCAAATGGGAGCCTGGAGACGCATGTCAACTTGTGCTTTCAGGACTCCGCACTCCAACAGGTCCATCATAAGCAGCCACAGGGAGTCAGGCACCAAAAGAAGACAGGAAGAGACCACAAAAACAGCTATAGAGACATCAGGAGCCATATAGTGAAAGGAGAGAAGCGAGAACAAGTGGAGTCAGGAAAGTGACGACTTGTTCAGTTTTACCGTATCGGTGCTAAAGGTTACCGACTGTTTTGCAAAGTTAATTTGGCAGTGGCGGAGATTTGATTGAGCCGTTTTGTCATGCAAGAAGGAAGAAAAACAAGTAATAGAGGGAGTTCTGTCTGTCCATTAGGCCTATTAAAGCATTTTAATTTGATTTTAAAGACCCCCTGTGGTGAAATTCAAGATTTTTGAGTTATGTGGTGTTTTGAATATGCTTAAAGGCAAATTATGTGCAAAGTCAAAAGTCAACACCATTGCTTAGTATTTTCTCCTTGAAATTGCAGAGAAAAAAAAATAAAAGTCTTAAAAATGCCAGTGTTTCTTACCTCACAAACTATCTTGTAACCAATCATGTCAACGTGCCGGCAGGCTTTAGTATATTTTAGTATATTTTATCTTGCAGTTGATGGAGATTTGTGGGATGCACATCCAGAGCATGATGCTCCTGTTCCACCACATCCCAAAGATGCTTTATTGGGTTGAGATCTGGTGACTGTGGGGGCCATTTTAGTACAGTGAACTCATTGTCATGTTCAAGAAACCAATTTGAAATGATTCAAGCTTTGTGACATCATGCATTATCCTGCTGGAATTAACCATCAGAGGACGGGTATATGGTGGCTATAAAGGGATGGACAAGGTCAGAAACAATGCTCAGGTAGGCTGTGGCATTTAAACGATGCCCAATTGGCACTAAGGGGCCTAAAGTGTGCCAAGAAAACGTCCCCCACACCATTACACCACCACCACCAGCCTGCACAGTGGTAACAAGGCATGATGGATCAATGTTCTCATTCTGTTTCGCCAAATTCTGACTCTACCATCTAAATGTCTCAACAGAAATAGAGACTCATCAGACCAGGCAACATTTTTCCAGTCTTCAACTGTCCAATTTTGGTGAGCTCTTGCAAATTGTAGCCTCTTTTTTCTATTTGTAGTAGAGATGAGTGGTACCCGGTGGGGTCTTCTGCTGTTGTAGCCCATCCGCCTCAAGGTTGTGCGTGTTGTGGCTTCACAAATGCTTTGCTGCATACCTCGAGTCGGTTGTATTGAGTGGTTATTCAGTCAAAGTTGCTCTTCTATTAATTATCTCAATGTCCTTTTCATGCAGACTTTAAATTCTCAAAAATTTTGGAAAGCATCAACATGTGAAATTGAGTTTGCGTAGACTTACCTATGAGTATGTTTCGGGCCTTGAGGCTCACAGTACTTTCCTATTTCAATGCCTTACGTAATACGTACCTTCACTGCTCCATTTTAGACAGATGAACACATCTCCTTTAAGCCAGGATTAATATATACTGTTTTTTTTACATCCTTATAGGGAAACAAGGGACAGATAGATCTTTCTCTCTCACACACGCACACTTGAAGACCGAGAATAATCGTTCTGAAAGCATGGAGCCTGCCGAGATGAACACTATCCCCAATGGAAAGGGGCACGAAGCTGGCGAAGAGACAACTGTGACTGCAATAAAAAGCCAATCAGAAGATGCTGCTCAGTAAGTATGCGCTCAAGGGTGCACTTTAATGTCTATCTAGTTCAGGATGGTTTATTGTCAGTCATCCAATGTGTTCAGTTTAAGTAATACAGTTTCGTTTGGTATTAGTAGTTGTTAAGATTATGGAATAAAATGTATTTATGGGGTGCCTTAATTATGTTAGTGCATATATCCAGTATTTATGAACATTAGTGTGTGTTTTTGCAGTATCATCCAGTCATGTCATCCTAATAAGGTGAAGCTTGTCTGTCATCACAGTCCTAAATGTCACTGAACAGCACAGTTCAGACATCACTGGGCACATTCAGTAGCACTGATGTTATGCTCTTTCTATATAACTATGTTTAATGTGCTGTGCTCCAATGCGTTTGTGATTGTGTTGTTTATGTGTAGATGTTTATGCAAACTAATGTATATGGGTGTTTCTTAAACTACAGGAACTTTTATATGACGACCATATATTTTTTAAGACCGAGACATTCAATCTACAAACTAAAATTATACCAAAATCGACAAAAATATTTGGTTGCTGAGCAAAAAGCAGATTTTGAGGGTCTAATTCATTGAACTTTACGGTGACGTTTAATTAGCGCTTATCCGATGCCACATTTTGAACAAGTAAACATGAGCTGTGTGGATTGTAGGTATGGATTGACAATATCGATTTTTCATTTTAATGAACTGTGATTATTTTTATTTTCTAGACTATGGTATTTTCAGTTGATGCATGAACAAACCTTCACTGAACATTATTTTTTAGCGTCCCGATTATCCAGTACTTTTTTGGTATTAAAAAAATTTGGTGCATCACTATTAACTATTACTCTTAATACTCTACAGATTAAAATACTTTTATTTACAGTTTTTAGTTTATACAAGGCAAAGCTGTCCCTCAGTTGTTGCATCGTTGCAAATATAGCAAAATTTTGGCCACTAATAAAGTTTCATTACTTAATGTACTGTGAGGGACCAAGCTGACAGGCATATAGGAGTCAAAAAGTATATTTTCAAAACTATAAGTTTTTATTTCCAAAACAAAAAAATAAGTATTTCACAAAAAATAGAAAGTTTGTCAGATTATGAGAAATGAGTTACAGTATAATTGTGTGCATTTAAGATACATAAGATGCTATGAAATTTGCCTTAGCAAAACCAAGGAGTCTGCAATTTAGCATTATAAATGTTTAAAAAAATGCATCAACCACTGAATGTTGTCAAATGCAAAACATAGTTGTGTGAGATATGGTAGAAATTAAGTTTTGTTTTAGAAAAAAAAAAAAACTTTACTATTAGTAATAAATGACTAGTGAGAATGCAATAAGTGTCTTTTGAGGTTAAAAGGGCCCATAGTTGAAGAAACACCTATATTATAATTTTATATGCAAAATAAAATCACCCTGCATGTACTATAGAAGAACTGCCCACTTTTACCCTAAGCAAATGAAACGTTAGACATCACTTCCCCTGACTGTGGCCTCATACCTTCATCAGTGTGTTTAACTAAGGATGTGTTCATCATGATTTCCTTGTCTCTTGTGCTTTCGTGGATGCGGCTCCTACACTGCTCTTTAGGGAACTTGTACCAAATAGCACAGAAAATGTCAGGTACGTCATGCAGAGAGCAGAATTGTTGCAGACTAAAGTTTTTGTAGTTTCTGCAGCTATAATTAAAGCACCCACCCTCAGTTACTGTTTTGGTGTTGTTGTTAACTCTTTCTGTTGATGCACTGCCAAACAAGGCCATCCCTCATTACTGATATGTGTTTTTAGTACTGACAGAACGCCAGGTAATGCAGAGGCAAACCTGCCAGAAAGCTCAGAGTTCCTGTCCAACGTAGATGACAAGAAAACCCCTCGCTTCACGGATGTAAGTTGAACTTTTGGTAAGATTTAATGTATGGGACCATAATGTTGTGAAGTGTCTCAAATGTGAATGTGTGGGCTAACTGCTCTGTTTTTCTTCTTGCTTAGTTTGAGGGAAAGACTTCTTTTGGGATGTCCGTCTTCAACTTGGGAAACGCCATCATGGGAAGTGGAATTCTGGGATTAGCGTATGCCATGGCTAACACAGGCATTGTCCTCTTTATGTAAGTAACAGGTCTTAGGTCAAACTCTTTATTCAGATTTTTGGGGTAATTCCTTAAAGTGTTTTTTTAAAGGTTCCTTGTTTTGTTTTGGGGGTCTTTTACAATTGGTTTACATGCATCCAAGGTCAAAAAACGGTTCTAGGATTCAGCCTTTCTAAACCCTTCCTTTCTGGGAGCCTACTCTGCTCTAATTGGTCAGATGGCCCAGTCATTTGCAGGGTTAAACTTAAAGGAATACTCCACTTTTTTTGGAAATAGGCTCATTTTACCACTTCCCCAGAGTTAAATAGTTGGGTTTTACCTTTTTCGAATGTATTCAGCTGATTTTTTTTTATATTTAGAAGAATATCAGTAACCAGATAGTTTCTGGTCTCATTGACTTCCATAGTATATTTTTTCCTACTATGGAAGTCAATGAGACCAGAAACTGTCTGTTTACTGATATTTTTCTAAATATCAGAAAATCAGCTGAATGGATTTGAAAACGGTAAAACCCAACTATTTAACTCTGGGGGAGTGCTAAAATGAGCCTATTTCCAAAAAAAGTGGAGTATCCCTTTAAGTTAAAAAAAAGTTATTTTGGTCTTTTGCCACGCATTCCCGCCACACATTGTATTTCTCTCACTGAAAAACTATTTATAATATATTTAATATGCCGCAGCGCCCAAAATTTCTCACTATGGAACCGGCAGGAATCAAGCCTCCCCTGGAGTTCTTTAATGGAGAACGGATCATTCATTTTGAGCTAGAATTAATATGATACTTGTGCATTTGATACATCACAAGAAACATTAAAGTCAGAAGTCGTAATAAATTATGTTTTATCATTGTTACATTTTTTATACTATTAAAAATAAAGGTTCCTAAAGGGGGTTTTCACAGCGATGCAGTAGTTTTACTGAAAAGTTCCTCAAAAGACACATTTTTTAAGTGTAAAAAACATAACTTAAAGAACCTTTTCACACTATAAAAAAACTTTTGTGCACTGGAAACGCTCCATGTATATGTTAAAGGTTCTTCATGGAAACATTGACGATTTCTAAAGATCTCTAAATAAATTATGTTCTTTTGAACTTTCTATTAAAGAATCCTGACAACATTGTATCACTGCACAAAAATATTAAGCATGTTTCTTGCAAATCAAATCAGACTTACCGAATGAAGTATCACTGACACTGAAGACTGGAGTAATGATGCGGAAAATTCAGCTTTGCCGGCACAGAAATAGTTCAATTTTAAAACAAATATTTCAACTGGTAATAATATTTCACAAAATTACTGTTTTAATATATTTTTGATCAAATTAATGCAGCCTTGGTAAGCTCAAGAGATTTCTTTCAAGGCCATAAAAAACCGAAGCATTTGAACAGAAGTCGATGGGATTTTCTAAAGAAGTTATTAGGTTAAATGTTATAGACCTGTTAAATTCAGACTCTTATGAGGCAGTGGAAGCAGACACTTTATAGTTCTGTTTCTGGATTAGCTCATGCATTAACTCTTGCACATTCAATAACAATGGTCCATGTAATATACAGTAAACATCATGTTCAAGCTCATTGGTTAATCTCTAGCTGTTCATAGGGTTTTTCTCAAATCTTGCTTCAGTTCTTATGCAGTGTAAACATCACAGCTTCCCTAAAGTTTGTTAATTGTCATGATCTGGGTTAAGTCCCGTTCTCTGCACTGGTTTCCCTGCTGTATTAATCCTCCAGTAAAGCAGCCTTTATTAGTAAAGTCAGATTGCCGGGGAGATTTGTGTCCTCACTGACCTTCAGTAGAGCTGAGCGGGCTGCACCAGGAAACTTATGTTGCACGGGAGTTCTGCATTCACTCCAGGCATGCTGCATTACTTTTGTTAACAAAGAGAATGATCTAATGATCTAATGCTACTTAACATGGGCTGTGCGTGCTTTATGAAAACCAGTCTGGCCTTTTAATCTGGGTTAAGCAATGTACAGAGGATTTTTTTTCTTCTTTTTTTTCTGAAAGGGCTTTGGGTTTGAGCTGTTTGGTGTGACTGGGGTTCTGCGATTTTTGGCCGTATTTCTGCGCATGTGGTACCTGTCTGATCTGAGAACAGTGTTTCTCCACTGCTGATTGTGGCTTTAGGCTACACATAAATCAATCCCAGACACAATTTAATTAAACGGGACTAATATTCCTTTCAAAAATAATGCAGCTCTTGTGGATTAATTAATAAGGTTTATGGGAGTTACTATAGATCTTGCTATGGAAATATCTTTGTAAAGTCTCATACTGTAATACATTGTCGTTAGGTGTATATAGATGAAGGACAGATTCTGAAATGTTTATGTTGGGTTTGGCCTGTATAAGCTGTGGTTTGACTTCAGGCTTGATTTGTCTCTGTCACTTTGAATCTCGGCAGCAGTTCCTTAGAGGCGAGAGTAGATCTCCCAGAAATACACAACATCACAAAACGTCTCTTTAATATCCCAACATCACAGAACAGTGTGTGGAGTTCCTTTCCTTATTTTCTTCTAGATAGGAGTGACTCATGCTCAGATTTTTCTCTTGAGAAAAAGACCACTGACAATTTGTCTCATCTGGAGTTTCGCAAAAGATTTCATCATATTATCAACCAAAATCACCAATCAAAAGTCAGAGATTTCAATATATTTATTATTATATATTTATATTATTATTTTATATTTATTGATTAATTTATTGAGTGATGCCAAAAGACCATCCACTTTTATAGATCTACTTTTTTAAAATATGATGTCAATATCTAATTTGCTTCTTTTTGCTATTTTTGCTACTTTTTTTTTTTTTTTTTTTAGGAAAAATATTTGGAAATATTTTAGTACCTAAATGAAATTTAAAGTCCTGCACGGGTCTTGTTTGGTAACCCTCACCCGCAGTATTTAAGAGAACACACAACCCGTTATCCGACTGCAGCACTAATTTAATTCTTGTTTAGTTTAAGACCGTGATCCGAACTGCTCCTGCATTAAATCGAATTGTCTTACGAAGAAGTTGAATGGAACGAAAAATTTGAATTGAATTTCTGATATGATGATTTGGTGTTGGACCATGTTGGATTAAATGTTCATAAATTCTTTCTCCATTAAAATAATTTGTAATCGCCTCAGTGACACAGTGCTGCTGCTGGAGTCTCAATTAACAGTGCTTGGATTTCATCCACTTCTTCCTCCATTTGCTGAAGAGGTGTTTTTACATTGATTTAAAAACTGATGAAGCCACTTGGATGAAGTTCTTCAATAAATGGAAAAACACGTCCAGATGCTCCAGAATAAATTGTGTAAGATACCAAATTAACAGTAATTTGTCTTCAGGTTCTAATGAGGCGTTCTAGCATAGTGTCACTCGAGACTGGTCTCAATCTCAGACTTAACTCTCTTGTGGTGAGCTCACTGACAAAAAATCAAAGTGGCAAAATCACCTAATATGAAATGAATCAACATATTCTGAAATGAATCAACAGAAAACGTTAATTAAAAAAATAGTATATGATCATTTTATATTAATATATAGTGTTTTAACTGCACTACTGTTGAGGTTTGAGGTCAGTAAGATTTTTATTTTTGAAAGTAATTCATATTTTTATCCATTAAAGGCCCATTAAATTGATCAAAATTGACGGTAATGACTTTTATAATGTTAAAAAATATTTCTATTTCAACATTAATGCTGTTCATTTCTATTTATCAAAGAATCCAGAAAAAAGTGAATCCTGGTTTTCAGTATTTAATTTATTATCCATTGATAATGATAAGATGATGATGATGATGATTATTATATACTGTTATTAGCATATTAGAATGATTTCTGAAGGACTGAAGGATCATGTGACACTGAAGACTGGAGTAATGATGCTGAAAATTCATGTTTGCGTCAGGATTTAATTACATTTTAAACTATATTAAAATAGAAAACGGTTATCTAAAATAATAAGTAATAAATAATAATATTTTAGTGTTTTTAGACTATTTTTGATTAAATAATTCTGCCTGGGCAGGCAAAAGGAACTTTTTCAAAATCCAACTTTTGAATGGTATACCGTATATCATATATAAATATTCACATATATTTTAGATATTTTGAATAAACAAGAATATAGAGAAGTCACAGATATTTTAGATAGATAGATAGATTGATTTATTCTATTCTTCTGTGCACTTAACAGGCGAAGCTGGAGTTGGATAATATCAAATATTTCATCACAGCCAGTTGCTAAAGAAGTTGATCAGATGCTGAACTGATTGCATACTGTCTTCATTCAAGCCAGCCGGATCTATTAACACACTGCAGCTGGTGAACAAATCACACGTTCTGTCTCAGTTTCAGCAGATCTTTAAAAGCTTTTTAAACTTGTAATGCTGCCTACTCCAGCGTATTTTGTTATTAAACGCAAATGATTAGATAAACCAGTTGTTCTCTACTTATATATAACTGGAATGTTTGTCAGAGCTGGGAGTTTTGATGCTGAATATCTGTTTCAGAGCTCGTGTGAGTCAAGGCAACAGCGTTTTCAGCAGACCTGCACTCGTTGACTTCTGCAGTTCAGCCACGTCATTTGGAAAAAAGAAGGACAAGGGAAAACGTGAGAAAGTGCAGAGTTGAAACTGAGTGCTTGGCAGAGAGTGGTTAGGCCTGGTCCGTAGAGATGCCAAGACATTCTGGAACTAGGAAAAAGGACTAAACAGGGCATTTTTATGCAAGAAAAAGAGTCAGTAGAGCGTGTTTCGGTTTCACAGCTTGAGATGTTTGTCCAGATGTTGACAGCTGGAGGGTGCCGTTGCGTTTATGTGCTATCTTGCTTGTGATTACACTGTCTAGTATTTTTCCACCTTACTGAGGCTAGGGACCTCTTTTCAACTCTTAGCATTAATCCTGTGACTATTTAATGTTCTATATTTTACATAATAATAATCATAAATGTAACATATGTATAAATGATTTAGATATACAATGAAAAAATTGAAAAATCTGAATCTAATCTATTATATTGTACACAGATATATTTAATATCTTGTAAATAAAAAATTTGTGATTGGATGTTGGATTACCACATGTATGGTTTGATCCTACTACCTTTCATTTGGACGCAGAATGTTTTTGAATCATAGGCCGTTTAACCCTCCGATGGTCTTCCTTTATGAGTTACGTCCTGGGTCTTTCCGGTCAGTTCAAAAAATTGTGAATTTTTGTGTTTTTGTCAATTTCCCATTCATTTCCTATGGGGGTAATTTTTGACCAAAAACCAAAATCGTGACTAATTTTTTTCATGAAAAAATCATGAACTAATTTTTTTTTTGTTCACTTACCTAATGCCAGAAATGTCACCAAGTTTCGTAACATTCCGATGAAGCTGCGATTTTTAAAAATTCAAAACAGATTTTTTGTAGTCTGAATTTATTGGTGTGTGTATAAAAGTGTGTTTGTATGTGTGTGTGTGGGTGGGTGGGTGTAAATTTTTTGCACTCTTGATATTGTAGAGTGTCACCCCTTCACTGCGGTATAGTTCTTTTAAGAATCGTGGCCGATTTGTAGATTGTACAAACAGAATTTTTGTTTTTTTTGTAAATTTCCTATTCATTTCCTATGGGTCGGTCATTTCTGACCGAAGACCACGAGTGAGACTACTTTTTTACGACCACTTAGCATGCTCGGATCATGACCTCAATTTTTTTTTGTATTCACATACCAAATGCCAAAAAAGTCACCAAGCATCATAACCTTCCGATCAAGCTGTGATTTTTAATTATTCAAAACAGAAAATTATTCGGTCAGAAGTGACCGAGGACCATCAGAGCGTTAAGTTCTTCACATTGTCACAATGGGGCATGATGCAAGTGACATTTGGTTCCAATAGCATCTTTTCTGTCTTTCAGAATTCTTCTCACTGCTGTTGCTGGCCTGTCTTCATACTCCATTCACCTGCTGCTAAAATCTTCAGGCATTGTGGGTGAGTATTTCATTACACTGACAGAGACCAGTTTAAACTCTCTTCTGTAGTTAAGATTGTTAAATGGATAGGAAACTGTTCTTGAGTTCAAATGAAGAGCCAGTTTAGGTAGAGGCATTAACTGATGTGACATTGGTTTCTCTGTTGGCTCAGTGACCATCTGCCTCATTCCTCAGTGAGAGATTTTAATTGGCAAGAATATTTCTGGAGTGCATTAGGCTAAAAATAGCCAAGCGTCTGCTGTGCTTGATCAATTGTGGCTGTCATTGTCAGTGCTATATCAACTATATGCCCATGGTTAAATTGATGCCCCAAACCCATTGTCAACCACATGGTTACCTTTAAAACTGACAAACCTTACAGTACATATACCATGAAAACACATTACTTGATGATAGTGTAAGGGTTTTTCAAAGGACGATGAATTGAAAATCCAACAAAATAAAACATTTTATAATGAATCAATTTAAATTACATTATATATCAGAACATTTGATTTGATGAGTAAGACGATATTACTTGGAAGAAGACTTGTTTTTGATATTATTATTATTACTGATGTATACTGTTTTTATTGTATTAGTATATTATATTAAATTCATATACTATGATTGTTATTGTTATTATTTGAGGAAATGTTTTTTTTTTACTATATTGTTGTCTATTAATAGCAAAATAATGTATTTTTGCTTTGTTGTCAGGCATTAGAGCTTATGAACAACTGGGCTTCCGAGCATTCGGCACACCAGGCAAGATGGCTGCCGGCATTGCAATCACCCTGCAGAACATTGGAGGTGAGACGCTGTCCAAAATCTCGGGAGACTCACTGTATTGCTTTGTGACCCTGTCAAGGGCACAGCACAGTTCTGCAGAGAGAGTGACTGGACGTAGATTGATAGCATTGTCATTCATTTCCCATTTACATTCCAGGTCATCACTCTGTTATTTTTTTATTCCTTCAATCTCATTGTAACCTCTCCTCCATCCATGTTGTCCTCATTTTAGAAAGCTTTACCCTATTCCGACTATATATTATTATTATGGTCCATCTCCTAGTGCACACCGATTATTTTCAGCATCATTTTTTCTTAAATTGTTTATACCAATATCCTGCCTATTGTATAACATTATCATTTCTTCTTTTTTTCAATGTATTTTTCTTTTAATAAAGCTTTGCATTCCCGTCAATAGTTTTTAGAGAGCTTTGTCATTTTAACTGTGATTTGATCTACAGTAGTGGAAAAAGACCCTAAGCTGGTTGCTGTTTGGTGCATGTTTATAGTAACTAAATATAGAACTGATTCTCTTCTTTACTGTGACATTTGCTCCCAGGATAATAACCATAATCCCCTGGAGTACGAATACGTCCTGGATTAGGGTGTTTACTGTATGTGTGTGTGTGTGTTTGTGAATGAATCTCACATCCATCATCTCTCTTTCTCTCCTCTCATAGCCATGTCCAGCTACTTATACATAGTGAAGTACGAGTTTCCACTGGTTATCCAGGCTTTTCTCAAAGTGGACAGTACATCAGGGTGAGTACACATCTGTGTGTGTGTGTGTGTTTAAAGTAGTTTTTTAGTTCTTCGAAAGCAACACAAGTACATCTTGTTTTTTTTTCAAAGATTACCACGTGACCCAACACAGAAGCACTCGCTAGAAAGTCAAATAAAATATGAGATCTGTTTAATTCCTCTAATTGTTGACAAAAGGGAAACCAAAAGTAGTCTCCTGCTTCAAATGTTCTCTTAAGAGAAAGACCCAGTAACTTATCCAGCGATTCAAAAAAAGGTTTTAACAATGTCTCAAACTGTGTATGTGTTTAAAAGTCAGAGATTTCAAGACCAGATCAGACTTTTCTTTATTTTATATTTTATTTATCCCTATCCCTATAGGCATCAAGAACATCCATGAACCTTTCCACTTTATAGTTGTTTAGATTATTACAGTGAAAAGTCCTTAAAATAACCTTTTTTTCTTAGGGAACCTCCTTGGAGAACCCAGAAAGGTTCTCTGAGAAAACATTGGATTCTTAATTTTTAAGAGGCCATATTATGCCTTTTACAGTGCTGATATTGTTTTACGGTCTACTAGAATAGGTTTTCATGCTTGAATGTTCAAAAAAACATTTTTATTTTTCACATGTTTTGAAAAATCCCCTACATATTTTGCAGCTCCTCTCTTCCTTATCTGTAAGTAACGCTCTGTTTAGTTCCTGTCTCTATGAAGCCCCTGTTTTCGGAAAGGGCAATTTGCTCCAACTGGTTAGCTGGACTTCAAGCATGTTTCGGAAATGTCATGTCCCTTACCATAACAGCAAGTGTCAACGAACTACAAATGCAAATCAAACAGGCCTTGCCCACCAATTTTTTGCTAATGTCTTGAGCGGTAATTATTTAAATCAGGAAAATTGTGACGTACGTTCCCGGAAGAAAACTTTTTGATATAGGCTAGAGAATAACTCTCTTTTATAGTAGACTTTGTGCTTTGTAACTTTGCAGACCTTATTAACGCTCAAACCGCAACATTATTACACACTAAAGAAATTGAACATTTTAAAAAAGCATAAAAGGTCCTCTTTAAAGAGTTTACAGTATGCCAACAAGTCTCATTTGCGTCTATTTTCATGAATATTTAGCTATTTTACACCTGACCTGAGACAAAGTTGAGACATGACAGCAAAAACGTCATGCGTTTTTTTTAAAATGTCCTTCGTGATCAGGTAGAGAAGGAATGAAAGAAACCAGTGTTTGGGAAGGTCTACACTAAAGGCCAAAAGGAAAAGGGTTGTTTGATTAGTCGAGTCTGTAAAAGCTCCTCTTTCAATGGCATTTCTTGTCCTTTTTGTCAAAACCAGCCTGTCATTGTGGACATGAGGCCAACCACATCAGTTTTGCCCCCTCGTAATGATTACTGCCAATTTGGGAATTCGCGTGAGCTGCGCAGTTTCTGTCTGATCAATAGGTCCCTTAGGATTTTTGAGTCATTTGGTATAATTGTGTGTGAGAGTGTAACTGTGATAGATGGACTAGATTTGGTGAGAACAGGTTTGTATGCATGCATGTGAAGGTCAGATCTTTCCTGACTAATACTCACTCGCCCAGCCAAGGAAATGTGTGTGTATGAGTGTGTGACGGTCTGTGGCGCAAGCTGGCTGCAGATGCGATGACTGGAGTTCGGCCTCACAGAAGGCTTGTGCACACACTCTGGAGGACACCTCAAAAACTCCACGGAAACGACCTTTGGATGCCTCATTTGAATTCCTCACCTCTCCAGGCGAGCGAGGAGGATCACAATGCTGTAAACAGTGACTGTTCATTTCGGTTTTAGCAGGTAGTGCACATGAATCTACAGTACCTGCGTGACAGTTTTTAAAATTAAAACTAGAATTTAAAAAAAAATTAAAATTTTAAAATTAAAACTAATTTTTTTTATGAAAGGACCTTAATCATTGCATACATATTTAATTTGACACAAATGAAAACAAAATGAAAACTTTTTTTTAAAGAAGTCTGTTATGCTCACCTATGCTGAGTGAATTGTCACATGCTCCTCCAGAAATGATTACCAATATGCTGATTTGATGCTCAAGAAACATTTCATATTATTATTAAGCTTGATAAACAAAATTCTGTATTTTTTTGATGCATGGAAAGAATAGAAATCTTTTGTAACACTGTAAAAAGTAATCAGTTGACTTAACTTAAAAAAAGTGAGGAAACCTGTTGCCTTGAATCCATTAAGTAAATAAACCATGCGTAATTGAAAAAAAAAAACTTAAGTTACGTGAACCTGACAACTCCACATGCATGGTTTTACTTTTAAATTATTAAGTTAAACCAACTGATCACTTTTTACAATATTTTTGCTGTTACTTTAGATCGATTTAATGCATCCTTGCTGAACAAAAATTGCTCACCCTAAAATTTTGAATGGTATATGCAGTAGAAAAAATATATAAGTATATAAATATAAGTTATGAGTAATTTTTTCATGTGCATTTGTCATTTTTATTAGTTTTTGTTGTTTTTCCCAATATTTTTATTTAGCTTAAATTTTTTATTCATTTCAGTTTTACGTTTAGTCATTTTAGTATTTCAACTTGAACTTTAAGTTTTTTATTTTATTTTTAGTTAAGTTTTATGTCAATTAACGAAAACAGTTTTTAAGTTTAGTTTACATTAATAACACTGGTAAGAATGATATCCGACCCTCATTTTTATCTGACATAAACTTATAATATATTAAATAAAATAGAAAAAAAATATAATCAAATGAAACGCTGAAATGAATTAGTTTTTCATCCAAACAAATTAGTCGACATGATGCTGGAACGTTTAGATATTCAAATCAGAGATAGCAACACATTTTTAACAGTAGTTTGGTTCTGATATGTGAATGATAGCAATGCAGATCCAATATGGACATCTGTTGCATTTGTGAAAGTGGCTATTTTCTTCTTTTCCTGTCTTGCTATTTGAAAATACCACAATTTGTACACTGTATTTTAAGTCATTCTGGTAACAAAGTTGGTTAAAAACATGCTTTTTAATGCACCCCATTCATTCTACACCCAGACATGTCCTCATCCAGACTAGACATGGAGGGGTGGGTGGTGGGGAGAAAACAGTTGAGAGCAAGTAACTCACAGTTTATTCAGACGAGTGTTGGCATGCCTTTCAATCGCTGACTCACACTACTGCTCATGTGAAACACACACACACACACGGATCCTGAGCCAATCCGTACAAGGGTCAAGCACCATTACCTCCAATGTAGCTCGACCTCTCGAGATAAGTTTGTTTTAGCGCTGTTGATCAGCTCTCAGCTCTTAATGTACCTGGTACCATTCACCTCACTGAGACTGCAACGTCTCCACTTAATAAAATTCACAGTTCATTGAACATCCTTGGCTTTTATAGAGTCGCTCTCTTGTCTTAAATCTAGCCGAATTTCCGGCCAGGGTACAGGCCGTCCATGAGAAGTCTCTCGGTCTTTGTCGTTCAAAGCTTCTTTGAGAGATGCCATGATTTTGGTCTTAATGAAGGGCAGAATAACAAGATTAGCATCTTTAGGGATGAGTTAGAGAGGGAGAGGATTTCCCCTCTAAATTGGCCTGCGATAGTTGGAGCACAAGGTTCCGGATCTAAATAGCCGCTCAGTCACACATCGCAACACACAAGGGCATTGATCACACCCCAAAATAAACACCACCTCCCTGTCCTGGTGTTGTTCAGTAATGTGATTTATGCTTTTTACCTTAAGCCATTTAAAGAACATACTGTATTAAGCGCTCTTTTACTGTAATAGCATGGAATTGTAATGCATTAGGTTAACAAGAGAACTGCCGCTTCATTTGCAAATGCACTAGAGGAATGTTAAATGGGTCAATATTCATTATGAATGGCCACTCGAAGCCATACAATGATTTTATTATAATTAATTGGTGTTGTTTGGCCTGAAAAAACTTTAAACGTAGTAAAATCGTTGTGTTACACAGTATTGTTTGTGTTTATTGAACAGCAGCAATAGCAATATGATATCAAAAATGGATATAGCAAAAAAAATAAAATAATAATAATAATAATTTTTTACTGGAGTACTTTTTCTGGTGTCCTTTAATTAAACAAGTACATTAAATTAAACGTTTGGCTTTTATTTGCCTCCACGTCGTACTTTAAAATCGTTTATGCATAGCTATCCTTGGATTATCCCACTTATACTATGGTCCTTTTCCACTCGAGCATTGACAACTTAAAGCTGTTATTGATGTTTTCAGCGCAATATTTAACCGGAAGAGTAAAACTGGCGGTTATTTTCATCATTTACGACTCGTTGAGAAATACAATAGCGATTCAGCTACTTTATTACTTAAAGTTGCGGGGCAGCATTGATAAGTTTCTGTGCTCCTGTTTCTGTGTGTGCGTAGCGCAATCTCCGCCCTCTGTGTGTATAGAATTAGTATTTATAAATGTTTTATTTTATTTTGTATATATATTTTTTAGTTTTCATTTTAATATTTGTTAAAGTTTTGATTCATTTTGTCAGGTTCATTTGTCATTTTTATTAGTTTTTGTTGTTTTTCCCAATATTTTTATTTAGCTTAATTTATTTTTTATTCATATCAGTTTGGTTTAGTCATTTTAGTATTTCAACTTGAACTTTAAGTTTTATTTTTTTAAACTTTATTTCAATTAACGAAAACAGTTTTTAAGTTTAGTTTACAACACTAGTAAGAATGATATCCGACCCTCATTTTTATCTGACATAAACTTAAATATATATATATATATATATATATATATATATATATATATATATATATATATATATCAAATAAAATATAATTTTGATTTATGTAAGAAAAAGATAAAGATGGAAATGAAAAGCTGCTGACTGTCAAAACTTCTAACAGTGAAAAAAATAATAATCTAAAAATGGTATGAATCTTTATATTTATTGCTGTAACATTCTATCGTCAATGAGATTGTAAAATGACAGTCCTTATTGTCTTTTTTATTACTTTTAAGGAAATGTGAATTGACAAGAAGTTATTATGTTTGGAAGATGGTTAACTGTGATCCATTTTAAAATTCTTTTTTTGTGTTTCTTCTTTGATTTGTTTGGCAGGGAGTGGTTTGTAAACGGAAACTACCTGGTCGTCATTGTTTCATGCAGTGTCATCTTGCCGCTAGCTTTAATGAAGCAGCTCGGTAAGTGTTCTCAAACTTCTAATTCTAATGTCTGATTGCACACACCCCTTTCTAACTTACTTTCTGCACTACCACATAATGTAAAATGCTTATATTCATGTTTTATTGAATTGTAAAAGTATTGAATCTTAATTAAAGTTTAGATGTGATCTGCTCATAGAAGTGTTGTGGGTAATTGCTGTATACTATCACTGGCTCTCCTCCATCATCACACTGTGTGTTTCAGGGTACCTGGGCTACACCAGCGGTTTCTCTCTCAGTTGTATGGTCTTCTTCCTCATTTCGGTATGTTTGCTGACCAATTCATTCCATCCATTTGGATCAGTTCGTTCAATTCACTGATTCATTTGACACACTATGTTTAATTCTATTATTCTATTCTTTGTTTGGAACTGTTTTCATTGGCAGATCAGAAAAAGACATTATCTGGCAATATTGTATCTTAAATATAAGTTACTCAGCATTTCCTATTAACAACATGTGCAAGTAAATGATGGCTGTAATTTTCATTTTTTGGGTGAACTATCCCTTTAAATCGGTTTCATTCAGATGCCATGTGCTGCTTAGTATTCCCATCATGAAGCAGTACTCTGCTATTTTGACATTTCTTCCTGAATAATGTGCTGAAAGCATGAAAAATTATATTTAATCTTGACACAGTTCCAATTAGCAGTTTATAAATCTTATATTAAGCTTGGGTGTGCTCATCTTTTCCACCAGCAGAATGAGTGTGTGATGTGTGAGAGTGTTTAGTATTTTTAGAGTGGGGTTGTGTTCAGTGCACCTCACTGACCTAGTTTCGGAGGGGAGATTTAATATGTGCGCACGGCTCTCACTCTCTCTGTCCTCATGCTAGTGTGAGCGTGTGGCATTGGCTGTGCCACATCTTCACACTGGATTCATGTCTAGTCTTTACACCATGGTCCTGTCTGAATACGATAACATCACCTCTCTCTTCTTCACTCAATTCATCACACCTGCTTCATCGTACCAAATGATATTATTGCGCCAGAGCCACCCCAGTATTCTCTCGTCCGGCTAGTCATGTGGCACAGATTAATGACATTACAGTATAAAGCAGTGTACCTTTCAGGATTAAAGGGGTCATATCATGAGAAACCATGCGAAACCAAACTAAAATGAAATAGAACAATAATAATAATTTAATTTAAGAATTTGTAACTTGTAAATGTAATTTTCAGAACTCAAAACACCATATTTTGAAACTAAGCAGATTCATCCTTCACTCTCAGAAAAAAAGGTACAAAAGCCATCACTGGGGTGGTACCTTTTCAAAAGGTACACTTTTGTACCTAAAGGGTGCATATTGGTTCCTTCATGGTACATATTTGTACAATTATGGTACCATTATGCATCCTTTAGGTACAAAAATGTACCTTTTTGAAAAGGTACCGCCCCAGTGACAGCTTTTGTACCTTTTTTTCGAACAGTGTTGGATTTTTCTCATTGTAAAAAAACAAAAAACAAATACATCAGCCATTTACATGTCAACAATTTACGTCTTAAAGGGATACTCCACTCTTTTTTGGAAATAGGCTCATTTTACAACTCAACTGGATTCAAAAATGGTAAAACTCAACAGCTTAACTCTGGGGGAGTTGTAAAATGAGCCTATTTCCAAAAAAAGTGGAGTATCCCTTTAACCCTGTGAAGCCTGACATATTTTTTGTTTTGTTTTGTTTTGTTTTTTTAATGGAGCAGTTTATTGAAACCTTTAGACAAAATGAAAAAAAAAATTGCTTATAATATTTGATGCATTAGGCGTTTTTGGCTTCTATAGTGTAGTATTAGTCAATATGGAGCTCATACTTGGGGAGGGAAAAAACTTTAAGCTGAGCACAAGTAACACAAAAAGACCACCACCTGAAAAGGGACATTTTAAATATAATATTAAAAGCCCTTTTACATGCTAAAAAAGCATGAAAGTGGGATTGAAATGGTCAAGAAAACTTATGATAATAAGTATTATGATAACTTATGACTTATGATAAGTGGCCCCTAAGGGAAAAATCATTAAAAGATACGAACCCTCAAAAACTCATGGTGAGATTAGCGCAACCAATGCGGGACTTGTTTAATTACTGAATCTCTTCCCTGCCTCCAGGTGATCTATAAGAAGTTCCAGGTGAAATGTCCTTTTGAGGACTTTTCCCATAACAGGACGTTGGTGGGCTTTAACACAAGTATCGCGTCTGACATCAGAGGAGTGGAGATAACCCCTGAGGGTGACCCTACCTGCACCCCTCGCCTCTTTAACCTGAACTCGCAGGTATGTCATTGCGTAACTTAGAATACGAATGTACTGAAATCATGCTGAGTCATGTGACATAAGACTTTAAGAGGAATCAAATTACACTGTAGTTCCCAATAATCCGTTGCACGACTCGCATATATGTGAGCTTATTTGTGCATCAGTCTGGATTTTCAGCTTATGTTATGATAATATATGATATTCACATTTCTAAAGCACAAGAAGACAGAGTGTGGTTTTAACCCCTTAACGCCCAATGTTGCAAATATGCAACAAACCCTTTTGACTCAGTCGACCAGCCGAGATAACGTTTGCATTCCACCAATGCCGGTTTGTGCATATTCGCTACGGACCTAGGACCTTCGGCAAGCACTTGTTTCTAGTGGGACCGCAAAGTGACAGACTTATTTCCTGTTTACGCACGGACAGGAACATTTTCAACATTTGCAACATTCCAAATTGACCATTATGCCCACTGTTGCAGATTTACAACATACCAAATTTGACCCCAAATTGACCATTTGCAAAATATCAAATTGACCCCAAATTGACCAATGCCCTCTGTTGCAGATTTGCAACATACCAAATTGACCCCAAATTGACCATTATGACCGCTGTTGCAGATTTTCAGCACACCAAATTGACCCCAAATTGACCAATATGCCCGTTTTTGCAGATTTGCAACATACCAAAATTTCCATTTATTTGTTGTGCAAAAGTGAAATTGATAATCTCAACATTATTTACCATCTACTTAAAGGCAAAAACACACATAAAATATTTTTTTATATACAGCTATATAAATTCGGGCGTTAAGGGGTTAAAGATTATTGCTGAGTTGTTTGCTAAATTGGGAAGATATGTGGAAAAAAATGGCATTTTACTACCTCTCTTTTGCTCTCTAATTGCAGGAAAGAAAAATTATAAACATTCACCAACATGAAAATTCTGTCAAAGTAGTCTTAGCTCAGTCTAGAGTTTGTAAGTCGGTATCCATATTTATTCCAGCATGTGGCCTATGGTCCTTTATTATTCACGTCTCTTGCATCAATGCATTTTCCGCACATGCACATCGCCGTGTGCAGTTTTCCCACATACGTCCTTTACTGTCAGAGTGATGCTTGTAAAAGTCTGTAGTCAGGAGTGTTAAGTTCAGTCTTTCGCGATGTGCACAGGACCGGCATTTTTAATGAGTCCAGGCCTGAGCTCTGTCCAAGTCTGACTTAATCACAGCTACAATTAGCTCTCTGAAATGCGCTACGGTGTTTAATGGGCTTTAAAGTGTGGACTTTGGGTTTTATGGTTGCTGCTGTCGTATCCATGGTGACGTGACGTGGTCCGGTCTGTGTCTTTATTTTTCTTTAGACGGCCTACACGGTTCCCATCCTGGCATTTGCGTTCGTGTGCCACCCCGAGGTGCTGCCAATTTACACGGAGCTGCGCAAGTAGGTGGCAAGATCTTTCATAGTTCTGGAATCAGAGATGAGTCACGGTGTGCATATGGAGGTTTTGCGCTGTGCACCACTACCCATCTGCTTCGCTGTTCAGAGAGCTGTGGTGTACCAGTCTGGAATTATCATATTTAAACAAACATTACAGGAATATTAGGTTCAATAGAAGTTAAGCCCAAGCAACAACACTAGTGGCATATTATTTTCCATCACTTTCCTATAAAAAAGCTAAAATCTGGATTACTGTGAGGCACTTGGTGAAAAGGGGCAATCTGTAAACATTAAATTATTTTCTTATGGTAATCAACATTATGCCACAGTATTCCTTCAAGTACATACAAGTATATACTTGTTCAACATTCTATTATTATTATTATTATTAGCGTACCCCCGACAGAGATTTAGAACCTCCGCCCAGAATAACCTTCAAAAATAAGAAAGGCAAAACAACAAACTAAAATAACAAACAGTGCCCCGATGGAAGGATTGTAAAACCCAGCTGAGGACACTCTAAATACCCGAAGTCTACTCATTTACACAGGTGAACACATACTCACTTATAAATGTAGCTATCCCGGACGAGCCCCCAATTTTATGTTACGACCAGACTCGTTTAAAGTCGCAACATAAAAGAGGGATCAAATCAGATGTTCAATGAATGAAAAAAAAGTTTTATTCTCTTTAACAAATATAACAATCAGCACTCAAAACAAACATACGTCTAGGGAAAAAAATAAGAAACAACAAAAATAAATAAATAAACAAAATAATTACAACAAAAATTAAAGCTACATAATATAAGTATAAGCAAGAAAAGCAAGGGATGTAAAGAGCAGCTCCTGTGAGAAACTACCCCCACAGAGAGTGCTAACCAAATGAAAAACTCAAAGCACTTAAATACTAAATTTCCTAATTAACAATTAACATGGGGGAGTGACTCAAGTCCCACAGACTGCCACCATCAGGTAGAAAGTACACTCAGGGACATCACAACTGTAAATAGACATCAGTAGAAATAGACCATTAGTATGAATATTTATGTGTTACGACCACTTTAGAGATTTTTTAAGTGTGTCTTGACTGTAAACACTTTATGAACTGATATTTTGAGTTGGAATGTGCTTGGTCTATCTGTGTTCTTTGTCACATCCTTATATTTTTCTGATTTCAGCCCCACAAAGACAAAGATGCAACACGTCTCCAACATCTCCATTGCGGTCATGTACATCATGTACCTCCTGGCTGCCCTGTTTGGATATCTGACCTTCATCGGTAAGGCCTATTACTGTCATATCCTTTACTCAAGATAGTAGAAACTGAGTACTAAAGAGTGAAAATGTGTACTGCAATGACTACAAGAAGTGACAATTGGGGACATTAAGTTTGGTCACATTTACTGCTGCTCATCAGTATAGAAGCTTGTTTCCGCCAAAGAATGAAAAATAAAAAAGGTAATTGCGACTTTTTATCTCACAATTCTGACTTTTTTTCTCACAATGGCGAGTTTATATCTCGCAATTCTGACTATATTTCTCAGAATTGCGAGATATAAAGTCAGAATTGCGTGATATAAAGTCAGAAATCGCGTGATATAAAGTCGCAATTGCATGTTATAAAGTCAGAATTGCAAGATTGCAGAAAGAGTTGGTTAGAGCTGTCAAGATGGATGTGCTGAGTGGTCATTCAAGTTGAGATGTCAGAGTCTGAGTTAGATCAGTGTGACTGCAGTGGTAAAGAGGAAGAGTGTATTTTCTTATTTTTTCAACATATCCACCCTCATGTTCCAGAGCTTTTGAAATACAGAAGATTGAGACCTGCTCAGCTAAAGTATCAGCATGTGCATGTGTTGTCACAGATCTAATCATCTGATTCAACAAATCTGTGTTCGACGCATGATCATATTGGTAAAGTGTTAGCACTCCATCTAGTGGCCATTGTGCATTAATGGAAACCATTACCAATGTGAGCTGGAAAAGAGGAATGCAATGGTACTCAAACTGAGGTTGTCTGGTCATGAGGTCTGAGAGTTGATTAAAAATGGACATAAACCATTACATTTCACGGTTGGAATGATTTTTAAAAAGTTTTTGAAAAAAGTCACATACTCACCAAGGCTGAATTTTTTCCCCAATCAAAAAATACAGTAAAATTGTGCAATATATTACAATTTTAAATGGTTTTATAATGTAATGTATTCCTGTGATGGCAAAGCTGAATTTTCAACATCATTGCCCCAGTCTTCAGTGTCACATGATTGCTGCTCAAGAAAAAAAAATTGTGCACCATGAAACACCTTTTCAGTATTCTTTGATGAACAGCATTCATTTAACAATTTTGTTTTTGTAAAAATGTTAAAGTCTTTTGACCAATTTAATGTATCCTTTCTGAATATTGTATGAGTATTATTATATAAATTAAGGAATCATTTCTTTCAAAAATAATAAAAAACTTTCTGACTACAAACCTTCGAACATTACTGAAAATTAGAGCCCGACCGATAAACGATTTTGAAGGCCGATACCGATACAAATATTTTTGGGTTTTAAAATCCGATATTCCGATATATCGGCCGATAATTTATTTATTTATTTATTTATTTTAAACTGGACATGATAGTCACAGATTTTGTCATGCTTATTTGAGTTAAGAGAACAGATGGGGATGTTCTTTCAATTGTTATTCAAGCAATGTATGTATCGTGACCAACTCAACGAGTGTTGCCAACAGGGACGATGTAGAGTGCCCTCTGGTGGACAAACTATACAACTCCAACACTCATGACATGGCTCAAGCGTGTTTCGTCCGTTTTTATTTTTTATTTTTGAAATATTAATTTATCGGCCATTATAACTGCCGATACCAATAGTTCGGAAAATGCCTAATATCGGCCGATAATATCGGTCTGCCGATATATCGGTCTGGCTCTACTGAAAATATATAAAATAATTTTAGAAGACAAAAAGTCCCAAGATTGAACGAATCAACTAATTTATCAACAAATGATAAGTTAACATTCATTTGTGATCAAATGTTTCTGTTTTTCATTCAATTGGATCCAACTTCTTAGCTAGCAAATATTCGACTCATTTAGGTTCAATTCCTAAAAGTAGCAGTCTATTAAATCTCAATATTTATTAAAAGCCTTTTAGTTTTTAGGTGCTTCACAATGTTTGTTTTACTGTTGAAATGATCCACCACCTGAAAAAGTTTGAGAACTACTGATCTAAAGCAGTGAGGAATGCAACATCATTTTGATTATTGTTGAATAAACCTTTATATATATATATATATATATATATATTAAATACATATGTTTGTATTTGTGTGTAGATAAAGTGGAAGCCGAGCTGTTGCACACCTACAGTCGAATTGACCCGTATGACACACTCATCCTGTGCGTTCGTCTAGCTGTGCTGACTGCCGTCACACTCACTGTCCCCATCGTGCTGTTTCCTGTGAGTATTACACAATTACACACACATAAACTTTACTAGACTTCATCTTATCCAGTTACAACTTTGTTGTGGAGTCCGGATTGGATGACAGGCAGTATTTCAGTATCTGATTTCAATGCTTTGTTATTTTAATGTCTTTTCTCAGGTAAGGAGAGCAATTCAGCAGATGTTCTTTCCAAATAAAACTTTCTGGTGGCCACGTCACATTGCCATAGCTGTCTGCCTCCTCACCCTCATCAACTTACTGGTCATCTTCGCCCCAAACATCCTGGGCATCTTCGGGATCATCGGTAGGTTTGGTGCTCTCGGCTCTCGAGTGATGTTGGACTCTTTCTTTCTTTTCAAAAGAGCGTGAGAGCAGCGTACTGTTCCATGGCAACCTCAAGGACCTCACATTCGCTTTTATCAGCACATGCATTCAAGTTTCAGACTATAATACTGTACGCACCGTGCCAGTCGTGCATAAATCCCCACCAGCATTATTAATCGCCTTTGGAATGTGTATATAATTATCAACAAAGTCCCATTATGCTTTCCCTTTATTGCAGTACATGATAGTTTCTCCTGATCTCACACTTAACTCGATAACACAAATTGTTTCTCCACTTCTTGTGAGTTTTACCTACCTCAGAGAAGAATGGACACTATTGTTTTGTAATTGTCCCTAAATGATTAAGACTTATGTAACTTGAACTGCTTTAATTAAAGATTTTCTGACACAGTCATGACTCATGTTAGTGAAGGTTTAGGTTTACATTTATTAAGTAAGTGTCCACATGTGTTTATTTGTTCCACAGGTGCCACGTCCGCGCCGTGCCTCATCTTTATATTTCCTGCTGTGTTTTACATCCGCATTGTTCCCGAGGAAGATGAACCCATGCGCTCACCGCCGAAAATCCTTGTAAGTACTTGCAGACATACTGTATTCGGTTTCCCACTATTCATCCATAGTGGGATCTGGTTTCTTGCCTCTTGTAGGAATGTAGATGCTTTAAAACCTCTTTAAGACTGAGATTCTCTGAAAACTAATCATTCTAAGTGCTTTGTAAATCCCTCGGGTAAATCTTTGGTGTGACCCAAACTATTGAAAACTAGTAAACTAGTTCATCTCAAGTTACAGCAAACTGCAAGACTCAGTTCCCGGAGAAATTCTAAGAAATGTCCAGATTATATATTTAACCCCTTTGATCCGAAGAAAAGCTGTATTCCGAATATATATAATATATATATATATATATATATATATATATATATATATATATATATATAATTAATATAATAATTATATATATATATATATATATATATTTTTTTTTTTTTTTTTTTTGTGCATTGTGCATTATTTTTTTCTCATTGTTGTTTTTTTGTTTTATTTAAAATTGTGGGGCTATTTTGAGTCTTGTTAGTGGTATTAACTAGCGATTTCTTTTTACTTATTATATGCCCCCATATACTAGTGTTATACACTAAACAGTTTTTAGAGATAAAACTCTTTACATTCGATTATCGTGAAAACAAATCTCAGAGAACGGTTGACTAGGTACCAATGTTTTATTAGACCAAAGGTTCATTTTGCGTTTAATTTCTCCTTTAATGTTCTAAAAATTTGCTTTATTTTTTTATGCTAAAAAATATATTTTCTATTTCATTTTATTTTGACCCAGACATTACTTCAGAATATTTCGATTGCATATTTAGATTACACCGCAGTGGTAATAATCTTGCCTCTCTTCTTTTTTTATAGGCTGCTTGCTTCGCCATTTTAGGAGTCTTATTTATGATAATGAGCCTGAGCTTCATCATCATTGATTGGACGTCAGGGAGCAGCAAAGGAAACAGTGGTCATTAGACCTCATCCTCTAATGGTTTATGCTTTTTCATTTGATTTTCGGGTCAGTAGTTGGGGAGGATGCAGAATCTCTCACTAGATCAGTCAGGGATCACTCACCAGATTCCTAGCTTTAGTTGCATTCAATCAATGCGTAATTTGGCCTTGTGACCTGCATGTGCTGTAAATGGGGTGTTGACCCATCTCAGGCCGGCATTAATTCCATTTTAAGTCATGAAGGGGCATGTAAATATTATATTAATTTTAAAGCTTGATATGTGGGGATGATCAGATCTAGAAAATCAAAAGCCCATAATAGTCAGTGTGTGCTATAGTTACAGCACATGCAGAATGCAGGGTTTGCAAACAAAAGGGATTTTGCATTCTAACCAAACGGACTCATCAGCTGGTCCAACCTCCCATCCATCCCTCAATATCATGACCTTTCACCTTTACCCCTCGGCCACATTCACAAGAGATTAGAATCACAGTACTGTAAGTGCTCAGTTCTGATGGGAGGATTGGTGGTTATTAAAGTGTTTATTTGACCATATCTCATATTATATATAGCAATACTCTGTGCAAAAGCTGTGAGATATCTGACACTGAAGGCTGTTCAGAGGCAACACACGACCTCGTCCAGAATCCAGACTTGATTTGGCTGCAGTCTATCACACAATTTCAAATGTATGCAAATTGTACGTATAGAACAGATGTCACATTTTTATATGGATTTATAACGTTTATCCTTTCTACAATATTTAGAGATAAATTTATTAGCAGGTATATGAGCATACATATATTTGATATAGAAAATAGAAGAGTATTCCAATTCATTCCGGTCCTCTCAAGGATATCTATCACATCCCTTTACAAATGTTAACTTTTCAGCTTAAATGCCATCTTTAAAAGATTCAGATCTAAAAAAATTATGGTGAAAGGCACATTTTGAATATTTTAATGAATACTGCTGATTGCAATGGGAATTGGAAAGCACAGTTAATATAGTCAGTATGTAATGGTCCCATGAGTCCTACTGACTCTGGATGTATATGCAGAGAAAACCAAAAAAGAAAAAAAAAATATTCACAGGGTCTTCTCCTTGATTGGAGAAACAAATATTGTGCATTGGTGTGCATGAACGTTTTAGTTCCAGGGCAAATGGCGTACATAAATGTTGCTCAGTGGAAAGCTGATCGTATTAAAGTTTTGCTTCTAGTTATGCTATTAACCGAACCAGGCGGATGATTTCGGAGATCGGTTCCCGATCGCAAGGGCGATTATTGAAACCTTAAACTGTAGCACTTTCATTTGAAGCACAACTTCCGCTCGATCTCTTGACCTAGTGACCCAGTTAACTTAATCATGACATCGTGACAGTTTGACATAATCATAGATGAATAATATATTTTCTAGGCAGATATATGAACAAAGCATATGTACAACTAACTGTAAATTGTTTGAAGAAGAAAAAAACAAGTAATGTGTGGATGTTTAACATGGTACATCATGAATATTTTAATCTTTGTAACTGAAACTCGTCATCCTAAAATACTTTAAATCAAGCACTTACTGGCCCATAATGATCTAAGTGGTAACACTGTGGTGTTTTATTGTGTGTGAATGTGTGCGTTCGCTCCTCTTAATGCTTATGGAGAAAGAATATTTCAGTCAGTGAATGTACTGTAATGAACTGTCTAAATGTTAAATTGTGGTACTTTTTAGTTCATTTTGTCTGTTTAATTCATGTTTAATGGATAGGCCAGCCACACATATAAATAAATCATCATATCTGTGAACCAGTATCAGCATAATTACATATCTCGATATCTTCTTTTAGTGTTTTAAACGTCTCTGGTGCTGCATCAAGGGCCTGTCTGACAGTTATATATTCCAAATTACGATCTGTACTTCTTTTTCCAGGCTGTAAAAAAAAAAAAAAAAGTTGTGTATCATGGTCGGATGCTTCATTTCCCTCTTTGTTTTGGATTCAAATATTTGTATGATTTCTGAAGTGCATCAGTGAAATAACCCATTGAGATCATGGTTAATTAATTGTTTGCTAAAGAAGTGATGGTGACATGTTGTCTGTAGTGGTGTAATGCCTCACACACCAATGTGGTTTCTCAAGCACAAAAGTGTCCCATTGTTTTAGCAGTGTATAGGTTCATGTGTGTTTACAAGCCTGAGAACTAAATGTGCCAGTTGTTAAAGAATTGCCAGTATCTAATGACTCAAAATGATTCCTGATCGCTAAACAAAGTATCATTTCACTCCAAAATCACACACAAATATATATATATATCTAGAATTTGGAGTGAAATTTCATAGTGTAATGTTGACTTTATGGTGATGCTGAGTATTTGACTTCTCTCTGATGACTGATTTTATGATGAAGGTAGCTAGCCAGTTAGATCTTATTAACTTACTATCGTATAGCACAAACTAGACATTGTTAGCATCGATGATTAATCATGCATATGTACTTTTCCCTTTAGAAGTACAATCTGTGATTGCTGCAACTATAACATTAGCAGCGGTGCAGGAGAAACTACCCTGACCAACAAGATCCCCCATAATGCTGTGCTTCCATCCCCAGACTTTCTCACGCACCACTTTTGTAGCTTCCGAGCTGACGCCAGCACTTTTTAAACACGATCTCCAAATCTGAAATGATTCACACAAAGTAGCAGAAGGGGGAAGCATTTAATTGTTTTTAGGAGTTGTGTACTTGTGTCCAGTCAACGTGATGTTTCCCTTGTGATGTAATGAAAGTGTCATCTGTTTGTAACAGTTTATATGAATTCATTACTTACATGGCAGCATTTATAAATAATGTACATAAATGTAAACCCTTTATATTATAAGCACATCTATAGTTTATATATTGTAAATAGTCAGATGATGTTTAGTCGATGATTAAAACGTAATAATTTTTAAAAATGCTTTTTAAAAAGCCAGTCTTTATTTTCTTTATTCTCAGTATTGAGTACATTGCTGGCATTTAATGTACTGTAAACAATGTTAAAATAAAAAAAGAATAAATAATATTCATACTTTCTTGGTTCAGTCTTCACAGGTGTGTTTCTCATATTCATGTGAGTGTTGATATGATGTCTGTGTGGCTCATTGAACGTGTCCAATAAATAAATGCTCTTTCGTTTGGGAGATCTATATCTAATACAACCTACATACAATAATTGCAGGTTGAGTCACAGTTCTCTGAAAGCAGATATGACATCTCAAGTTCCTGAGATCAAACCTGCAGATTTGTTTCTTCCACCACAACACTCTTTTACCTTCCCTTCTCGCTGATTGTCCTCTTAAGCCTAAAGCTGTTGATGTCAAAACAGAATCTTGCCTTGAAGCTGCAGTTTTCTGAAAACGTTCGCATGTGTTTAACATTTGGTTAAAAAAATAAATTGTTTCCAAAAGCTGTTTACTTAAATGTGCAACCTGAATCCGTAAAGACACCAAGATGATTTATTTTGGTACTTTTCCCACTAGGAAATGATGCTATTGTACTTTTAACTGTTTTGTTTTTTGCTGAAGTAAGAGAAGCTAGGAGAAGCTAGCATTAGCTTGGAGTAGAAGCGAGCGGTTTCAGCTTTAAAACTCGACAATTAAATAATCAATCCATCAATGATATACTTTAACGGTTTAATTAAACAATATACGGAAATGACATAGGAAACATAGAAAATTCAACGTTGGGCTGGTGTCTATTGTACAATACAGTGTGAATTTATATAATTTCAGACACATGGGGGCGGTATGAAACACAGAGCCTGCTAACTTATATCTCTCTGTCGTGACACTGTTTGCTTTAGCCAAACGATGGAAACACACTCCATATGGAAAAATCATTGCGAGCATTTACTTTGAACAAGGTTTCATCTCCTGCCTAAACACAACTCATACAGAACACACACAGCAATCAGTGCGTCAATATTGACATACGTCTCAACAAAAGTGATTTCTTACAGAGGCTCTAATCTAAAGAATGCCAATTTGTCATTGAACAGCAAACAAGAGAAAGCCAATATACCCACCACAAAGGCAATTTTGTCAAGAGAAACATCTAATAAATAGGTACTCGTAAATAATAATTTTGGTTATTTATTTAAAATTTGCACATTTGGCAGATATTTTATCCAAACAACTTAGCAAATAATTTATCAGTTCATTTATTCCCTGAATCAAAATGCATTATTTACATTATTTACATTTACGCATTGGGCAGATGCTATTTTCCTAACTTTGCATAAACTTGATCAGTTCATGTATATGTCAATAAAAGCCTATCTGTTCATATAGTGTGATCAAGTCTCTTCTGAAAATTCGGACTGAACTGCTCAGTTAATATGGGTTATTTATTTTACAATCTTTTTATGGACCCTTTATTAAGCATATACCCTTAATTAAGCATTAAGGTGGAAGTTTTCATAGCTGTCAATGAAGGCAGGGAAAGCTCTCAGATTTCATAAAAAAAGATCTTCATTTGTGTTCAGAAGATTTGGAATGACATGGGGATGAGTAATTAATGATAGATTTTCATTTTTTGGGTGAACTATCCTTTTAATTGTGAAATTTACAAGCTATTTTTTTTGTGAACTGCGCGAAAACTTCATTTCCCATGAGCACCCGCGGTGGGCGTATCCGCGAGGGGCTGGCTGGCAATGCGCGAGAAACCCAACAGTTCTAAACTGTCTTCTGCTGTGTGGCAGAGAGCAACTTCTCAGCAGACTGGGGTGTGGCGGCTTTGAAAACACTGAAAGAAATCAGAGACCGTTCAACGTTAGCTGCCTAACGGCGCACATTATTCAGAACCATCGGCGATCACAGAAAGGACTAACCGAGGAAAACACCGGGATTTTTTGCATTTTCTGATTCATTCAGTTTCGCCGAGTTGTCTCATCGATTGGCTTCGTTTTATATACATGAGCACAAGGGGTTAATCTCAACTTTTTTTTGCTAACTTTTTTTTTGGATATGTGGATATAAGTTTTTTTTTTCCCTCCTCCCTATTCGCGTGATGTAAAACTCCAGCGTCTGGCTACTTGGTTTCTCCTGGGAGCCTAAAACGTCAACAATTTCCAGGTTTTCTGTTCTCAGTCAAAATATATAAATTATATCTTTCTCCCAACCCCCCAGACGTCTTTTGAAAGATTATTCGGGCGCATAAAAACATCAGTTTTGGATCTACTAGTGTCTTAAGGACATTTCCTTTCCCTGGCAGTTATTTTTTGTCAAAGCCAAAAGAGGAAGTTAGTCACGGAAGACTATTTAGAAAACACAGCCGCTTGTTTAAAAGGGTAATACCTTTTATTTTTTTCTCCTAAATCTATACTCATAAATCCGTAGCCCTGAAGCGCGCATTCGGAACCATGGGCTGTACCGTGAGCCAGGAAGATAAAGCCGCGGCCGAGCGATCCAAAATGATTGACAGGAATCTGCGCGAGGACGGCGAGAAAGCAGCCAAAGAAGTAAAGCTGCTCCTGTTGGGTGAGTGACGAATAACATAACGGCCAGCGACTCGTTGATGTTACACACATCACATTTATAAGCACTTTGTCACATTAGAAAGTGTCAGTGGGATTCAAGAACTTCTTTTAAGACGGAAAGGGAGATATATGCTAACATACTTTTGAGTTTGAGGGCAGGTTTCTAGGCAATGTATGTGTGTCAAGTTTCCTCAGGTGTGGCCTCCAAGAAACTCAACGGATTTGAAGAAAATGTCAACTACGATATTTAAATGTTACATGCTTTTATAAATCTTGTATTTAAGTTATTATTGTATTTTATACCCAAATTATGACCTGAGGCAGACAGAATTGATTGAGCTAAACTTGTCATTTGAAAAGCTAGTTACCCAAGGAACCGTGTGATGAACATCATGAAGAAATGATGATGGGTGTTTTTGGCACTCAACAAATTGGTATTATTTCCTCAAATAATTACATTCTGAAAAATGCTGGGTTGTTTTAACCCAGTTTTGGGTCAAATATGGACAATTATGGACAATTTGGGTCAAATATTGGGTTGTTTTAACCCAATTTTGGGTCAAATATGGACAAACTCAGCCATTGGGTTACATTTTTATATTACATTTTTAACCCAATGTTTGAGTTTGTCCATATTTGACCTAAAATTGGGTTTAAACAACCCAGCGTTTTTTACCATGTACTCTACCAGATAAAAGTTTATACACACATCTACTCTTTCCCAGTAAAAGGCCTCAAAATTGTGTTTGACTGAAAAAATAAAGTCATATACACCTAGGATAGAGTAAATTACGGTATGACCCTTTAAATGACACGTTTCTGTATCTGACCCATTGTAAGGATGCAATTTAGATCAATAAGTTATAAAAGACCCTGAGAAACAAATTCGCTGTAGTGTTTCTACATTTTTTTTGACTGGTAGTGTATGTGTGAAACTTTCCCAATCACAGAAAAACAGAAGTACGTCAAAGATTTGGAAACGGGTTATTTCAGTGTGACTGAGGGGAGAGGTTGAGGGAATGTTTTGACAGTGCCTGTGATCACTCTCAACATCCCTTGTGGTGCAGCATGGCCACACACACTCACACTCAGCATGCACTTTGGCCTGGTCCGAGCTGTGTTTTGACAGAAATGCAGGAATTCTGTGGGGGGATGTTTTTGGAAGGCTTCAAGCCCAAACAGAAGCCTGGAACATGCACCCTGAACCAAAGAAAGTGTTGAAAGTACATTTTTGGCAGGGGCTGGGTATTGTACTGCTTTGCGTGTGTGCTAAGGACTCTTGCTGGGAAATGAAATACTTGGTGTGGAGCTTTTTATTGTGCGTTCTAAAGCCTTTTGAATTTTACTTTATGAACTCAGAAAATTGCTTTGGCACACCACTGTGTTGACTTTAAAAATATATGCGAGGGAGACAACGTTGTGAAGAGCAGGTTTTGGATTTGGTTTTCTTCTCTCTCACATATCTTATGTCAAACAAAACCTGTTAGTTATCTTTCTTGATGGTGTTTATCCCTCAAACACCAGCAAGTTGAATTTCAAGCAGTGTCCAAAAGGAACTCTTTAGTCGAGGGTGAATTTAAAAAGTACAAAACTAGGGCTGTCAAACGATTAATCGCGATTAATCGCATCCAAAATAAAAGTTTGTGTTTACATAATATATGTGGGTGCACTGTGTATAATTATGTTATATATATATATATATATATATATATATATATATATATATATAAATACACACACATGCTTGTATACATTTAAGAAATATTTTCATGTATATACTGTATATAGATGTATTATATCAAATTTATATTATATATATATATAAATAATATATTTTTCTTAAATATACATGGATGTGTGTATTTTTTATATATATATACACAAAATAATTATACACAGTGCACCCACATATATTATGTAAACACAAACTTTTATTTTGGATGCGATTAATCGTGCTTAATCGTTTCACAGCCCTACGAAATACAAATATTTCTTACGGGCATTGCCAATTGTCTGAATCATTTTAGTGTATTTTTATCCCATCGAAAAAAAAATTAATTATTTTGTTATTCCTTTCATATGTAAACACTTACAGCATCATATGCAAGATGAGCCGTTTTCCATGCCGGTCACAAAAACCTGAAACTCATTTTCATTCTGTTCCTTAATTTTGTTTCATATCTTTATGTGAGAAATATTCCACGAATATGTTATGGAGAATCTTTAGATATCATAGATAAAATGTATAATGGTATCATTCTCTGAGTTTTTCCAATTCCACTTTGTCGGCTAATACATTTGGACCCTAATTTTAAGCTTTCTATTCAAGTGAGTCAGTTTTCTTGTCAGTCTGCAGGACACCTACTCCGTTAAGTAACCATGAACGATCCTAATAATGTTTCCCCTGTCACTTACTACATTTAATTGTAGTTCTCAGTGGGCTGTGCTTTAATAGCAGATCTGGAAAGTAAACACTAGGTTAGGGATTTGAGTCACTGTCTGAGGAGGTTTAAATGACGCACGAATAGACAAGTTACTTCCCACTTTAACATTGAACACAATTTTACATACCGGTACTAGTTTTTTGGGGACATAACCTTATTCTCACCTCCAGTTTCTCAAAATAATTGCGTTTTAATCCCAAAACTTCTTCTGATGCCAGGAATAGAAGTTGATTGAGTAGAGTTTGGAAAAGACGTGGTCAGTCTCGCACGGGCCGATGTCTCAACCTCTGTTCCACTTCTCTGGTCTTTCCAAAGTTAAACTGTTGGTTCAGAGGGGAGTGTTGCATGGCTTGGATGGATGATGGACTATTTTTAGCTTGAAGCATATGTAGGGAAAAGTTGTATTTCCAGGCTCCTTGAGTTGCTCTGAGTTAAGTCCTTTAACTTAACCTCCCATGAACGTCTTTCTGAAACTCCGTTAAGTTAACAATAAAATTGTGTAGACTTTTCTTTGTTTTAGATCCTTTTAATTCCAGGAATGATTCTTTAGCTGGGCTTACCCTTTAAGGTTTCTGAACTTTGATCAAATTTAATCTTCCACAATGGCTCTGTTTATTTATTCTAGTCCTGGATCTTTCTAACTGCCTTTGTTTTCTGCTTTTACTGGCAGATTTGTCCCATTAGACTCATCATCCTCGATGCACAGACAAGTCTGAACATCTCCAGACCTTAGCTTGGAGCATTTGCGTGTACATGACATTTTTTTACTTTCGTTCTTATTGGGTTAAATGCATGAAAAGTCACGTAAAAAGAAATATTTCAATGATTTTGATTAATTATTCCGGGAGTCTCCCTGCGCTGTAATTTTACTCCTATCAAATTGCAAAAGAACATAGTCAAGCATGCTTCCCTGATCCCATTTAACAGGTTTGACAGAACCCGTTTAACCGATGCATGCTTTCGCCTCTTTGCTTTAGCCACCGGGCTTAATAGCGTTGATGGTGATAAATAGAGCGAGGATAACTCTCCCAGAACACAATCGCTCATCCTGTGTGCTGTTTTGTTTTCACACTCGTACTGTACTGACGGATAAATGCCGACAGGCTTTTGGCAAAAAGCCCCAAAACAAACAAACCGACACACACAAAAAAAAACCCCATTTAGCCCTAAGATGACTGCAAACTGGCACTGTTACTGTCTCCTGTCAGCATGGCTGTAATGGTCCTTCACCACATGGAAATCACGCTTTGCATTTACACACCTTATTTGCCTTCTCCGTTGATCGCTTAGTGGAAAAAGCCGGCCGGTCTGTTTAGGTTTCCGCTGTAAAGCTGTCACGGGTCTAAAGGCAGGTTAAAAGCATCTGGCCCCAGATGATTATGCTTATAATTAGTTGCAAGAATGAGCTGATTTATTATGTTTGGTGGTGTATAGGCCTAGTTATAATGTAGGTTTGAAGGCCTCCACTATATGATTATAGTCTGAGGTAATAGCAGGCTGTGTGGATATGTGTGTGTGTGTGATCTCTTACTGCTACTGACAAGCCTGTGTCTGGTCCTTATTTTTGGATTTTTAGTAATGGTGACCGAAATCTCCTGGTTTTTCTCTCGGGAGAAGATATTGTGAGGGGTATTGGGTTTGTTTATATTGACTTTGGTCTCTAGCATTTGCTTCCATTGTTTATATCTGTCTTTTGGCAGGTCTCTTCTGTGGTCTGCTGATAGGGTGACCAGATGATTATGACTAAAAAAAAATCATGACACATAGGGGGTGTGGCTTGGTCAGTCGAGCGCATAGTCTTCTGGCAGTAGACCTGATTTTGAATCCTGCCTGGTGTGATTCCAGCTAAAAAACAGAAAGTAGGCTACATTTAAAGAAACATTGTTTTTTTTGAAAATGGCTTGATAGATCTGATTTTTTTGAAGATTGAATGGTTTGTTATAATAAAATGTGTGGAGAATATGCACATGCACACCAAGTTACAGATTTATGTACAGTAGGCTTTCATGTATATTTATTGGTCTGATCACTAGTATATCCACCAAAGACATGGAAGGACCACAGTTAAATTAAATCATTAGATTAAACTTTGACTCAAGACAAACCATTTACAAAAGTTGGAAAACTCTCCCTACCTGCTGTGCTCTTGTTCATTTTGGGTTTGGAAGTAGTTGATGATTAAGCTATAATATGAAAAATGGCCTTATAATGCCCTTCTTGCCAGTTTTCATGCTCCGATGAACAGTAAATATCAGACTGACGAAATCAAACTGCGTCTGTCCTCAAAAGTTTTTTATGTCAGGCATGCCCAATGATCCGTCACAATGTTCTCAAGTATTTCCTCAAAGCAAGGTTAGAATGCTCATTGAGTACTTTAACTCCAGAATAGTTTTTTTTTCTGACACAGTGGCTGTGTTTACATGCACGGCTTTTGTGTCAATCGGACTGAATTCATTCCATTTAATAAATTCATTGCACATGCGCAGTTTCGGTTTTCAGTCCTATCAAGTGTTTATTTGTTCTCTGGATCAGATTAGAAAAGGAATAAACCACCCCTTTCAATCCGATCGAAATTACATTTACATGAAGGCTTTTCAGGCTTTTCCGATTACTAATGGATTATAGCCATTGTTTTTGCTGCTTTTGCATTATTTTTGCTTTCAGTAATCCTTTCTGGCTAGAGGAGCAGTGCATTGTTGAACTTATTCAACATTAACTGTGGTGCAGTGAAGTATGACACTTACTTAGAAAGTCTTCTGGATTCCTAGAAGTTGCTCGTTGGTGAGGTCAAGGGTTGTTTAATAGGCTCTATTCCACATAAGTGTCTCTTAACTTTTTAAGTGAGCCTTTTGGTACCAAAATGTGTAACTTCACAGAAAAACCTTGACCTGTTTTCTATCACTAAGAAACAGTGATATATAAATTAAAGGGGCTTTCCTCTGTGTTTTTTACTTGGCACAATTCTGAATGTATGAATTAATCAGTAATCCAAAACTGCCTCGATATGCTTTAAATAGTTTTTACTTTCTATCAGTTTGATTAATCTCAGCCTCTAAATTACTGAATCTCATGGTTATTCAAATTTGCAAGTGCAAAACTGCTCTTTTTCTCTGTAGGCTATATCTGCTGAATGCTTCATGGGATTGTATCATGCATTAACGGCTTTTATCTTTTGTAACAGCTTTGTATGAAGATCAGACCGAAATTAAATGTATTCACTGAGTCTTCCTAGCTCTCAAATCTCACTCACATTTGAGTCCATTTAAATATAGTGGCAAATTTGACATCAGTGACTATAAAATAGCTTTTGCTTTCTAAAGAAATTTAGTTTAGTGGTAAAATGGCATTGATGTCAAACTAGATGCTATTTTTAAAAGGACTCAAAGTGAGATTGAGAGTGAGTCATCTATATATTGTAATTAGATCATTGTTGCATAAATGAATACATGAATAATAGCTAACTTCATGATTTGTATTGTCTTAGTTAGAACAGTAAATTTCTTATTTTTTAAATATGGGCATTACTTTGACACTGTAACATACTCTAAATTGAAACATGCAGTGTCTGTGCATGAAATAGCTGCTTTGAAACCTGGTGAACCATCTTGACATGCTCTATTTGAATGGATGTGATCACAAATGGCATGAGGGTGCGTAAGCAATGACAGAATTAGTGGTGTTTTGTAGCAAAACACTCAGATACATGCACACAATGGGTTTGATCAACATCGATTCCTGTGTGTTCAGATTTTATTCCCTCACGTGCCAAAACCAGACACATCCATAATGGAAAACAATAGTGTTGATGATAATGACAAGTTTTACAGATGAGCAGACTCTCGCAAACCCTACTGGGCTTTCCTTTCTGACCTTTTCTGTTCTCCTCTGAACCGATTTGAATAAACTCTTTCGGTTTGCTCTTTAGCAGATTTCCTCGTAGGGTTTGAGAAGTGGAAACTGTCCCTCGTTGGATAATATTGTCCATCTGGCTCCATTTTACACCAGGACCAGAGCTTGCTCGCTTTGCTCACCTCTAAGTGGGAACACAGCACTCTGTCACACTGCTGTAAGAGCAAAGAGAACGTTGGCATAGATGTGCGAGGTGCCCGGAAATTAGGAGTTGGATCATGGACACTGGCCTGGCCATCTGTTTGTGTGGGACAAGGTGGTGTTGATGACATTGTGCAGACCTGCTCTTTGCTCGTTTGCTGGCAAATGGTTGTGCAGCATATTTTACTATCCTTTAAATGCATGAAGTTAAAGCTGCATAAGTTGGAACTTCTTGTATGTGTGTTGGAATATATTGTATTTTTATTGTATTTTTAAACAGACCAGATACGAGCCTGCCATTCTGTAAACGAACGTCTGCGTGAGTGCATCACTGAGCCCCCGTTCGCTTCACTGAAAGGTCTCGTTTTGCTTGCGAAGAGAGAGAGAGCGAGCGAGAACTCTCTTTGTTTTCTTCAATCTGACCCATACGAACCAGCAACGTCATGCAGCTATTGTAAACAGCGATGACAGAAAGCACATGGTGGAAAAAGCGACTTTATCTAAATTCTTTGCTGGAGGTCGCAGAAATGAACAGAAGTTCATAGGTCACCTCTATAGTGGGTTTACATTTGTTTTACCTCGGGAAATGGTCTACAGATTGCATTGCGTCTTAAATATCCAACTTCCTTTATTCATTGAACATGGGGGTTATGATGTGTATAACTAAGGCTGCTCATGTGCCTTGTGGGCAGAAGCCTTTCATTCATGGATTGTTACTCTGACAAGATGTCCCCTTGGGCTACGGACAAACATGATCTTTACTGAAGCATGAGCAGGGGTGATTCTTATCTTGTGGATCTGGAATATGTTGTATGTTTTATTTACTGCATTGCTTTTAAAGTGAACATGAAATGAACATGTCTTTAGCCTTATTATAAATGAATCATCAGGCCATGGAGAAAACATCTTACTTTATCAAAATGTCAAACAACGGATAGAATTAAGATGCTATATAGACTACCATAAAAAAAACCAGTAGTTTATGCTCACCAAGACTGCATTTATTTGATTTAAAAAAGTAATATTTTGAAATATTTTTTTTTCTATTTGGGATAACTGTTATCTAACTGTCATTACTCCAGTCTTCAGTGTCACATGATCATTCAATTAGGGCTGTCAATCTTCCTCTATAATACTATGAATTCCATTCCTTATTTTATTTAATATTCGAATATTAAATGCTCAAATTCATCCTGTTATTAATATTTACGACATTACTCAGGCTTATGGATCGCCAATACCGCTATAGCATGTGGTTGTTGTTACACGATCTGTCCACTAGAGGGACAGCTAATAAACATTTTATTCGCGCTGATTATGGTTGAAGCGCTTCCGATGGTTTTCGGCTAATATCTCCGTGAAAACACCGCCAAAAATACTGAAACTTATCTTGTTCTTTTCAGTTTGATTAGACGATTCAAGGTCGGTGCTCGACGAATCCGTTGAGATATTTGCGTTTTTCGCTTCACGGGCGCTTTGGGAAGCGCTTTTTACATCCTTAAACATTTACCATTTTTGACATGTTAATGATACAGCGTGAATAACGTGCACACTTGTGTTATGATTCAAAAACTTTTATTGTTCATCAGACAAAACAAAAGCAATTAATTTTCACATGCGTGTAAGCCAAGGCGACGACAAAGACGAGATTGCATATAACTTTTTAACTTTTTTTTAAAAATATACATAAAGTAATATTCGAATAGTATCGATTTTTTTTTTTTTAAATATTCGAATTGCATTCGGAATTCGTTCCAACAGCCCTAATTTAAATATACTGATTTGGTGCTCAAGAAACATTTCTTATCATTGCTTAAAACAGTTGTGCTGCTTATTTTTTGTGATTTAAAAAAAGTCTGAAGAATAGAAAGTTAAAAACAACAGCATGTATGTGAAATGATTTTTTTTTTTTTTTTTTAACAATGTGTGACTTTACTGTCACTTTTCTCATTAGGCTATATAGGCCTATCCTTTTTTTTAATCCAGAAATACATTACAGAATCGGGTGCGAATGTCATTTCATGTTGACTTCAAGCTATTTGATCTTGCTGCTTTTTCTAAAAGTCAGACTTCAAAATCACAAGACTGATTGACGTCTACATTTTTCAGTTTATTGTTTTACAGGTTTTAATTTGATTTAAAAGTTAATCTAATACTGGAGATTTTATCAAGAAGCCTGTGATCTTTCATCACTAATACTCGGATTGCAATTGCAAGGTATGAGATCATTTGATGTTTGCTTTTGTGCCATTAATTTCCATTGAATGTTAACGTCAACATTGAACCACACAGTAGCTTATTAGGAAATGCTCTGTTTATTGCATCTTGTAATTAGCCGCAGATTCTTTTATTTTCAGAAGAGGCGGGTTTGTTAAAGCTTGACGAGAGTGACACAGTGAGGTGATGCAACACAGATCTTTGTTCTTGGGACTGTGGGGCATGAAGAGATGGTGCCAGCCACTTGAGAGAAGAAAGATCAGCCAACTCCAATCTCAGTGGCTCAGGGAGTGAAAATGAAAAACACCGAAACTCCCATTTCCACCTCCCTAGTCTATTGCTCGTTCACGCTGGCCCGCTAATCTGTGTGTCTGTAGTGCAATGCACCAAAGCAAAACATTCATTAGGGAAAACACTTGCGCTGTAGTCTTCAACGAATGCTTAACATCATTGCTGTGTTAGCAGCATACACACTAGAATGACTAGGCTAACTATAGTTTATCTAGATATTTTTAAATTCTATTTTTTGTACTTTTATCCTATTGTCAATCTCCTCCTCCCTATGTAAACACTCCCGAAGCACATGACAAATCTGTTTATGAAAATGACCAGCATAATAACATAGGGCTATGTATGGCTGACAAACACCCACCAGCCGATTATGAAATTATGCAGTTTTTGCACATCCTTATTTTAGATGTATTTTGTGGCCACTGGTGTTCTGGTTTAGCATTGTGGTGGGATCCAGTTTCCAGGTCCATGCTGTGCCTGATTTCTTTTACACATTCAGTCCTCTCCCCATAGCTGATGTTCAGCCTTAATTGGTATAATGTCTTCCTTTCACTTTTGATTTAATGGCTGCTCAACAGGCACAACTTGTGCTTGTGCCTCTCGCTTGGCCCTTTTCCCTGACTTGGTCAGTTCAGCTGTTCAAGTCACATTGATTTTAATTTTCACGGAGAGTCTGGAGAATGTAAATGGCCGTAAGGGCAACTAACAGTAGCCCGGGCTTCCAAAATGATTATTTTTGGTGGCAACGCAAAGTTAACGTTTGTTATATTTATGTTATACTGCACAAAACCAGCAGCCATATATATATATCTTTGAGTCTTTATGGCGTTCTCAACCACAAAAGCTGTTACTTTGCTGTCTCTCAATCCCTGTTTTAAAAAGCTGGTGCTTGAGGAATGATGTCATTTCCTGCTCTGTGCCCTATACCACATCCTCTTTTGGCTTGTCTCAGTCAATGCTGAGACTGAGGGTGGTGCTATCCCTTTGTTCATTCGGTACAGGAAGCTTACACGCCCATCCTGTTTCACTAATTCAGGGGCAAATTGTCAAGCTCTTCCTCGTAAGTGGCCCAATTTTGAGTAGAACCTCCCCGCGATTTATGGCAAATCCACAGCAATAATCACAGCAACAAAAATGCTCCGCACAAACTCAGTCTCTGCATGTGTTTGGGTTTCCAATAACGTGCATTTCGGGAACGCATTTAAAGTCTGAGTTCTTGTTGTATTGATGTTCTGAACGGCTCAAAGTTAAGATCACTTCTCCCTTCTGTCTTTTTTCATGCACATCACATGCTCATTAGTGTAGTGAGAAGATCTGCTCAGATATCATGACTCAAGCTATATTCTCCTTTTTAAAATCAGGCTTCACTTTCAGATGCAATTAATATATAATTTCATCATTGCATAGAAAGTGATGAAGTTGTGCAACAGACCGGAAGTCAAAACCATGTTTAACGAAAGTGTCATTATATTCAGATTTATCCACTTTGTTGTGAGGTAATGTTTATCCAATAGAGCTAGATATTGGCAACAACTTCACAATCCAATAAACCTTAGAATGCAAATGTCACGATTTACCACGCGTTTGCAATTGAAAGTCGGCCAAATGCTAAGAGACTTGACTTTTTTTTTTTTCAAAAAAAAAAAAAAGAGTGAAACTGCGGTAACAGTTTCAATCTCTATCGTGTGCCTCACTTCACTTTTGTCCAGTCCAGCGTCTCATGGAAACGGCTATAACATCACTGAAAAATGAATGTATTAGATTCTTAGCTTAATAATTACATAAAGAAGGAAGATGTCTCAATGGTGTCTGCTTCTTAAAATAAAGTTAAAGATGTGTTCATTGACTACAGCTTTGTTTGCACTCTCCACAGTCGTATATTTATGCTCTGGTATAGGATGATGGTTTTGCAAGCAGACAAGAAAAGAGGAAGTACATTTATTATGTGACTCATGTGGAGTCTTTTTTTGCATGCGAAGATTTCTCACTTCCATCATGCTTCTCGTATCTGAAAACACACACAAAATCAGTGTGAAGTAGTGTTAAGGATAGTATTGCAAGATTAGGGTCGTTTCTGAGTGACGCATCTGTAATTATAACTGTGATTGTAACTTTTGGCTCTGTGATGGGGCTCTGCTGACGTACTGCTCGCGTAGATCCGTTCTGCCAGAGGATTAGATGAGCTTCAGGAAGCCTTTCATAAAAGCTGGCAATTCTGTGACTCTACAGCTGATAAGATGGAGCGGACAGGGAATGGTGCCCGGAAATGGCCTATAGAAACCTTACACACACATTTACTGCACTCCCTGGAATTGTGATGTGCTACAAATTTGCAGTCCCTCCTTCTCTCATGCGAGAGTCTCAGCAGAAGCTGGAAAATGTATGTGTGTGTCCTGTCCATTGTAAGTCATAAACACTCTCGACCCCTTCTGGACTTTCCCAAACATCCATGTGATTATCTGAGATGAATCTGAGCTGGTCATTGGCAAATAACATTAGCTAAACACTCTGAGCCTTATTGTTGTTAATTAGTTTGATAAGCAATGCTATTACTGTTGTCATAGTTGGGGTTAGTGATTTGTCCAAATTAAAGTATTGCATAACCCAAACTGATTGTGCTACGAACTTGAATATCTCAAAGCATATGGCTTGTTTAGGAAAGGCTTGCAATTACTTTTCTAAAGTACAATTAGATGGACAAAAACGTATTCATACATATATTTTCGGTTTCAAGTAACAATGTTTAGACATTAAAGGGAATTCTTGAAATTAAGACAATTAATTTTTGGTATGTTTTAGCTTACCTCAAGGGCATCCAAGATGTAGGTGTCTTTGTTTCCGCAGTATTTTCAATTTTGATGTTTTTAGGTCAAACCGTTCTTGTTTGTCAGTCATATAATGCAGGTTTATGGTCACCACGCTTCCAGTGCTTGCACAGACTGAAGAACCCGCACCCTCAGATAACTTGAACGTGGCTGTGATTACAAGAGGTAAAAACGATATAAATACTGTTCGTTTTCTCATGCAAACCGCTCATTTCGTGTCTAAGGCCATCGATGTGTACTTAAAGGGATACTCCACTTTTTTTTGAAATAGGCTCATTTTACCACTCCCCCAGAGTTAAACAGTTGAGTTTTACCATTTTGAATGTATTCAGCCGATTTTCTGATATTTTGAAGAATATCAGTAACCAGACAGTTTCTGGTCTTATTGACTTCCATAGTATATATTTTTTTCCTACTATGGAAGTCAATGAGACCAGAAATGGTCTGGTTACTGATTTGCTTCTAAATATCAGAAAATCAGCTGAATTGATTCGAAAACGGTAAAACTCAACTGTTTAACTCTGGAGGAGTTGTAAAATTAGCCTATTTCCAAAAAAAGTGGAGTATCCTTTTAACTTTACGAGTCATTAAATCATGTTTAATTTGGACTTCTCTGTGCATGCTCTTTGAGGTGGTGACCATAGAACTACATTATACCTGGCACTATGAATGCCTGTGCGGCCGTGCACATTTTACTTTTGCTTTCGAAATGGTTGCAATTTCGGGTTTAGCATTTTCTTGAATGGTTGGTTCCGTTTCGAAAGGAACTAAATAATACATCGAATGACGCAATGGGGAACGCCATTGCGTCATTCGACGTATTGTCTCGTACCCTGTTCTCAGGGAACATAGGTTACATTCGTAACCTGAGACGTTCATCATTATTCTTAATGAAAAACACAACAAAACAATACAATGACAAATTCTCTTGTATTAAACATGGGGTATTAAACAAACAAACAAACAAAATGAAAACTGATTCCTGCTGCGGATCTTGTTTGGCTCTCGCTGGATTCAGTTTTTAATTGTACTCTCTGTTCTCTAACTGAACTAAATGATTATTATTAGCCTACTATAAAAAATTCAACAGAGCCGCCGTGGGCAAGTGATGTAATCAGTGTTGCGGCTGAACACCGTGCAACACCGACTATCGCAGCAAGCCTAGCTGCTACTATTGTTGCTTGCATAATTCACTTTAATTATGTGGTGGAATTTAAAATGATAATACGACTGTCATGATTCCAATCCAAGCGTGTGAAATGAACGTTGAACTCGGTCTTTAACAAGGATGATTGAAAGACTCCCTTTTAAAGTGCTCTTTGGATGTGTATGAACGCTGCTATAACAGCCACTGTGGTGCCCAAGCTGGGGTAATTAAGCATTGAATGTGTAATGAAGTGTACACCTCTGATCCGCTCTGTCTGGGTGGGAGAGCTCGCGTATATATCCGTCCCGACATTTAATTTCAAGATGCTGGAATAGAATTGGCCTTTTCCACAATTAGCCTGTGTCTTATATGTCATTCCTGTCTTCTTTTAGCGCAAGGCATGAGGAAACAGACATTCATTTTACTTGGGGAAACACCGTTAGAAGACCTGACTTGCAATCCCACCTCAGGGCTCTCTGAGAGCCACTTCTTTGACATTATTCCCAAAATGATGTTTAACGCAGAAGTTGCATCAGAGAGGATGCATCTTATTTGTTTCAAAATTACACAACTTCCTGCTTTCAACTTCCTGCTTTAATCCAAGATGTGTGGCAGGTGCAACGTCTGACTCACACTGCCTCAAGCTCTGACGGTCAATTCTTTTTCAAGATAACCCAGTGTTTTTTCAGTATGTGTGTAGGTGGTGGATGGTGTGCATGTACGGTGCCACAGCTGCCTGAATCTGTGCCCTCTTATCTCGGACAACCACGGCTGTCGTCAGCCTGCTGCTGAAAGGACGATTAGAAGTTGGATTAAGTAAGAACTTCATCTCAATGAAGAGAAAATCCCTCGGTGTTTGATTAGACAGGGACTCATGAGGAAGGATGATAAAACAGCGCTTCCTAAATACTTATTACAAATGACTCATGCAGGGGAATGATTTGCAAAATTTGGAAAGTTTTCTAGATATCTCATCATAAGAAGGCCGTTTTCACATTTGAGCAATTTTTTTAAATTTTCAATTAATTAATTTAATTGTGCATGTTTGTTTCCCCTATTTACATTAAAGCTACACCATCTAGTGGTGAAAAGGTATATGACCAATGACCATCCAATATTAGTTTCAGTTCCTCTCAATTCCGATTTCGTTTTAACTCCCACGGTGGCCAATGTAGTCCAAGATTAACATGGCTTCCAGTTTGACCTCGTCCATGAGTGTTAACTCAAACGTAAACGCGAAAGGCGAAGCTTGAATTAACGGGTATGTCCCTCTTTGGCTAATGTACATTCAAGATGGAGGAGCAACATGGCGACCGACATTAGAACCCCTTACCCGTATGTATTTACAATGGCATATTATACACGGCTATATATCACGAGAATACTTTATTACTTGAACGAAGTAAATATACATTAATGAGCACATATATTTTTGAAAGAACTAAGTGTTTTTTAGCTAAGAATAAACTAAAAGAGTTACACAGTGTAGCTTTGCCGTTAAAGTAAAAATTTAAACAATAATAATTTAATAATTTAACTGATGGTATTATATAGCATATTTAATTAAATTTAATAAAATATCTAATAAGTTAAAAACACTGTTAAATGTAATCTTTAATATCCGTTTTTCATACTACAAAATACTTTTCATACTAAAAAAAGTTGCACTGGTATCAGATTTGTGATTTTACGCTGCCGCCATTTTGAAATCGCTCCGTTGGGAAGAAAACCGGAAGTGACGCTTTTAATCATAGGAGAGTCGCGAATTTGATGGCGTATTGTTGTGTTTAATGTAGAAATTACTTATTAATTTCTACATTAAACACTTTAGACTATACAGTGAAATTCATTTATAAATATAACATTTTTTATATATAATTCAGAACGTAAAAAAAGAAGCAGGAACAAACTAAATACATATACGTATATTGGATATTAACATCCAATAGTGTAAATCGTGGCAGAAGATTCAGTTTGGAAGTCCAAGGCATTGTTGTCTATCTGTACTTCCGGGATTCTTCCCGCCGGAGCCTCGCTTTCGATTTCAAAATGGCGGATGCGTGAAATCAGCGTATTTATAAGTTCAACACACCGTTATAGAAATTATACTTGATTTTTTTTTTTAAATGCTGCGCTAATATCGGATCGGTATCGGGACATCCCTAGAGAGTGTGTAGTAAAACCGATAGGAGGGTTCTCAGTCAGTCGAGAGCAACGGCAGGAGAGTGTGTTTTGGGGGTTGGAAAGGGTGCAGAATGCAGCTGGGGCTGGCCTGCAGTACTGAGGGCTTTGTGATTTGTAATTATGTCGTGCTCCGCAGGCCTGTAGTTTTGTGCCCTGCCACAGAAAGACTCTTTGTGGGGCAGCATAACGTGAGCAGACTGTGAAAAACCTCAGAGAGGGAGAGAGGAATACGTTTGCAGGCCTCAAAGATCCACCCACATAATGAAAGAGAAAGTGAGTGAAAGGTAATTCAGTGGAGAGCTTCCCTCTCAAGTTGTTTGAGACTTTACGACCATTCCAACCTGGTTGTGACTCTTTCGCCGTAATATTTTGATCTTGTTTCATGCTCTTCAGTTCCAGTGAATTCTGACATTCTGCCACACAGTATTTATGACATTGTTTATAAAGGTTTGTCTAAGTATAGTGGCTTTTAGTTCTCCTGTACCTTTGAACAGTCCGTGTCAGGGCTGTTTCCCCACCACTGGGCTAATCATTAGCTTGGGGCAGCTGTGTTTCACACCACTCCAGTAGCAGGAGATGGGACACTGAGATCAATAATGGCAGGATACACAACTACCTGATTGTGAGAAGTGCATGTGTCTATAGAGAAGAAAGTGGTTAGAAGTAAGGATGCACCGACACCATTTTATCCGATCCGATACCGGCGCAGTTTTTTAAAACATTTTTAAAAATCAAATAGAATTTCTATAACTCTTTAATGTTCAAGTCATTATATTCAAGTTCACGTAAACTTTCCCTCTGCTGCGGCTGTCAGTCATTCTCCATTAGAGCCCGACCGATAAAGGATTTTGAAGGCCGATACAAATATTTTTTGGTTTTAAAATCCGATATATCGGCCATACATATATTTTTATTTATGTATTTTTTTCATAAACACGCAACAAAACTTTAACAGATTTCCCTAACATTAGTTATTTGTAGTTATCTGTGAATTTTAAATAAATAATGCATTTTAAAAGGAAACTTGTTTCTTTTATTGTCGCAACAGAACAGATAGTGGCATTAGCTAGCTTTGTGGTTAGCTAGCCATAATTTAGCAATGGATTGTCATACTGCAAATTGTAAAACATACATTTTCAATATAACAGGCCAAGGAGAGATGATGCGTCTCATTGCTATAACTGTCACGCGTTATTGAAAATACTTCAGTCACATTGTAAAAAGTTAAAAGGACAGTCAGTCAACTACACTGTAACTACGTAACGTAATAATTACTAGCTAATTCCGCTTCACTCTCGGCTTATTTAACAGCAGCAAAACTGGACGTGATAGTCACAAATTTTGTCATGCTTATTTGAGTTAAGAGAACTGATGGGGATTTTCTTTTAATTGTTATTCAAGCAATGTATCGTGACCAACTCAACGAGTGTTACCAACAGGGACGGTGTAGAGTGCCCTCTGGTGGGCAAACTATACAACTCCAACACTCATGACATGGTTCGAGCATGTTTCGTCCATTTTTATTTTATTTTTGAAATGTTCATTTATCGGCCATTATAACTGCCGATACCGATAGTTTAGAAAATGCCTAATATCGGCCGATAATATCGGCCTGCCGATATATCGGTCTGGCTCTATTTTCCATCAATTATAATTCTTTAACAAAGATGTTTTCAAAAGCCCTATGAGGAGAAATACTTCCAGAGCAAAGGGCACTGAAAAGTGGAATTTTTTTAGATGGGGGTTTCTAGGTGGTTGCTTACTCCTCGGTTTCCTTATACATATTTGTCACTGTTGTTGCTGTATTACGGTAATTCAGCCCTTGTACAACTTTGTCACCCTGATTGACTCTGGGGAGCTCCTTCCCCCTTAAGCTCCTTTTAGTTTTTCCCTTTGAAGACTGGAATCTCAATCTGGCTCACACACAGAGACTCGCACCTCAAACTCCCAGAACTCCCTCCTGAAATGACTTTTCCTTGCTTTGCTTTAGTAACCATGGATACGGCTACCGGAAAGCCGGCCTGTCGACACACTGACAGAACTTCCATGAAATGAAATTAATTAACAGCTGAAAACTTAAACGAGATTGCTTATGCTAATAAAACGTTCCTCTCATTCAGAAAACATGGCTTCCCCCCCCTTCTTTTTATGTCAACTATCAAAGTCATTATCATTTGTTAGTTATGCTGTGCAGGATGTTAATAGGAAGGTGTATTGCTAGGGAATTCTGCTTTAATCATTTTCTCTATCCCTTAGGTCATAGAGATAGTGGCCTGACCATATTTCCTGTCATTTTTTTGCTTATTTTTATGCAGTCAGCATGAATGCTATTTTCTGTGGAAGACTAGAAGCAACTTCAAGTCTATTTGTCCATTTGTAAAGTGTATTAAAATTTGTGATTTATTATTTAATACATTGATAAATGTTTCATTCATTTTATGCGGCACTTCTAGTCCTAGTCGAGATTCTGTTACTAACCCAAGGTCAATGATTATAAAACTTGTCTGAATGCAATATATTCACGTTTTTAAGTCTCTTTTCAAGAAAGTCTCTGACAAAGCAATAAATATGTATTTTCCTGTAGCGTTTTGAGCATTCTTGGAGCTGAGAAGTTTTATTTTCAACATTGCCTTGTTTAAATTACAGAAATCTGGGCGCTTTGCCTCAAACTTCTTGAAACAATGGAAAGTCAAAACGTCTGTCTGTTTCTCTTTGTCGTCTTCACTCTTTGTCCTTCAGTCAGGCGCTCTCAGGTTGAGGTTGAGTAAAGGTGGCCGTCCACATTTATCATGGCACTGTGCTTGAGGCAATCGCTTCTCGAAAGTGAGTTTGCCAAAGCTCACTGAAAGATGTGGTCCAATTGTATTCTGTAAGAGCAGAGAAAGCAGCCATGACCTATGTTCAAGTTTACTGTCGAGTCAGGGGTGCATAAAACGCCAACTTGTGTCGCAATGAGGTACAATAGGGTGCAGAGGTGACCGTTTTTTAGCGTTATCTGTGGAAAGTGCTGTGCAACACTAATGTAGGGCGGATATTCTGTGCTACGCTAACTGGCATCCTGAACAGGAAGGGTTGGGGCGGAACCTTCACGCTAGCTTCCTGTTAGGCAGGAAGTATCTTTGAGTAGTGAGACGGTTTCCCCATAGCAGTGATCCAAAGCAAATAGCTCTCCACAAGCATCAACTGTGATGAATGAATAACAGACACCAAACCACATGCTCAGTATTTTCCCCTATCCTTTCAGGGAACTCTGTTGGCTAACTCTGGAAAGATAGTTCCTCCTTTTAGTTTATACCCCAAGAAGATTTGTCTTGTGCCTTTCAAACACATCGTAATTTATTGCATAATAAGACTATGCAGCCCTCCAAAAGGTTTAACACAAAACCAACTCTGTGCCTGATGGAAAAAACAACCTGAATCTCACTTTGATTTTTGAGGAACTTTACTGCAAAGTCATGACACCATCTTTCACCCTGAAAAGCGGTAATGAAACATGCAAGTCTGGAGTTTTGGCTCTGTATAAATCAGTCTTGCACTTGTCGACAGGAAGTGATTTAGTTTGGCAATGTTTTAGGAAGTCTGCAAGATTTTGGAAAGTCATATTTGGAAACATTAGGACCAGAATGGAGAAAAATGATCACAAAAAGGGCATGGGAATGAAGCTTGGAAGCTATGGAAACTGGTTTATAAATGACCCGTAAAGTGGTTTGCTTCATTGGATTTCATTGCCAACTAGTACCGAGAGGAATATTTATATTTATTTCAGTTCTTCCTAGTTTACTCTTCCTTTAATGACTATTTATACAGGCCAAAGTGTCATCTCTCAGATGGAATTAAAGATGGAAAGTCATTGTTTTTTTGTTTTGCCCATCTTCTGCACTCTCTAATTTAATAACTATTGGGAATTCTGGAAATGGTCTTCCTTCTCATTGAGCTTGTTTCGTCCAGTGAATAAATGTGCAATGTGTTCAGGAGGGCAGTGTGAAGATAGAGAGGGTGGCATTTAAAAGCGCTTTGCTGGTCACAGTGTATGACTCTGTAAAGGTTATCGATGTCTGTCGCTGACCCTCATGATGGAAGAAGACAGCGCAAAGGAGTATTTTGTCACTGATGCCAATTTCCTGTTGACTCGAGTCGACCGGAGAGGGATTTGAAGTAAGTAGGAGAATTTGCCTATTGCGACCTACCCTTTCTTCTCTTCCTAAAAGCAAACAAACTACTTCTTTTTAAATAGGCTAAGTTTCAATTTCAGCAGCATGAGACTTGTGATCTTGTCTCCTAAGTGGAGAGTTTACACAAAGATGAATTCGGTCATTTACCCACTCTGTTGTTCCAAACATGTAGGTTATGTCTTATTTCTACTGTGGAACAATGAAGATCTTTAATAAAAGGTATTTTTTTCATGCAGTTTTTTTCACTATTTACTTTCTTTATTTACCAGTTCTGTTTAAAAAAGCATTAGTCTTAGATATGACTGACGGCGATCGTAAACTAATGAAGACGGGGAATGTGAGAGTGCTGTTGCTGTTTTCTTTGCCGCCCGTCAAAGTAAAAGTCCCGCTTCAAACCTTGGCAATATATCGGTCGACCACTAGACTCAATCTTAAAGGGATACTCCACTTTTTTTGGAAATAGGCTCATTTTACCACTCCCCCAGAGTTTAACAGTTGAGTTTTACCGTTTTCAAATCCATTCAGCCGATTTTCTGATATTTATTAGAATATCAGTAACCAGACAGTTTCTGGTCTCATTGACTTCCATAGTATTTTTTTTTTCTTACTATGGAAGTCAATGAGACCAGAAACTGTGTGGTTACTGATATTCTTCTAAATATCAGAAAAATTGGCTGAATGGATTCGAAAACGGCAAAACTCAACTATTTAACTCTGAGGGAGTTGTAAAATGAGCCTATTTCCAAAAAAGTAAAGTGGCTTTAACTTCTCTTCACCTCTCGCTCATGTTGAAACAAACCGGCAACATTCTAATCTGAAAAATGAAGCCTACCTGGAAGTGCGAAAAACTGCAATACATCGAAAATCCGCTAGGGGCCGGTCCCAAAAGGGAGCAAATATCCATAGACCCCATGTTAAAATGTCCGTTTTCACAGCATAAATTCATGTTTACAGTTTGGTCCCATGGACTTTAATTGTATTTTTCAATAGGTTCCGAGAGCCTGACAACTGTGAGGCGGGTGAATTTTTTTCGAACTCGTTAGTTTAGATCATATTTAGATAATGTATGACAAATAATGGTGCTTAACTTTGATTGACAGCTGAGAACGGGCTGCGCAGAGTGGAATTTGACTTCTCGGCCATGATCTGACACACGTCGTACCATCTTCGTATCCTTTCTGAACATTTGTATTTTGTATTTCTCAAGATTTTCCAATATGGCGCCGCCCATACCCCCCATAAACAGCCTCAAACCCGTTCTTCAGAAAGTCTATGGGTGACGTCACAGACGCTTTGTCCATATTTTTTTACAGTCTATGGTTGAAATGCACCTTTTCGTCTTCCTGTGCGGACTTCCCTCAATCTATGTCGTAGATCTTTAATGCTAAGACACGCTCAACAAGCTCAATGTCCTCCATCACTCTTCAGAGATTTAACTTGTTAGCGGTAAATGACCGCATCCATTCCTCTGTTTGTTGTGCCCTCAGACAAAGGCACGTAGATGTGTTTTCACAACGGAGGACAGCGATAGTGATCGTACAATGCAGCAACCGCTGAAGACTGTGAGACCCTGAGAACTTATCTGCAATCTCGACTCATTGTGCATATCACATTTCACACGATGCAGGGCATCTTTCTCGAGGAATGGAGCTCCATTGCTGATCATGTTGTAAACACATAATTTATGCTTAGTTGGAAAGGACACTTTTGGGGATGCCACTGTCAGATAAGAGTTTCACTAAATTCATCAGAGTTTATGCATCAAGCTTCTTTAATTTGGCTTTTGACGTACTGTGTGTTTTAAAATGTAATTGTTACTGTAATTGTTTGTGTACACATATGACTCGGGCAGGGCAAGCTAGGCCAAGCTGCAGTGTTTGTTTCCATGAAACCGCAGTGACGTTTGTTTTAAAAGCAAACAGGCCTGTTTAGGCGGGTGAAAGCGAGGGAGAAAGGAAGAAAATTGAAGTGCAAAGCGTGGAGTGCTGGAAAAAAGGGAGTTCGCAATAATACAGCCATTCACTAAAGTGTTGACTGCGGCCAGCTGTTTGCGCATTCAGCGAGGTGAAACTTTCAGACTTCAAGCCGTGTTGTGTTTTGTGGAGTTTTTGAACCGCTTTGTTGCCTTTTTTTGCAAGCTGTTATTTCACTGCACAAGAAACAAGGCCACACAATCCTTCCCAGACACATTCTTTGTATTATTAATAGCCCGTGTATGATGTAATTTACAGCTGTGCTTCTGTTTAACAGAAGGTGGTTGCAACCAAAATCGGTTTGACATTTCTTTTCATGACAGAACGTAAAGAGATATAGTTTAACCTATGTGACCAACTTTGTTTTTTTAGTTAATTTCTCTTTCTCCCCATCTCCCTTGTTTCTCAAGAGTCCAAACTGGAGCAGTCGTCAGCTGCATTTGAGAGAGCGAGAAACCTTGAAAGGAAACAGAATAAATAAAAGAAGAGGAAAGAAAATAAAGAAGTAGCAGGGTTGAGGGACGTGCGAGGTTCAGGGGAAGGTGGTCTTGAACAGTGCCATCTCTGTTAGAGCAGCGGGAGGAAATCTCTCCGTATTCCTGTTGCATACTGCCAGCCCTCTCCACCAAAACCATTCGGCAGGTGCTGCTGTTCGTTCCCATCGCTGATTTGAGCTCAGTTATATCGTATCATTTCATGGCAACAAGTAGCAGTTCCAAGATTAAGGGTGCATGTGCAACTACATATATATATGTGGCTTGAAAGTAGGCATGGGCTGGTTACTGGTTTCAGAGTGTACCACGGTTTGAAAAAGCCATTAAAATTTCTGTTATACCTTTCTTGTGGTATGAGCTGGGTTGTCAAATACGGAAAGTGCAGGATTCCCTCAGGCTGTGTGCAGCGTAGAGAGTAACACAACCCTCCCTTTGTAGTTGGTGCGAGAAATCAGTCAGCAAGTATTCAGATAATACAGTCAGTTTTGGAACGTAAATATGTTGAGAGAAAACGCATGTGATGTAACGGTATATTGGATAAACCTGGATAAACCTGCAGTCTGTCATGTTAATCAAAGAACAAAACACAAAAAGACTGAATAACTTTTGTAATTTGAATTGTAAGCATTTAATTAAAAGGATTAATCTGTATTTAATGTTTTTTTTTAATAATGAAAACGATCCAGTGTTATTTTACATTTGATTACTTTCATTTCAGTAGTTTTTCCTTACCTGAATACACTACTTTTAGACCCATCTGAAAAAAAATAAAGCCATGTTTATTTATTTCATTTTCATTTGTTTTTCAATTTTATTCTAATGTATTTATTTGTGCTATTTGTTCTTATTTTAGAATCCTATTTTATTATATTTTAACCTGACATGCATGTTTACTACTGATCCAAATATTCTATATGTTGCTTAAAAAATAAAAAAAATATTGTGTTCATTGAACAAAAGTAAATTGAATATCACCCAGTAGCCCAAGACTGGTTGCCCACTGGTCAGTGAGCCTGGTCAGAACATGCATGGTGCTCCTGTGATCCTGTGGTCTGTGTGGGTCCTAATGCCCCAGTCTGGTGATGGGGACACTATACAGTCAAAGAGCACCGTTGCGATGTTAAACTGAGTTTTTGTGGTCTCAAAAAATCCCAGGATGTCTTTCAAAAGGGTAGGGGTGTAACCCTAGCCTGGTCTCACCAGACTCTCGTACATTTCATTTTTCTGGCCTTGCTCCATTTACAAGCATTAACTTCCTTGTAGACGTTGTACTGAAGGAAAATTAAAATTGAGCGGAAGTTCGTAGGAGGGCGGAGCCAGGCTAGTGTCTTTATCCTGGCCAAATTTGCCCAGTGGCTCCTGTCCATCATATAATATAAATATATATATATATATATATATATATATATATACACACACACACACACACACACTGATAGGCTTCATCACTCTCTGTCTCCTTTCCACCAATAAGCTGTGTGGTGGGCAGTCTGACAGAATATGGTATGATATATGTGTTTAATAGCAGTGGTTTACTCTGCATGGGTCCTTCAACAATCACAAACAGTAAAATGCACCCGTAGCTTCTCTTGGGCTTTCCTATACTGCTATTTTTTTTCTAAGTACTGGACTCAATAGCTTGTTATGCTTTTGAGGTCTATAACATCTTAAAGGTACTTTTATGCAATTTAAGTAATCGGCTGGACCTCTCATGGTGGCAAGAGAAGACGTCAAATGGATAATTAAATGTATAAATGCAGTACCGAATAGTACATGACATTAGATTGCTTAGCCACAGATGAGAGTTGATTTAGATGGGTAAAACCATCAGTTTTCCCTTAAGGCTCCATCATTTTCATTTAATTTTTTTATTGTATTGTTGGAAGGCTGATCAATCAAATATCAATCGTTTAGTGCCGCCTCTTGCATCGGTGACTACCTTTCACGGTCATTGTGCGTGAGTCCTTGCTTTGTCTCACTGCTCTTGAAAAATGAAATCCTCCTGGTACTTTAAATTTGTTGGTTTGCATGCTCTGCACATCTGAGTCCTTCCCCACTGTGACTACATGATGCTGCAATCCAGCTTTTGTTCTCAGGACAGTACATATCTCTTCCTCTTCAACTCGATGGCAGGAAAATCTCAATTCAGTCGAAATATCGCTCCTCTTCATAAAAATAAGGATCACATCCAACATATGTTTGTTGACATCTTTCTCTTGTAATAGCGTCCATCTCGTCCAGTGCGCTTTTCAATCCCTTCCTTTCGTCTGAATTTTGCGTGTCATCATAATCACGTGACTGAAACCCAGCTATTATAGCGTTGGATGTCCCAAATCTTGCCTTACTATTCTGCTACACACTCAAAGTATGTACTTTTTCTTCTCAAAAACAGGACATGCTTTTAGGGCATAGTGTAAGTAGGCGAATTGGGACACTACGCTGGTCTAAAACAGGTTTCTCAAAAGCTGCCCTAATCAGAGATGGAACTAATAAATCTCTTATTCATGGGAGTCTTATCTCACTCCCTTCATGGCCTTCGGGGATCCTAGGATGGATAATAATCCCGATTTCTCAGTGCTCTTGGAACACTGCCCAAACAACGGATTTCCGAGCCGGTGGGAGAAACGGTCTTTCAGTTGGCTTGTCATTGTAGGGTCGCTCACAGTTTACGCCTGGCCATAACTTATAAGCCGGATTTAATATCATGAGCCTTTTAGCTATACTTTTAAAGGTAGATGGCGTATTAGTTGCCATGTGATATGGCATCTGAGTCGAGGCTTAGTCTATATTTCAAAGTTAATAAATGTAATGATGCTTCAAGAGTACGCCACAAGCAATAAATGAACACCGTAGGTCTGGCATAAGACCTTTAGACCTTTATAAATATTTTAACTGGAACCACACCTCTTTCCTCCTGTTCTCTACATTCCCTTTGTGAATTTTGATGGTTAGTTATTACAGTAGCAATGCAAATGAGACTAAACTTCCTGTATAAGTATTGTGGTCAGACATGTTTTCTATTCTAAAACCGTTAGTCCAGCAAAGCATCAATACATGTTTACCATTCTCACTAAGGAAATTAAAACGTGAATGACAGGAACAATCAAGAAATATTGACGGACTGGCCTTTTCTTGTTTGTCACAACATATTGTTCCTATACGGCTGCAAACTTGCGTGTGCTTCTGGGGACGTGGCAGATTAGGCTGTTTTGAGAAGCTAGTTATACCAACATTTCTCTTCAGAGTTCCCAGTATACCCATCGAGTAGACACTCGAGAGAGGCTAGACGTGTTCCCAAATCATTGCTTTCCAATTTTCAGTGTGACGCAGCAGCCATTAGTGTGGATTTCTACTAGGCAGAATGTTTTCAAAAGCATCACCGAGGACTGGACCTAATGCGTACCTCGTCTGTCAATACTGAGCTGGCTGTTTAAACCTGAGGCATAAATAATTAATCATATGAGGCAGATAACAGGTGCCGGAGTTTTTAAATTGCTCATGGTTGCGTTGCATTTGAAACGGGCTGTCTGCAATTGTAGCATATGGATGTTTCAATAGTGGCTGCTGTTAACTACAAAGTGGGTTGGCAGATGGCCTAGGTAAGAAGTTAGACTAGTGACTGATTTGAAACTTGGGTAGCATACAAATTGAGCTCACATGGGACACTACACTCATAATGTATTGCAATTAATTGTCATTTCATAGTTATAATAAACATTTATCTCATTTTGTCGCATTAGAAGATTGGTGTGTGGAAAGTTTACCTGCTGGAAGACCGTTAATTCCTTCACAGGTTTTTACTTTTGCTTTTTAACACAGTGTGTTTGGCTACAGGAGAGATTACATTAATGAATTTAAAGCTTGATTTCTGGAGCAGTTACACTTCATATTTGATGTGAGAGGAGAAAACGGATGAAGTAGGGTTGTGATGTTTTAAGGATCAATGTTTGATTATAGTACCAATTTAGTTTTTAAAGTTTGTGTTTGATCATATTTTAACTATCTGCATTAGTTTGCCAAAAAATACAGTTCATATTCAGATTGACTGTGGATCAATGTTGGATTTCACTGCATTGCAGAGGAAAACAAGTTTGATGTGATTCATTAGAAGTCAATCTCGGTGCACCTTCATTAATGAAATATGCTCTGCTTCAACATTTTGCAACACACACTATGTGTATTGCGTTATCATCAGTCACAACAAGTTCATAACACAGATTGCTGATATTAATCACTTTTGATTTGACCTACATTTGTGAAAACGGAACATTGATCTTATTTTTTGTTTTGGAAAGATGGCCTTTAACATCGATTCAACACATTAATATGTTCCGTCCATCAGTGTGATTTTGATATTACTTGCACGGTTGCTCTTGATAAAAGTAGATCAGACAAAACCCTTTAGACCTAATCTCACCTTTTAATGAGAGAAATATACCAGTTTCCTCAGAAACATGTCTGAACCCAGCTCTCTTTCATCTTTAATCCAGCTTCCTGTGTCCACATCTGTGCCATGTTACATTCAGTGCTGCATGGCTTTAAGGGGTGATGAACTGAGAAATGAAATTTTCCTTGAGCTTTTGACATCTAAGAGGTCATCATGTTATAAGAATATCCTTTAAGTTTCAGAACTGAAAACGTCCTTGTTAGTCCAATAAAAGCTTTTATTGACACCAGCCTCAGCAAAAGACTCGTTTTTCAAAGTGAGGAACTATGGCAGAAGAAGATCGACGCTTACTTCAACACGACTGGTTAAGCCCCACCCACCAATTCGCGCATTACACGCGTAGCTAAATAATAATAACATAGGCCTACCTCGTGATGACAAACCGGATCGAGATACCGAGCAATACAAAATATTGTGCAGCGCCTGGTTGTGGAAGAAGACAGTCGCTGGACAAGCTTCCTTTTGATTCCAATAGGATTGCATGGATAAACTTTATTTTTAATGACGTTCCAGCTGATGAGGTAAAACATCGTCGTCTGTTCGCTTCATTTAACGGAGGATTGTTTTGTAAACAAGACTGGATTTGCAGACCGATTAAGATTACAGAACGGTCTATATTGGATCCGACAGGAATGGTGCCAACACACGGACTCTGGGTCGAACAAGTATGGGCGAATCATTCCGGTTGCCATTTTACAACATTGGACGTTTTCTAAACAATTTCCCCCACGTGCACCGGCGAGTGAGTTGAAACTCATTATAATATGCAAAACTGTACTTACTTCCAAGTCTTCAATGCGAGACGCCCATAAAAACCGAGCGTTTTTCAGCTAGGCTCAAAACTAGGGTAGAAAATAGCCTATTACGTATTCATTTTGTTGTTTTTGAATGTAAAAACCAAGCGAACGTCATAAGTTGACTCAGACAGCAATATAATAAAATTTAAAAAGCCAATTCATGACCCCCATTTTTTTTTGTAGCTGCTCACTTAAATGGAAGAAAGGTGTAAATAATAACAAGCGACTGTCGATAAAAATGTTATTAGCATCCTTTTTAATGGACGTTGAGTAGAAAACTGGCTATTGAGAAAAAGGCAACTCAAGTTCAACTCAACCTGAAAATCATAAAATGAAAAGTACTCGTATTTTTGTCAGGATTTGCCCTTCAGTATTTTACAGTTTGTCTTCAGGGAATTGAATGTGTTTCCCTACAGTGCCCAGGCCTTGCGAGTGACTGGCCACCATCCATCTGTATCTTACCTCTGACAAGCCTCAGCCTGCGCTCAGGGTCTGGAGATCGTCAGCTTTGAGCCACACATTTCTTTTGAACTTTGATTTCATTTGAAGAGATGAAAAGCTGATATTTTCACCCCTGCTCACTCCGATTCAGATTTAAAAGAGCAGCGTCGGTACTTTTCTACAAACAGAATTGGACCGAAGGTTAGAGGCAACGCTTCCTAATTTCTCATGGGGATCAGGGGTCATTTGTCAGGTGTAGTTTGATATGATGAAAGCGACCAGGTTGGTTTTGGAACCGGTTCAGTTGAATGTCACTTTTGAATAAAATTGGCTCCAATCCGGATCATTTAGGGCATTTTGGTTTGTGTGTGGCAGTCTGGACTCCTCTTCTTTCTTCTCTTTGGGCTTCAAGGCAACCTAGAGTGTTTGACAGACTTCTTCCTTTGAAACGCCTTTCTGCCAGAATTAATTATCAAGCATGTCGCTTGTGTGTGCCGTCCGTTGCGCAAGTGTGTGAATGAACAGGCATCTGTCAACACACCTCTTCTGTTGGTTTCTTCTTCGCCTCTGCCAAAACAGCACAATAGTGTGTCTGGCGTGCTACACTTTGAAAATGTATGATCTCTTCGTCTTGTGGTTTAAGCGTCTGTCTCCGTCTGTGGTGCCTTTGTTTACAAAATCCACCATTTTTTTTTTGGTCTAACTTTGAGCTGAACCAATTTTAGGGCTGTTCGTTGTTGAAGGGCATATCTGTGTCCCCTGCCGAGCATTAATGATATTTTAGTAATGGATTGCCTGGCAGGGGGTTGTGGCGTGGCTTTATTAAACTCTTCTCTGTGCCTAGAGGAGGAATCAAACACAGGACTGTCTGAGTGCTGGAGACTTCACAAATGTGTCTGTGTAATAAAAGCTAGAATTAATGAGTATGTCATCGAATTCTCGAAGAAATATCTAATTTTGTCTCTTCTTACAGACTCTGGATTGTCAAATGGATTCGTATTGTACTTTCACTGATTTGATCATCTTTGGAAGTGGCCATTGTAGAAACTTGATACCTTGTAGAAATTAGGCCAAATAGTCAAAAAGGTTTTATTATTTTATAGCCTATACATTGCCAAATTGCGAACCTGTTCTTTGTATTTCTGTTTTTCTTGCCTAACCTTAGACAGAAGTGCAGAAGTACATCAGGGAGATGTCCCTCAGTACCAGTAGGATTTGCAGGATGAAAATCATTCTCTCTTTTTCTCATTCTCTTTCTTTCCCTAGTTCTATCTCACTCACATTTCCTTTTTTTCTTACGTATGCTTACGTATGTCGAAATTATCCATAATTTATATGTGTGTGTTCAGGAAGCCAGCTCGCTAATGGAGGTATGCATAATGCATTCGTCACGCTTTTATTGGAGCCTCTGGTGGCCCAGTCCGAGATTGAGGCGAGTGCTGCGTCAGTTCCATGATATACTAAAGTCTGGGAATAACCATGGATTCCACAATTTGACATTTCAATATCTTTGAATCATGATATGATGAATATTGTGAAACAAGGTATTTTTTTTTTGTCTGTATGCTCTTATTATTGCACTTGGCAATTTAAGTCTCACAAATCGGTTTACATAATGCAATCAATCAATGTCCAAATTCATAATTCTCATATAATATTAAATATTATATTTAATATTTAATTATAAAAATCTAGAAATAAAAATAACACTACCATTCAAAAGTTTGGGGCCAGTGAGATTTTTTTTTTTAATTGAAAGAACCAAGGCTGCATTTATCATTTATTTGATTTAAAAATACAGTAAAACAGTAATATTGTGAAATGTTATTAAAATTTAACATGACTTTTTTCAATTTGAATACATTTTAAATATATTTAGTGGTTAAGTATTAAAATGTCTCTACGTGTACACCCGAATCGTGTCATGCGCACATTGAAAGCCTGTCAAACATCGAGAGTACTGTGAGAACTAGTTCTTTCACATTTTATTGGGCTTAGACTGTCTAATACACACAAGGTTTACATAAACACAGTCGTTTATATCTTAAGTGAATTTAAACAGGTTGCATGAGTGTCAGTATATTATGAAATTATGTGCATTAGGCCTTAAAGTGACAGCAACCTAATATTCCTGCTGACATCTGTTATATGAATATCAAACTATGTACGAAGTAACTTTTGTAGCTCTAATAAGAATCACTGTATACTTAATTCATATAGTGAAGTCTATGTAGTTTTATTTTCACATTTAGTTATTCAGTTTCTTACATGAATGTTACTGTTAAAAACACTGTAGCTGAAAAAATAAGATGCGTTTCAACATTGCAAAAAAATTTTTCATAATTATTTCTTTAATCGAATACACATTTTTAACACTTTACTTTCTATAGCTACAAAAAAAATGAAGTAACGCTACTGTGATGGTGTTTTCAATGCAAAGGGTTAGGGAAACAGTCTTCCTCTCTTCTTGTTCTGACTGACTGATTATTTTTTGCCATATCGCTCACCCTAAATATAATTTAATAATATATTCCTGTGATGACAAAACTGATTTTTCAGCATCTTCAGCGTCCAGCTGTACAGATTTTCATATTAAGCTTTTGTTTCAGCATCTCTCTGTTCTGAAGTGTATGTTGGGTTTCCTCCTCTAAAACAATAGCAGCTTAAGTATCAGGAAGTACCTTAAGTGTCTTTTCACATTCCTGCCTTTCTCGTCTCATAAAAGCTTCTGAGTGTGTATGTTGATATCTTTAGTTGGTGTATTCTATTGTATATGTCTGTGTACATTATATTGTTTACAACTACCGGTGTATTGTCTCTGGACAGTCACATCCTCTTGTTCAATTACTGCTGTTTGTTGCAACTGTGGAATTAAAGAGGGTTTTCTGTTTGCAGAGTTAATCAAAGCACCCTTTTTAATGTGCGTCAGTCCGATCTCAGATGGAAGAAACCGTCACCTCGAATAAGAGTTCACATGGCTAATTGATTTTTAGATGCTTAAAACATCAGCCGTGCACATACTGTTCTCTCTCTCATCTTTCTCAAACTGGCCCATCGCCCGGTTCTGCTCGTTCAGATCTGCAGCAAGATTGCGCCGAACACTCAGACTCTCCTCGCGCATACACATTAATTCTAGCTCATTCATCCCAGGACTGTAAAACTCTGGGATGAGAGTGCTGGTGTAAATAAGGTGGGCTGGTTTTGAAAAGTCACATGATTATAAGAATTACTTACCGCATACTCATTTGAGAGACCTAAAACATTTTTTCGACTCTATGCCTATTCTAACGTCAACTCATCCTGACCCCTCTGCCAGTGCACGGGATGCGGTCTCCAACCTTTTACTGTCATTTACGTATTGATCAGCACAAACAGCACTGCTGCTATGGTTGCTAAGCGGATGAGAGCTGACACTGAGGGTAGTGTCGCGTAAACCAGCCTTTTAACAGGATCAACCGACATATAAAATAACAGTTTGACAACCACAGTTTTTTTCTTTTTATATGCCATTTACGGGCCATCCATCAATTTTTTTTATATATAATCTCAGTATGATTTTGAAATTTGAATGCAACTATAGTAGTTTTTTTTTATGTTTTGTATTTGTAGTTTCTGAATGTTTTTACCCTACTACTTTTCATACCCAATAAATAATAAAGTCATTGAATTGAATTTAATATTTTCTTCAAATAGTTAAATAAATTGAAAAAATTGTTCAAACTGATTTTGCTGTTGTACCGAGAACCGTAAAATTTTAATGGTATCTGTAACGACTACTAGAATTTTGGTACCCAATACCATAGTTTTGAGGAAGCACTTTCTTTTGGATGCAGTGAACAGTCTGAACTAGGGTGTGCATGAATTTTCGAATATTCGATCTTTAATTATTATTCGAAAAATAAAATATCTACTATTCGAATTTTGCCACGTTGCTTTGCTGGCCATAAATGCAGTGAATGTTCAGAAATGGTGACGACAACTTTAAAAAAAAAAACTAAATGTATTTTTTTTTTTCGTTAAAAGTCGAATATTCGAATATTCAAATTCAATATTTTGGAGAAATGCGATTTGTAGGCATGAGGCTGAGTCTTGATGTACCAAAAGTGGAAGGAGAACAACGGGTGTTTGTTTGTGACAGTAAGTTTTGCTCCTCGCGGATGGATATAAAGCTTTTAGATGCGGCTGATGTGTTTTTGTATGTGATAAGAGGGTTTCTTAGATGAGTTCGACTGGAGAGCTCTGGGGAGACTTGCTGTCTGCCAGGAGTCTTCAAGGCCTCTGGGCTACTGCTTGCTTGCTTTGAGACTGACACACACACACAAACACAATGCTCCGTCCTTCTGCTGCCTGCCGAGATTAATGAGACATGCTTTGCCCACATACACACTCTGTGTTATTCACAAGAGCCCAAAGGCAGGTGTTTAATAGATATTACTCCGTGCATAACCTCTAACCAAGCACTTTATTTACATCACCACGCCTCTCAGTGGACCTGTTAGAGTCATTAGACATCACTGCGGTTCTTTAATTAAACATCTCATGGGCTGGAAGAAAATGCAGATGTTCCCGCTGGAGAATAATCTGATTTTTCAGTTCTTTTGAGTGTTTATCCCTCATTGTTTTGATTTGATTGTCAAGGGCACATGTGATGTGGGTTTCTGAAACTGCATGTGGTAAAGTGTACACATGGTCACAGGTCATGAGAATGACCGTCATGCTTCTAAATGCAACCGATCTAAGGTCATTGCTGTTGTGTGACTCGCACACATGGTAGCTTGGGCTTTTCTTTCTTAAGTTGTCTGTTGAAGTGTGTGTGAAGCCTCAGTTTGCTCATGGTAGACACTGCCTAGGGTCTTATAGATTTCTCGCTGATTTATTGGCTTTTGCTTCAGTACTGTATTTTCAACAAATTTGTGTTGAACACACCATTAACTCCTATTCAGCTTTGGCCAATAACTTGTTTTGCACCATTTTTTGCTATAGACATGATACCACAAATCATGTGGTTTGTTTGACTTTGAGGAGAGGTGTATGCTACAATTTTCACCTTGTGGACACTAAAAATTATTCAATTGAAGGCTTGCATAGACTTTCATGGAAGGAGGAACATAAGACCAGAATCTGTCTTAGTGTTTCTTTAACAAAGATAGTCTCATAATGCTAGTGTTTTCATGTAGCAGACATTTCTTCTTTATTTCTCTACGGCAATATCGAGAGACAGATTTTCACCTCGACGGGAAATCTTGTTGCATTTTAATCTCGTCACACCTCCAATCAATAATAGTTGTTTCTTCCTAGGGTTAGTTTTTCAGTGTTTGCTTTGGATCTCCTGCATCATGGCTCTGTTCGACCACCACAGACGTGGAAGTGCTAGAGGCAGGAGGAACTCTTGGCAATATCTCTCTCTCTCTGTCCTTATGGGATTTGGAGGAAATGCTTTCTGCTCGGACCTTTTGTTCCGTTATTCCCTAAACTAGGACCTGCTTCCTCCCCACCCACATCTAACCTTAACTGTTTAACCATCTCACCACAAAGGGTCAAAACACGTCATCGTTTGGCATGTCTCTGCACTGGGGAAAAATCGATTTTCGGCTCTTCCCCACAAGGGTGAATCTCCAAAAAAACTGTCAAGAACTAAAAATACATTTGGTATGAAGAAAATTAAGCTTATTTTTTGGACCATTGAGATATATTTATTAATGTTTAGTATAGAGCCAGACCGATATATCGGCAGGCCAATATTATCGGCCGATATTAGGCATTTTCTAAAATATCGGTATCGGCAGTTATAATGGCCGATAAATGAATATTTCAAAAATAAAATAAAAACGGACGAAACACGCTTCAACCATGTCATGAGTGTTGGAGTTGTATAATTTGGCCACCAGAGGGCACTCTACACCGTCCCTGTTGGCAACACTTGTGTATAACGTGCCACACATCCTGCAACCTGCTAATCCAGCCAGAGTCCGGTAGAGTGAACCAGTTATGCATTATCATATTATTTTAGTTAAAACTCATAATTAACTACAAATAACTAATGCTAAGGAAATCTGTTAATATTTTGTTGCGCGTTTCATAAATAAATACAAATAATAATAATATCGGCCGATATATCGGATTTTAAAACCAAAAAATATTTGTATCGGTATCGGCCTTCAAAATCCTTTATCGGTCGGGCTCTAGTTTAGTATATTTATTAATATATTTGTTAATGACAGTTAATGACAATGAAATCTCTCTGTACTGTAATATGAAAAGGTTATAGATATTTGAACATCTATACGTCATGTATTTGTTTGAATGAGTTTATTTTTAGCAGCTTTTCATTTAAAAATGATTTTCATTATTACAGTATTAAGAATGTAGTTTTAATTGTCCTAAAAATTGGAAAATATAATTTGAATGAATAATTTAGCGATAATATTGTTAATTATTAAAATTTAATTATTCTGTTGATTTTGGAGTCGCCTTTTTGAAGTATGACCTGGTCATTTCTTCATGAGATTCACCTTCTAACCATTGCTGGTATTATAATATTTTGTGGTCATGGCAGTATTGGCGAGATGCCACAGACTAAACTTCTTCATTCCTGTGGTTTTGACATCGCTTAGTCATGTAGTCAAGGTAATATTGTTCACCTCAAGGCTCAAACAGAAAACAGCACTGGAGAAAGTCAAGTCAGTATAAAAGTCTGAATATTAAAGCATCACACCATCTGAACAGCCTGTCATATCAGACCAGACCAGACTGGTTGGTGCAACCCAAGATGGCCAAGACCGACCGCAGGCTAGGAATAAGGAACCAACCACCATAAATTATAGAACAACTCAATGGCGATTATCTCAGTGTCATGAAAACAGCCCGATTAGGAGTTCATTACTGCTGATGTTGAGCTTGTAAAATCTGACACAGCACTTTGTTGCTGTACTTTACTTTTTAAAGGACCCAAAATGATTGATGCGGCTGTGGACTCGAGGCTGTTCACGCCTCTGTTTGATGACAGTCACGATAAGCCTAATAGTGCTGTGGGCCCATGCAAGCACTATTATATTCTGTCCCTGTTTGCTGCTTCCTTTCTGTTTGAATGAAGAGTTTTGCGGTGCCGATTGAGGCCTGGGATGTTGAGGCTCTAACAGGGGTGTGTGTGTGTGTTTGTGAGGCTGGTTCAGCTGTAATTGTTGTGACCTAAATGATGGTAAACAGTGGCATTGCTGTCCACACAACCAGAGCCACATTGACACTGGCCTCTTTGTCCTTCTCTTTCCACCCCCTCCGATGCATACACACACACACGGACCATTTGTAGCTCCATAAGGGCTATAGGGAGCAGGATGGTCCCAAGCAGACGGGACTGGCATGGATTTCCCTCCCTGGGTGGATACTGTAAGAAACGGGACTCTAGGACAATGGCCACGTGACTCTCTTTGGCATCTTAGGAGCCAAGTGTGGAAAGAGTCTTTTGTTTCTATTCTGCGTTTCCCAACGTATTACAACACAATTCCGCTAATACACACGTGTGAGATGTTGTGGAAGGGGTTTAGATATGATTTAGGGGGGAGCTAATGTGGTTTCCAGAGCTCCTTAGTTATTTTTCCTTCTGGATTGGATTTCCTTTTAGGTTTAGAGATATTTCTTTGGGGACTTTCACACTGTGGACACAAAGTCTTTGACCGTTCTCAGAATAGATATGTCATTCATTATCCAGCGGTTGTTTTAGCGATGAAACTGTTAAGTAACATCGAGTGCAAGCAGTGTTCACAACTAATTTTCAGTATGACTTTTACTGTTTAGTAGACATTACTCTTTTGAAGCCACAACATGCACAACCTTGAGGTGGATGGGCTACAACAGCAGAAGACCCCACCGGGTACCACTCATCTCCTCTACAAAAGGAAAAAGAGGCTACAATTTGCAAGAGCTCACCAAAATTGGACAGTTGAAGACTGGGAAAATGTTGCCTGGTCTGATGAGTCTCGATTTCTGTTGAGACATTTAGAATTTGGCGTAAACAGAATGAGAACATGGATCCATCATGTCTTGTTACCACTGTGCAGGCTGGTGGTGGTGGTGTAATGATGTGGGGGACGTTTTCTTGGCACACTTTAGGCCCCTTAGTGCCAATTGGGGATCATTTAAATGCCACAGCCTACATGAGCATTGTTTCTGACCTTGTCCATCCGTTTATGGCCACCATGTACCCATCTTCTGATGGCTACTTCCAGCAGGATTATGCACGAAGCTTGAATCATTTAAAATTGGTTTCTTGAACCTGACAATGAGTTCACTGTACTAAAATGACCCCCACATTCACCAAATTTCAACCCAATAGAGCATCTTTGGGATGTGGTGGAACGGGAGCTTCGTGCCCTGCATGTGCATTCCACAAATCTCCATCAACTGCAAGAGGATATCCAATCAATATGGGGCAACATTTCTAAAGAATGCTCTCTGCCCTCTAAGTAGCACACTAGGTTTTTGACAGAGCTAGTGTGTGTTACAGTTGACCAGCAGGTGCAGCCGTTTTGAAGGTGTCTCACCCACAGACCATTAAAAGCTTGTTTACTGAACACACAAACTTCCCATTACGTCACCAAAGAATGGTGTGTATTGGAGTTTTAGGTATGCCAAATGTGTGCACTAGCTTGTGAAACCACACAAATGTGCGACACATTTGAACTTTTGTCTAAGTCTGATTAAGAACAACATTTCCTAACTCTATCGATATGACCACTGGGCGGTAAATCAACCTTGGGGAAAAAAAATTAAGGCTATCAAATAAATTTTCCAGACAGCCCAATAAACAGCTGACAGTTTTATCCATTTACTAGATATAAACGGGGGTATAAAAACAATCAGACTCGCCCATCTGCGGGGCATCATCAGTCTCCTGTGCATTGATCAGGGCCAACCACACCAGAAGTGTTTGACTGGTTTCAGAACAGCTCTGTCATTGCCGATTCATTATCCAGCGGTTGTTTTAGTGGAGCGTGTAACATTTCAGATGGCCCAAGAGACACTGCAAGGATGTTCAGCACTTATTAAACATACGCTTCATTAATTCCAAAGTATTCAGTTTGTGAGTGTGAGTGAATGTGCATTTGTCTGGGTGTTCTTATGTTTTGTCAAATAGTACATAATTCATAAATAGCTTTTTTATTGATAATCACAGGCCCCCTACGCCAACATCGACTGCAATCAGTGTTGTTTTTAGGTAGACTTTTTGTTCATTTTACATCTCTCTGCACAGAGAAACCTAATGGAAATGGCTTGTTTTGTGTTTCAGCTCTCAAGCTTAATGGATCCTCAGGCTATATTACAAAGAGAACTGCATTTGACTTCAAGATGGTAAAAGTTAAATGGCTTATTGACATTTAGCTTAATTGTTTAGGGCAAGTTGGCCTCCTGCAGAGTGACATGTTATACTTTTATATATCTTTTAATAATATATATATTTTTTTTTTTGCACAGTCACATTCATATTTATTAGAACCTAATTTCTTGATGCTTGTTCATTGGAAAAAAAAGCTCATGGACAGTTTTTTTTTTGTTAACTACTCATGTATATTTAATTTTTTGAATGCATTTTTTATATAAAGGCTCCCTTCAGATTATTAGTCCAGCATTGTTATTAGACTCGTACCAGAGAGCAGAACAGAGAAGAGTGAGATGAATTTATTAAGTGGAGAGAGATCACGCTCTGCTTGTGAAGGCCTGGAGATTCCCAGAATTTGAGCAGAAAGGAGCTAATGCCTAGCAACCGCGTCACAAAGAGCGGGGAACTGTGAGTTTCCAGAGCTCTGAATGCAAAAACCCAAAGGACGAATGAAGTAAGAGAGAGACAGAGCAAGAACTTAAGTCTGTTTGATCACACACTTGATCTTAGCATTTTAAATAAGTTAATTACTTGCCTATGAATTCATAAATTGAGAGCTGCAACCTAAAAAAAATAAGACGGGCAGAGTGGACAGACGGAGACAGATGTGTACTGCTGTGACCTGGGTCGCAGCTGCAGCAACAAAACCGAATTATTCTTATCTCCACTGTGAACCTGTGTGCCTCAGAGCATAATGACCATAAAAACTCAGCCAGACACGCTGGCCCCAGATCAGCAGTTGACACCTGAGCTCACTGGCACATTACTGTACTGTATTGGTGCACCTCTTATTAGCGTAGCGCATGCTGTCATTCAAACGCCCACGCTTTCCCTTAGATCTGAGGTACCCCAACCTGAACCATGTGATGCGTTGAGGTGTTTGGATAGCATAAACACCACCTGAGACCAGGCCATTTGCACACATGTGGAGGTCTTGAGTCAACACGAAATGGCCAATGTTTTTGGTAGAGTTTTTTTTATTATTATTAATTTATTTAATTGTGCCTCTCATTTCATCCCTTTTTGCATCTTTGTTTTCATCTGATTTTCACTTAAAGGTAATCTTTAAAAACAGTAATAATTTGATAATTGTTGTATGCTGGAGATTACGATGTTGTGATGCCTAAATTCACTTGTGGCCTTTAAAATAATTGATTTTAGTTTTTGATTAATTTATTTAAAAATCTATTTTTTTATCATATATTGGAATCATCATGTGAAATTATTATTGCGCATCCCTGAAAAATTGCAAATCAGGCTGTTTTTAAAAGTTATGTTGATACTGACTAATTTAAACTTTAAACTAATATAACTTTAAACTTCAAAGTACTGTAAAATTCAAACTAATTTAAACTTTAGACTAATTTAAACTTTAAACTACATTAAATTTCAAACTAATTTAAACTTTAAACTAATTTAAACTTCAAAGTACTTTAAAATTCAAACTAATACATTTTTTTTGAATAATTTAAACTTTAAACTAATTTAATCTATAAACTAATTTAAATTTCAATCTACTTTAAACTTTCAAACTTTCTGTTCCAAACTTTCACAAACCAACTTAAAGTTTGTCTCAACAAACTTTTTCTAGTTGTGGATAATATTAATCTCCTTTTCCCAAATGGATTTTTTATTATTATTATTCTTAAGGAAAAACTACTGCCAATCTCTGGCCAAGATGTGCATGTGGCTTAGGACGTTAGCTCATAAAGTGAAAACAGTTTTGGTTTTAATAAAAATTCAGGCCTAATCGTAAAAACTTTTAGAAACAAGATTAACACTATTACTGTCCCAATGGAATCACTGGTAATGTTTACGATTATTTTTGCGGGAGATAGCACACGAATTTCAGTTCTGAGACCCTACTAAGGATCTACAACCATAACTGAACAAATCGGAGAGATGTAGCATGCTTCAGTGTGTAGCTCATTTAAGATCCTTTAAAAGAGAGTTTTGGAGGTAATCCATCACGCAGCTCATGCAACGACCTTTGTCTTTTGTTATAGTTTCAAACATATTCTGTGGAAGTGTCGCCAATGCCTGATGTTTTATTCACAGACAATAACTAAAACATACGCGGCCACATCCTGCAGGTGCACAACACTAGTGTGAATACTAATACACAATAGATGGGGTGATTCATACAGGCATTCATTTCCCCATGCGGGCCATCCCGTCTCCTGTCTGTCCTCTATGGCATTGAGCACAATAGGAGTTCACAGCTTGCGTTTGTTCGATTGTTTGTTTATTAACTTTTTAAATACTCATGATTGAATGCTCATACATTTAAATACGTATAAAAAGTCAGAGGAAGAAATTTTGTATATATATATATATATATTTTTTTTTTTTTAGAAAAAAGTTAACAAGAATCTTAACTATTTAGATAATTATAACGATAACTATATCCATCACTGCAATTGGCGTGTATAATAAGCAGAGTTATGTCGTCTGCCTCTTTAAATGTGACGTTGATTGAATTTAGCTTTTCAAAGCAGAAAAATCAGCATAATTAGTGATCATTTAGTGAATTAGTGATCATTATTTTCAATGATGTGCAAAACTACATATCAGTGATTTAAAAAAAAACATTTTAGGGTTTCATTCAATGCTAACATTCTAAACATGCAGTAAAAATCTCTCAAATGAAAACTGCAAACTGATGCATGGATAAAGTTTAAACGGCTGCCGTCTCCGTAAGATGTGGGAGATCTGATTTTGCATGTTTTAGGTGTTGACACCACACCAGCTGCTCAAGTGTGAAGTCTCTTCACATAGAAAAAGTGGGTGTGAGAGTGTGGCATGTTGACAGGTGTGCTAACACTAGGATTTTGAACTCAGTAATATCTTTTGTGATCCTACTACACACTAGGGATGAGTGATGATTTTCAAATATTTGATTAGTTGAATGAATTTTAGAATATCGAATTGGTTGTGTGATTATTGTCTTAAAAAATTGTATATATTATTATAATATCATTTTATATTTTATATCGAATTAGATATTAGAATATTATTTTTTGCTTGAAATCCCCATCCCTACACACACACATCTCTTTATGATCTTCTGATACTGTTTCAGTGGAGTTTGAGGGCAGCATTTCAGGGTCTCAGACTGATGGCCGGGGGCAGCGCTCTATCTCGGAGCTGCTAGTCATGTGACACAAACATGTTTCCCTCAGCGCAAATGTGCCAGTCTGCATCTGATGCGTCGGACTGACGTGTGCATGTTTGTTTTTGAGATGTTAGTCGGTGCTTGTGGGAGCTTTTCGGTTCGTTGTGCAAGGCCGTTATGTTTTGTGTGTTTATGTAATGTTCAAATGAGGGAGTTAGATGCCAAATGAGTAGCATGCCCCCACAGGCCTGTGGAAATTACATTGATAAGACCTCGTTTCCTGTTTGTGAAGCACTCAGACATCACCATTAAAGGCCAAACTTGATAAACACCAGGTCTGGTGGAGAATGGAATGCTCAAGATCGACAGAGTCAGCAAGACTTGAGTTACTGGAAGTATAGGCTACACACACACTGCAGGGTGGACATTAGCACTAAGACTCTGACTAGACGGAGGAAAAAACATTGACTGTGTGCTTGCTTTCCTGTCTGAGGATGAAATGGGTGCATGAGTGTGTTTTTTAACCCTGTTTGTTTTGTGTTCGTCACAGGTGCTGGAGAATCGGGGAAGAGCACCATCGTAAAACAGATGAAGTGAGTAAATCGACAATTTTCTCGTACTCTCTTTCAGACAGCTGTTAATGCTGGTGTGGACAATATGAGAGAGAGCAGCTGCAACTCTACAATTAGAAAATGTTAACTCAAATACACACACACACGTTCGTTCACATTGCACATTGGGAGTTTTTTTTTTGCCCGTGATTAATGAACTCAGTGCACATACTCATACACAAACCCCTAAAGTCTACTTTAGAACCATTCATTTTATTTTCACAGCTTCAATGAATCAGTTCTAAGGCCGCTAGCTAGTCAATCCAATAGACTGGAATAGAAATTCAACGTACATAACCAGAGAGAACTCTGTTGTTTAAGTGAAGGATCGAGTTGTGACATTTTGATTATTATTTTTTAATTAAATGCAGGCATGGATGAATCGCTAACAAGATTAATAACATGCCTTTTGAGAATATATTGGGTGAATTTCTTTTTCATGCCGACTTTAATTAGTGCAAGTCGTTCAGCAAGTTTATTTCACCATAACAGAAAAGCGATCGTGGAAGACATTTTACATTCATTCTTGCTATAGCACCCCCATTGAAAATGTACTCGGGTTACTAACGTAACCTCGGTTCTCTCTAGAAGAGGTTCTCTCATAATATCTTAAAGGGATAGTTCACCCAAAAATGAAAATTCTGTCAGTATTTACTCACCCTCAAGTTGTTCCAAACCTCTATGTGTTTATTTGTTCTGCTGTACACAAAGGAAGATATTTGGAAGAATGTTTTAAACAGATCTCAATCCCCATTTACTACCTTAGTGTGTATTTTTTCCTACTATGGTAGTCAATGGGGAATGAGATCTGTTTAAAACATTCTTCCAAATATCTTCCTTTGTGTACAGCAGAACAAATAAACTCATAGAGGTTTGGAACAACCCGAGGGTGAGTAAATACTGACAGAATTTTCATTTTTGGGTGAACTATCCCTTTAAGAGTGTTTTCAGGTCTTACAGATAGATGGTATGTCTCAAAACCGAGCAAGTTGCCCACCAAGACGGGCATTTTTAACATTAGGATTGTGGCAATCATAACTATAACACTAAAGGCTAAAAATTCTGTTAACTTGCATGCCATTTTAGCTCACGCTCACACTCCCATAAGCAGCTGTGGATGTGGGAGTGTGTGTGTGTGTAGTCAGGCCCCTGGAAGGAGATAATAGTGTTTATCTGACCTTGACCTGCTGCTCTTCTTGTACGTCTTTTTCCCAAAGTGGTTTTACACTCTAATCACTCTGATGGAAAATGTTATTGAATGCATCCCGACACGCACACACTTTTTTTGAATATTTATTCTGTTATAATAGAATTGCATTATTAAAAAATTACTCTAGAAACTAGTTGTGTTTAGTTATACCCGAGAGTATCCCCTCAGGTGATTTGTGAGTGACAGAGTGAACTGGCTCGCTTACATCTCCATGAGCTTGAGCTGACAATAAAGAAATCTCTATAGATTTGCAGTCTGACAAGATCCATAAGACCATTCCCATCGGCAATTTCAAATCAATTCAGCGACTATTCAGTTTCGTCCAATGCAAAGGCTTGTCAAAATATATGAATATATTTTATTTTACATCCAAATGCTAAAATCTAATGTTTTCAACTCTTCTTCTTTTGTGCTATCCTGACATTTCTATTTGTTTATTTAGTATCGTTTGGTTTCTCTGAAATTAAAAATGATATACAACATTATATTAATTTATATTTACATTTATTATAACATTTACACATGCACTTCTGCTCAAAGTTTGGGTTGGTAAGATTTTTTTTTAATATTGTGAATATTCGTGTAACTGTGAAATATTATTACGATTCGAAATAACTTGTCTATTTTAATATATTACGTCATTTGTTCATATAATGCAAAAACATTGAAAAAGCTTAATATCTTTGTGTTAACCATGATTATTTATTCAGAATTATTTTATGAATAGAAAGTTCAAAATAACTGCATTTATTTTTAATAGTTTGAATGGTAAACAAATTAATTTTTTTACTGTCAATTTTTATCAATTGAATGTGTATTGAAAAAAATATATATATAAAATATTATACATGTATAAATATATAAATATCACACCAAAACAATGATGGCTAAATATCCTGTACAACACTGATCAATTGATCGTCTGGGTGTGCGTTTTGCAGGATTATCCATGAGGATGGCTACTCGGAGGAAGAGTGCAAGCAGTATCGAGCGGTGGTCTACAGTAACACCATCCAGTCCATCATGGCCATCATTAAAGCCATGAGCAACCTCAAGATTGAATATGACGACAGTGGCAGAGCGGTGAGTACATACAGCATTACCTCAGCAAATAAATCACACACACACACCCTGAGATACAGTAGATCTGAGCCTGTGTGTAACACTGTACACTGCCCAACAGCCTCAGATGATCCTTTTGTAACTTTCTAAACGTCTAAACTGCCACTTTTACTCAATTTAATCCATCGTCTCTGAATAAAAGTATTAACTTCTTAAAAAAAATGTTGTACGATCCTGAGAATTTTCAAATGCAACTGTTTTTACTGTTAGTGTGATGAAACATGTGCATTGTGACCTGCAAATTGCATAAAGCTAGGCAATCAGATTACAAATAGTGATTCCAGCCGTCCCTTGTCATCCTTGATGTGTGATATCCATTAGATACTCACATGAACAGTCCACTGGCCACATAAGAATAAGACAAAGAAAACTGTAGCTTATTCTCACTGTTCTGTTATGTGTCCTTATCAAACACTACACAATAAATCTCTTTTATTCTGCTGTCTATGCACCAATTCTCAAAACTTGCAAAGTGTAAGGGAAAAAAAGAGAATGAGCAAGTGAGAGTGTTTGCTTGCTATCTAGGATGTCTAGAGAACAGCCTGAAGGCAGCAGTATGTTCAGTGCATATGATCCACCTGAGGCTTTGGAGAAACACTGATCCCTAATCAGCACAGATTTATCCTCACTATATTTTACAATCAATGATAGTCTAGCTTTACAGTCATTCGCTGAATCTACAGGGTTAACACCGTCTGAATGTAAGGAAGTAGGATGCGGGAGTTTCGAGACGTGTTTTTAAAAGTCAAACTTCTTTTAACTCGTCACATCATCTTAAAAAAGCATCTTGAAGCTGAAAATGAAGTGAAGAATATGGCTTCTTTAAAATAATAGATTATTTTTTTTTTTTGTAGTAGCAGTTTGTAGTTTAATTAGACGATGGATTGTGACTCCGCTCTGGGATTAGAGCTGTAAAGTGCTGTGAGAGAAGCTAAACAACATCTCTCCATCACCTTTAATTAGTGAGAGAGAGAGAGAGAGAGAGAGAGAGAGAGAGAGAGAGAGAGAGAGAGAGAGAGAGAGAGAGAGAGAGAGAGGTCTGTTGGAGACATTCCTCAAGTGTGAATCTTTCTTTCTTGTTTATGGTGTGTTTGAGGAGGGATGTGCTCAACTATGTATTTTAAAGTCGATAAGTCAGTGGGTTGTCTGAACGACTAGTTGATTAGTCTATTAAAGAGACCCTGTAAGCTAGTTCAAGAGTCAGATGCATTTCTGAATTTCCCATTGACTGGATTGAGACCCTAGACGTCTCTTGAGCTATCGCCATCTTTTTTGGTGATCTTTAATGTGGCGTGTGTGATTGCATGGAGCGCAGTTGAACCAATCATTTCATCCACTTCTATTAGTAACAGGACAAACTAAATATAAATGAACATCAGAAGGTATGTTGAAAAAAAGATAGAGCTGGGCGGTATATCGAGTTTGTATGATGTATCGATATATTTTTTTAGAAATGATATGGAATGAGGCAATACCATTTATATCGATACAGTAGTTTGATACGAGCACATCTGAAAAATAGCGGAGGTCGCAGTGTGAGCTGCTGCAGTGAAAGTACATAGTACAATTTGTCCGAAACATGACACAAGCTTATATTAAGGGCTTCAAAATAACTGGTAAGTTATAGTTGACAAGTTTAAAGCAGCTTTCCCTGTCAGATGCTCTGACAGATACTGTCGCTGGCTGACAGGCTCTTTCCTCAGTGCTTAACTTACATTTCACAGGTATGGTCTCCATATGTATGTTAGAAAGTCAAACAAATATGTCCATTTGACTTGCGGTGGCCCTCCAGGACCGGATTTGAGGAACCCTGGTTCACAGCATTAATTCAGAGATTTTTGTTTTTTTACCATGTTAATTTAGTTAATTTACCATGTATTGAGTTAATTACCATTGAGTTAATTTACCATGTACTCTACCTGATAGGCCAACATAAATCAATATATGGAATTTAATCCAATCAGAATCTAATCGAGTTGGTGGCGTGTGAAACCAAATTGAATCGAATTGTGAAATGTCAATACCTAGCCCTAGTAAATGTTTTTATTTACTTGAAGCAAATGTTGTCTCTTCCCGTTAATTTCTTGTCAGAGTGCGCTAGTATGCTTTGTTTACATTTGTTCTGGGTGAGGATGCCCCCAGGCCCTGTTTACACCTGCTATTGAGATGCTTTTTGGTCGATCACATCTCAAGTTGACGAGGCAGACACATACCCGTTTACACCTGGTGTTTTAACCCATCTCTTTTGTCCACTTTCAACCACTTCTGTCCTTACTTCTTCTATGGGAGGGTCTATGGGTGGATAAATGTTTGGGATTTTTTCAGATGTTTCTATTTAATGGACAAACTAACAGTTCTCTAACAATTTTGGTACCATACCAAAAATCTCTTAATTAACCATTTCAACAAAACTAAATTGAAGGAGTTAAAGGGATACTCCACTTTTTTGGAAATAGGCTCATTTTACCACTCCCCCAGAGTTAAACAGCTGGGTTTTACCGTTTTCGAATCCATTCAGCCGATTTTCATATATTTAGAAGAATATCTGTAATCAGTTTCTGGTCTCATTGACTACCATATTATATATTTTTTCCTTCTATGGAAGTCAATGAGACCAGAAACTGTCTGGTTACAGATATTCTTCTAAATATCATCTGAAATCGGCTGAATGGATTCGAAAACGGTAAAACACAACTATTTAACTCTGAGTTGTAAAATGAGCCTATTTCCAAAAAAAAGTGGAGTATCCCTTTAATGATTAATGTTAATAATGATTAGTTACATTTGTCCCAGTGTTTTCCGTGTCTCAAAGCAGTTAACAGTAAATGCTGCTCCACATGAACTCGTCTTTGCATCCGCTCTGACTTTGGGTCGCTCATAATGAGCATTTGGGAAAGCAACATGTGCCAACCATCTTCATGAACTTGTAATAAGAAGCACTTATAAACTGACTGTCTGCTTCCTGCGGTTTTCTGCCAAAATAAAGGTCGATGATTTACAGTTTGAAAATGAATAAATTAAAGAGGCATGAATATTAGTATGATAATTTTACAATTTTACTGTTTTAATCAGGAAAAAAAATGCCGTTTACATATTTGAGTGATTTCTGACAGGTAGTAGAGATCCAATGTTTTCCATACAACCATCTCTATCTATGTTTGATTTGACTCTGTTACTACTTAACTTTAAAAACACTGGGAATGCAGAGCTATGCGGAAGACAGGAAGTGAAACGCCGGCCAGTGTACCTTTTAAACCATATGAGTGAGTGCATGTGTTAACCATATGTCACAGTTTGAGCAGTGTGCTTGAGACACGAGGAAAACAGCATCCCATGGGGCGGATCGCTGTAACTCCTAATTTTTTCTCTCTCTTTTGCTCTCTTCTCTTCTCTTGAGGCTGTAAATCTTTTAAAAGGCCTGTAACCATTCTGTCCTCTCTCTCTTCATATCTATTGGCTTTTTTCTACACCCTCTAGTAAAAGATCTTATAGTATTCCTGTTGTGAAATAGATATCCAATCAGTCCTTGAATTTACAAGTAACTTAACTTCTGAATTGTGAAACACTGTGCTTTTTCACCTTTACAATGTCTGTAATCTACAGTTGCACACAGTGTAAGAATTCATCACCTACCTTAGAAACGCAGGGTCGGTCGTGTCACACGTCTCTCAGCCCATCACTTCTGCTCATGGCTCCCATGTTACGCCCCAGGGCTGACTTCCTGTGACCTAGTTCATTTCAATGATGGGAGGGGTTTTGGCATCAGACTCCATTCCTTTAACATGCACTCTGGGAGTTATTTTTGTAGTTCTGAGAGACGTGTGGGAGACAGACAGACAGAAAGACAGGCAGGCAGGCTGCAAAGACACTCATCAAATGGATCGAGACTCAGACATGATAGCAGTATCGAGAGGTAAGAGCTAGTCAGGAAACTGGTTCATAGACTCCTTCTCTCAGGGGATGCATAGCTCACATTTGTATACTGCACTTTTGACCCCCCACCCCCACCATTGCCACCATTCAACTGGTCTGTCCTGATGATAATGGTCTTCTAGGAAAAGCAAATATCCAATATTTTTTAAACAATTTTTTTTTTTACCGAAATCACTTTAAAGTGTGAAATGAACTAGAAACGGTCAGGTCTTAAAGTGAAAACGGCCTAATAAACCTGCTGCTGTCATTAATGTAAATCAAAGAACAAAAGACAAAGAAAAAAGCTTAACTTCTATCTGTTAAACCTACCTGATAAATGTAAAGCACTGTTGCATGGGTCAAAAAAGAGAGAAAATATTAACTCTTATTTGCATTTTTGCAGGATAGGTAAAAAACGGTACCAGCTTGACTGGACCAGTAGAAAAAACCCTTAACGATGAGCCCTTATATATTAAAGGAACAGCGTAGATTTCAATGAGTTAATGTGAAGATTGTTTTAAGTTAATTTAAAATAAAAAATGTTTTTTTTATATATATATTTTATAAAGCCTATTAAATGTTCAAATTGATGGCTTTTAATTATACTGTAATGTTGAATGGCTATAATTAAGAAAAATCTATGTATTCGAGACATCATCATTACTGGTATCAGTGATACTGGACTGCATTTATAGTGCTTTATTAAAACATGCCATTAAACAAATATTTAAAATATACCATCTTTGTTGTTTCTACATTACTTTGGAGATTCAGTGTGAAAGTATTACTATATATGTAAAAAAAATATATATATATAAATAAATATTAAAATAAATAATAAACTATATAAATATTTATGTATATATATATATATATATATATATATATATATATATGTATGTATGTATGCATGAATGTGCTAGTTTATGTATATTGGCAGTTTATGTATATGTATGTATAGTGTTAATGTGCATTATTTTTGAGGCAAATTTTTATTTGTTTGTTTTATAGGATGATGCCCGTCAGTTGTTTGCCCTGTCCGGGGCGGCAGAGGAACAGGGCATTTTGCCTGACGACCTGTCAAATGTCATCACCAGACTGTGGGCTGATGGAGGGGTACAGAGCTGCTTCACCCGCGCCAGAGAGTACCAGCTCAACGACTCCGCTGCATAGTGAGTTCTCTCTCCGTTATTGGTCAGAAAAAATATTGATCCCTAAACATTTGTCAATATTCATGGCAAACAAATATCATAGCACAAAATGCTCAGCCTGTCAGATGATAAATATGCATTTACAGATGGAACAGGTTGGCTATTCATCTAGAAATATAAACATGTTCAAATATTCAAAAGTTTTAAATGGACACCATAACCGCTCTGCTATAAGTGTTTTTTTTTTTTAATGAACTGCTAAACTAAAACTGACACCTACCCAAGAGACCCTTTAAATTCAAAATGGATTGAAAGATGAAATTGCGTGATGAGAGGGTGGGGAGATCAGATCGATTCGTCAAAGCGAGCAGAAACTCTGGCATTAACAGTTAACGGTCCGTTGAGAAACCAATTGCTGTTAAATAGAGGATTGGCCTGGGTCAGGATTTCCAAGAATTTTCCCATGCTTGATACACTCAGAATCAATCAGGGGTAGGCGGAGCGTTCCCTCACTGGGGGATCATTGTCGATTTGGCCTTGAATTAGAAAATGAATCATGATGTCATTTGTTGGTGGGAAAAGAGATTGCGGATGGATAGACGGAGTTCTAATCTTAGTTTTCATAATATTTAGTTGTGTCTGCTAGGTTCAGCAGATGTTTATGTGAGAGGTTTTACAGCCTGTGTGTGGGTGGGTGGAGAGAAGTGTGGTTTTACAGAGGCAGCCACTCCTTCCCCACCATAAAAACAGAGGCTAAAATATCTGTCAAAAAGAAAACCTCCTTTTAGAGAGATGCATTCTATAGAAATTATAATTCGCTTGTATTAAAAGCAATAAATGCAAATAGAAACCCTCCACATGCACACTAGCATTCAAAGGTTTGGAATCAGTACTTTTTAGCAAGGATGCATTCAACTGATCAAAAGTGACAGTAAAGACTTAAACGGTGACAAACTAATTCTGAAAAATGTAATGGTCTATTCATAAAAGAATACTGACATTTTTTTATCAGTTGCCAAAAACTGTTTTCAACATTCATAATGAGATAAAGTTTGAGTTTAAATTGGCACAATGTATAGAAAATCTGTCATTATTGCTAAATGAACCCTGACAGGATATTTAGAACCTACTTGCCAAATAATTAAATGGTAATGAAATATAGATTTTGAGTTTAAATCATTTTATAATGTGAGAAGAAAGAGATTGCAGAGTGACATGAGACAATTGGATGACATTGTGCGATGGTTCAGAATTCAAATGTATCCCAAAACTAGAGTATAAAACTAAGTTAGAAGCACACTGTTATCTAGAAAACCAGTGTATGCTGTATTGTTAAGATTTTCACTGGAACTGGAACATATTTTTCTTCCCAGCCTCTGAACCAGAGCCAGACGTCCAACACAGCTCCTGTTCCAGTATAAAAACCAAAACAAGAAAAACTCGCATCAAAGAAAAGACCATATTTTTTTTTGTCTGTTTGCACAGATCTTGCCACACACACACTTACTGTGTTCAGATTCAGAATAACAGTACTAGTATTGCCTGCATGAGTAAATAGCATGCACTGAATCCCATCTGATGTTTAATACGGGTGTGTTATTTTGAACAGCCACTGTATTAAGGGCCTAGCGTTGGTGTATTGTTCTCAGTGGAGATCCACTACAGTGTCAGACTGTACTCTTGGCTTTGATAAACTCTAGCTGCGTTTATCAGAGACATGACTTTAATTCCCCGAATCTTAAATGATAGCATGTGGTCATTAATCTCTCTACACACAGTCAGCACACCCCTTAGTCGTGCACCCTACAGGCTAGATCTTTCATTGCATAAATCACAGTACACCATGTACATAAGTGTGAATAATAGAATAAATACATCTTTAAGAGAGCCCTCTTCCAAAACAAAGCTCACTCGAGCCAAAATGTGAAACTAAATGTCTTTTTTTTCGGTTTTCTGAGAGGGCGGGGGTTAGGGGTTGGGTTGATTTAGGTAAGAACTACAAAGGCAGCTCTAAGCCATGCTTTGTGAAGAGGGATTATCAGCACTTTTCAATTTGATTTAGGTTGTGCTTGATTGTTTTAATGCCTGAGGATTCCAGTGGGGTGCGAGTGTCTATTGAGAGACCGTTCTCGGGACTGATAAACGTATAACATCTGCTATATCGAACAGCCTCCACCAATCCTGTTTGCACCTGGCATTAAAATGCGTTTTGGTCGATCGGATCATAAGTGCACGGCACTAAGTACAGGTGTCAACGGGGTCTAAAACATTTTAAGCTTGTCCACCTTCGACTAATTCCGGAGTTATGTAAATAGCGCAAGCTTATTTTGTCCATTAGATCGAAAGATTAAAAAACCCCACATACATTTCATTTACCTGCACATAGACCCTTGAAGAAATCAGGACACAAGTGGTTCAAAGTGGATTAAAATACCAGGTGTAAACGGGTATTTGTCTCCCTCGTCTACTTGTTATCCGATCTACCAAAACAGGTGTAAACGGGGCCAAAGAACGAACGAAAACAACTTGGAGGAACTTATGCTGTGTTGGTCTTTTGTAATATTGAAAACGTGAATTCTGAGCTGTAGTGGGATTGTTCGGCATTAGGTGGAGCAATAACATTCAGTGTTTCTGGCAGGAGTTCTTGCCTACGCAGCTTATCCAAGCTGTGTTACTGTGAGTCTTTATCAGCCTTTGATTGGCAGCTGAATGAAGATCTGCATTGTCACTCTCGCAGACTTAGGCGGATCGTCTGTTCTCTGTGTGCAATGGTCTAAATCAGATTTCCAAACAGTGTTTTGCATAAGAACATCTACTAGACCTGTTAAAACCAATGCTGATACAAATGAGAGACAAAAGTGAACAATACTTTGCATATATATATATAAAACATAGCTAAAATAGTTCTGACCTACCAGGTCTTGACCATATTCACATATATATGCAAAATGCATTTTGGATAAAATAAATGATTTCTTTTAAAACATTAAAAAAAATCTTACCGTTCTAATAATTTTAGCCAACACTCTATTTAGTATGTATATAGTCTATAGGATGCAGTAGTGAACATTCTAGTCAAAGGGTCTAGTCTAGAAGGAAATGCTATTGTTTAAAAAGCTAATTGTTACATATACCATCCTGTGTGTGTTTTGCAGTTATCTGAATGACATGGAGAGGATAGCCAAAGCAGACTACATCCCAACCCAGCAGGACGTGCTGAGGACCAGAGTGAAGACCACTGGCATCGTAGAGACACATTTCACCTTCAAAGACCTACACTTCAAGTGAGAAACCTCTACATGGATGTCTTTTTCGCTCTGATTTTAACAGATTATTTTATTCACACTCTCTAGTAGCCGCGCAAAGGTGTGTTCACACACATTCACACTATCTGCCATATCGGAACAGCCTTCGCTATTTCCGTTAGCTAGCAACACCCTTTTTAACCCTCGGTGGAATCAAGGAATTAATTCCATGCCATCCATGTGTTCTGGCCTGAGGTTTTGGGATTAATTTCTCTTAAAACTGTTGAGGGCGTTTGGTTTTAGGAGTTTATGGGATTTAGCAAGGCTGGCATGATTCTCTTTGAATGAGTCGGCTTTAATCTACAGAAGAAATGTCAGCCCAACCTTTAGAAAGATCAAACACAAGCCAGCTGTCCAAGAAGGTCTATTACTTTATTAAATGACTTGTAAATCATATTATGTATCGTGTGTAAAAAAAAGAAAAAAAAGAAAAGTCACACGAGGGAGGATGATTATGGAGTTTCCTAGAAATGCCAATGACGTCTTTTTCCAGGTCCACACGGTTAAAGAGACAAATGTGTGACAGACAGAAATAAATGACTCCTGCAACAGATAGGAAGTCCCAGCTCTTCCATCCTCCCTCCCAGTCTCATCCATTCTGCTTTCAACCCCTCCATTACCATAGAAACAAAGCCCAGACTCAAATGTCAACAAATGTCAGTGACAGATGTGAACGTCCGGACCTAAAGAAGAGGAAAGGACATTATAACTCTCAGAATACTGAGTCAGCAACCTCAAAATTCTGCTGACAAAACATTGAAAATTTCCCTCAAATTTCCAGTCGACAAAAACAATCGTAAAACATAGAAAAACAGTCCATACCATGTGTACCTTATTTCAAGTCTATTAAGCCAATACAATTACTAATGCCATTGGTTAAGACATGGTTGCAGGAGGTTTATGGTATGTTTTGATTAGTTTATTATAAAATAATGACTAAACGAGTCCTTTAGGACAGTTTGACATATTAAACATTTGCGTTCCATTTGCGTCAAATTAAATAATATGTCTGCTTATTTGGATGAATGGATGTTCTGCCTTGCTTTGTTGGTTGTTCAGGGCATTTTTGTCATTGATTGTGTCCTCTCACTCTCTCTCTCCCCATAGGATGTTTGATGTCGGCGGCCAGCGTTCAGAGAGAAAGAAATGGATCCACTGTTTCGAAGGTGTGACGGCCATTATCTTCTGTGTGGCCATGAGTGCGTACGACCTGGTGCTGGCTGAGGATGAAGAAATGGTGAGAGCCTCTTAGCTTTCACCCCAGATCAGTTTATAATTCATGAAACTATAAAGAATCAAAGAGGCTGCATTTGTACATTTCTGTACATTTTTTTTAATGGAAAGTAGTCAAAACAGTAATATTGAAAACTATTATTCCTGATGGCAAATCCTTACTCCAGTCGTCATTGTCACATCCTTCAGAAATCATTCTAATATGCTGGTTTGCTTCTCAAGAAACATTTCTTTTTATTATCAATGTTGACGGCTTAATATTTTTGTGAATACGTTGCTTTTCATGATTCTTTGATGAATACAAAGTTAAAGGAGTAGTTCACTTTTGAAAAAACTTTAGCTGATAATTTACTCACCCCCATGTCATCCAAGATGCCAAAGTCATTCTTTCTTCAGTCGAAAAGAAATTTAGGTTTTTGATGAAAACATTCCAGGATTTTTCTCCATATAATGGACTTCAATGGGAACCAAACGGTTCAAGGTCCAAAAGACACTTTCAGTACAAACTGCAAACTGTTCAAAGGGCTTTAAACAATGACGATGAATAAGGGTCTTATCAAGCGAAACGATCACTCATTTAATAAATAAATAAATAACAAAGTTTACGTTTTATAAGCTCAAATGCTCGCCTTGCTCTGTTCTGTGACGCATGTTTGTGACTCTCCTGTTCGAACTCGTTCATCAAAATAAACTTTTTCCAAGTCATTTGGTTCATTCAACGAACAAAACGAACGATTGACTCGAAAGATTCGTTCATTTTGATGAACGAATTCCAACAGGAGAGTCACACAGAACAGAGCAAGGTGACCATTTGAGCTTATAAAACTTAAACTTTTTTTCTGTTTTTAAAAATGAGCGATCGTTTCGCTTGATAAGACCCTTATTCATCTTCTGGAATCGTTTAAAGCCCTTTGAGCAGTTTGCAAAAGTTTTTTCAAAAGTGAACTACTCACTTAAATTGACTAAAAAATGTCTAATTTAAAGGTCTTTACTGTCACTTTTGATCAATTTAATACACAAGTACTAATTTATTTCTTTAAATAAAAATAAATGAATAAAAAAATCTCTCTTACCCAAGCTTTGGAACGGTAGTGTAGTTGCGTCATATTTCAGGCTTTCTTTCATCAAAACAGGCCTGAATAATGAACCGGTTCTTAATTCCACCACAGAATCGAATGCACGAGAGCATGAAGCTCTTCGACAGCATCTGCAACAACAAGTGGTTCACCGAGACCTCCATCATTCTCTTCCTCAACAAGAAAGACCTGTTTGAGCAGAAGATCATACACAGCCCCTTGACCATCTGTTTCCCAGAGTATGCAGGTACTATAAAACAGCCAACTTCCCAATAAATCATCTAAATCAAGTGCACAAGTGCTCCAGAAGTGCTTTTGAGTGCTTCAGTTCAATAAAATGCAAGCTCAGTGCTTTACCTATGCATCAAAGAAAACATGAAATCAATAGACCTTTTTAGTTTCTTAATTGTTACCTGGTCTTTTTATGCTTTAAAATACATTGTTAACGCTTCCTTTTACAGTCCAGTTACCCATGTAAATACTATGTACTTATTTTAATAACTACAATTACTGGGTAATAACTAGTACTAACCCTGAACCTACCCCTAAACCTAACCCTGTTCCATGTACTTACCTTATATTAGCGGTACTTTCTAGGTAAGAACACTGTAAGTACCCTGTAAGTATTAAATTGTTAATATTAATGTAATATAATTTATATTGTAGCATTCATATTAATAATGCATATTAATTATAGGATACAAAAAGTGGGGTACAGAAGCTCATCAAAAAGATCTTCATTTGTGTTCAGAAGATAAACGAAAGTCTTTTTTGGGACGACATAATTAATGACAATTTTCATTTTTGGGTGAACTGGCCCTTCAAACATTACTAACATCGCCTACTTTTTCATGATCCAATCAAATGCTCATAAATCCTACATTATTTCAGGCTGAGTATTCGTTCCACCCTGAATTGCACCACATTACAGAAGTTAAAATGTGTTTCTAATGCCATATTCATATTGTCTTTGAAGCATGCACATATTCCATGAAAAACAGACCTGTACAAACCAGTTTAATTCAGGCATTTCCAGTCTTTGTGAGGCTGTTCACTTCAAGTGCTCATCAAGGGGGTTATTCAAATGAGGGTGTCCGTCAATATTGATATCCAAAAGGCCAGCAATTCATTAGATCCCATGCAGAGTAGTGCACGAGACATCGATCTAACAAAGCAAGCGGCTTTACTGATATCCATCAATTGGGAGAGATCAAGTCATTTTAAGTGTGAATCATTGTGTGAACTTTTTCGATTTCATGTTGTTTTCCAATTTCCAATTCTGGCTTCCTGTCTTTCACTTATTTCCTGTCTTTCCGTCTCCATCCTTTTCACGTTGTGCTTTGCGTTTCCCCTCTCGACAAGGTGCCAACAACTACGACGAGGCCGCAGAGTACATCCGCACCAAGTTTGAGGACCTGAACAAGAAGAAAGAAACCAAGGAGATTTACCCACACTTCACCTGTGCCACAGACACCAAGAACGTGCAGTTCGTTTTCGACGCCGTCACCGACGTCATCATCAAAAACAACCTGAAGGATTGTGGGCTCTTCTAGGGCACAAAAACAGGAAGGTGAGTCGAGGTAAGAAATACACAAAAACCAAAGTCCTGTCTAGTAGTTCTACGACTTTGCTTGGCATTCTAACTTATTTCTCTTCCTCTTTTAGATTACTTGAACAGTTTTGATGACCAGAGGAAGCAGGGGTGGAATACGTCCCGGGCATCTGCTCTGGCCAACCACGACGACTGATTGCTCAGAGGAGCCCGACACAATTTCAATGATTGCCAACAACCTTAGCCTCTGTCCTCCCTCCCTCCGGACACCGTCCCATCATTGTGTTTGACATTTAATATCTGTATTAATAACTTGGGCTACGACACAAATCGCCAACTGTTGTATTATCCATTGTCCATTTGTGTTGTTTATTTTCTCTACTTTTGTTCATTTTTTTGTTTTGTTTCTTCCCTCCCTGAGTAATAGCAGAGGCAACAAAATGTTTTATATGATACTTTCATTTTACTCTAGGGAATATGATGTGCAAATTTTATTCAACTTTTAATTGCATAATGCTTATTTTTTAAACTACCAGCAGGCATTGGATATAGAGTATGATTGAAAAAGGAAAGCGTTTTTTTATGATGTTTACATGACGTCTTTGTTGATAGCAAAATTGAAAGTTTTCCTGCATGACAAAAGATAGCAAATATATCAATACAAGTAATCAGTTCACATCAGCGTAACATTCCTTTTTAAAATTAAATTAAAAAAAAGTACAAAAAAAACAACAAAAAACTTTAAAAAAGCACAAAAAAAGCTTCACAAATGGAGAAAGAACTGCTAAAATGTAACTGATATTTAAAGTAGGTTCGTAACAGTATCTAACAATCTTTTTTCTTCTTTTCTATCTTCTCATTCCTCTTTCTAGCATTCTGTTTGTGCCTTGACTTCCGTTTACAATGGACTTTATTCTGTCCCCCAGTTGTCCTACTGTACGTAAACATTTCTGCTCCAGAAATTTCACACCATGTAAGAATAAATAGTGATTAATAATGGAAATCTAATTGAGAAAAAGGGTAGTGTTTTCTTTTTTTTTGGTAAAGAATAAAGTTCTTTTGAAAGTCCTATATAATGATTTAATTTAAATAAAAGTTCATTCACTAGATGAAGCTCTGCCAGCTGTGGATTTTATTTCAAGTGTGCTTTTTGTGGAGGTTAATAAGTTCACTTCGGTGGCTGAATAATTCATTTAAGATCCAATCGCGGTAATAAAATACACATTTAAGGAGTTGCTTTAGGGCATCAACTGGAACATTTTCTAATTTTAGTATATTATGCTTTAGCTGAAATTGGCTAACCATTACCTGGAGAGGTCTCTAAGAACATTAACTAACTTAATTATTTAAGGAACATTAAGATTAATTTCTTTTCTAAGATCGGACAGCTGGAAGATAAGGCTCGTTGCTGAATTAAACAAGTTACTGTCGAAAGACAGAAAATCTCAGGTTAATTAACGTTAATCGCTGTGTTCGGAGCATATGCTCCTCAAAATTATAATTACATTCATTTGGAAATGTCTCACTCACTGTAATCTAACCTGGGTCCTGAGCTTTCCCATTAAACCTGTACAAATGAATGGAAAATATGGAATGCTGTCTTTTGGCAGACTGACACTGTCATCTAGTGGCTGTTTGTTGAAATTGCACCATACTAGATTAGCCTATTATCAATCTTTTTAACAATTATATCTACATAAACTCACTTCTTATAAACAGATTTGACCCACCTTGTCGTTTTGATCTAATTCTGATGGATTCTGTTCAGTTAGCGTGAGTAGGCCTACTGAAAAGATCACAACAAACCTGAGAAACCCATTTCTCAAATTAATTTGCCGCTCACCTGCCATTCAACAGAAGTTCAGTTAAATCTTATGTTTGACGAACTGGTGTATCGTTCGTGTACACCAAAGAATGGACGATTAAAAGTAAAACTAGCTAAAAATATTAAGTAAAAAAAAAAATTCCAAAACAAAATGTTAGGTGGTTTAGTATATTATTTTCCTTACAAAAAAGTAAATCTGGATCACACAGAATGGACTTTTATGCGTTTTTTTTTTTTTACATGATCGACGACACCGATGTTGACGGTTACATATCGCGCATGCGCACCGCATTTTGCAGCGTTTAATTTGTTTTTTATGTAAAAACGCGCAAAAAAATGACTTTTTAGTGTGTGAATGAACTGCTGGCTGATGTAGAAATACTAATGGTAAGTAGGCTATAGTATTTTGTCAGAAACTGTACGTTTTTATACGGAACATAATGTGTTTATATGTATTTGTTGGGTTCCATTCGCTTTTTATATACACCATGACCATACGCTATATTACAGACATGTCTGACAGTCATGTCTCACATATTTTACAGAAAACCCAAAACAAATAATATTTTTGTATGACTACGGTCATGTGAACGGACAGTGTTGGGGGAAAGGTGGAAAAGAACCTCAAACCACAGGCCTGTGAATCCCACAACTCAGTCACTCAACACGCCATGTCTGGAGGATACAGACACAAACAGGTACTTGCATCTGAAGTAATAGCCAGTATCTATCTAATATATTCGAAGAAAAACAAAAACATAAGTAGGCTGATTGGAAATGCTCACTGTGGTGGTTGTAGTATTTGGAGTGGGTTTGGTGGTGGTCAATTACAGTCACAACTGTAATGGAAGTGACCATTTCAGTGCTGTATTTCCTGAATAGTGACCTCAAACATAGTTGATGTTCAGCTTTGACTGTTGAATTCATAGTAATGATTGTGATGTTAAAATTGGTGATTGTGCAGCTGAAGGGTGACAATGGGAACTACTCCAGTCGCCAGGATGGAGAAGAGAATGGATTTTAATGAGAATGGGTCACAGACTGGAGAGTTATCGTTTACATTCTGTACTATAGGAGAAAGAATAATGTGAACGTCTGCATCACTTAACTTTTCTGAGAAGATAGTGGCTCTCAACTGGTTAGGTGTGACTATGCTACTACAGTAAATGCAGTGCAATATTCTGCAGCAAAAAAGGAATTAAGATTTAAAACAAAATGTTTTCTTCTTTCAAATGCTTATTATGCCCTCTGTCACTTAACAATATGGGTAATACAGGCAGAGTTTGTGTTTTTGTATTCAGTATTCAGCTGGTGAATCACACTTTTGGTGTGATTTTCCAGTTCTGGAGCCAAATACAGCTATCCAACAGATTGAAAAAGCAGGACTGATGCAGCTGGACAATGTGATTATTGTGGAGGGTAATTGAAATAATCATTTAAAATTACATTTGGAGTATAATGGACCATTTATGAGCATTTAAGTTGGGATGATCCATATGATCTCACCTCCGACTGGATCAATGGTGAAACCTGAGTCTCCTCCTGAGATGGCCATTCGGAGGGAGTTAAAGGGCCAGTCTACGACAGGTGTCTTCAGGGAGCGGCAGCTCCAACGGACCCAAAATCTGAAGGTCAAACTCATCTACCGGAGTGACTGTGATCAGGATCTGGATTTCGGCTGGAGAAAAAATGAGACTGGAATAACTTTTGACTGCATTTCATACAGAAATGCATTTTAGTTCATTTGAGCATCTAACTTACTGGGTGAATTCAAAATGTCTTTTTTTTTTTTTTTTTTTTTTTTTTTTGCAATATGGGTGTGTGTGTATGTATTATTGTTATCAAATCAATGGTATCAATGGTAATGGTATGGTAACAGTTGATTTGATGGTATTGATTGACTGTTTTCTGGTACATATTGCTTATTGACTCGTAAGAGACCAATATGAGCTTCTAATAATGAAGAGTCAAATTAAAATGCTGTAAAATTTTAAATTATTTAAATAACTCATACAGGTTTGGAACAATGAGTAAATGATGACAACATTTTCATTTTTTTAACATCAGAAGGTTTTAATATGCATAGAATATTCTGGTTGCTAAAGTCTGCATACTGTCTTACCAAAGACTTTGTAGCCACAATGCTAATATATATATATATATATATATATATATATATATATATATATATATATATATATATATAAATACACTGCTGAATTATTAGAATTTGAAACCTTGCTTTTATTATATATGAAGTACAGTAATAATGCTGAATATATTCATTTGCTTATAATCAGGTGACCTCGATGGTGAAGAAGATGATGTTGGGATTGATGACAGGACCCTCAAACAAAGCTGATGGTGTGACTGAGAGGATCTGAAACTCCAGCAGGACGGCAGGTGAACGAAAGCTTAGAACAGATCACAGATCAGTCATTAAACCTATCATAGCCACTTTTTGTTGCAAAATGACTCAGTGAAGTGATTGTATAAGTATACAGTACGTATAGTTTTACATACTGATTGATTGATTACTTTTATTATCCCCTTAGGGAATCCCCTTAATATGCGTACATATAAGACCAACAATATACAACAAATAAATAGATTTATGTAAAAAAAAAAAAGTGTGGATATGGATGTACGTTTTCACTGAGGTGTGGATATGGATGCACCGTCCCTGCAGAAAGTAACCTAAAGTAATTAAATAAATAAACTTAATTGTTCTATTTCCAGTAGTTGCTCGGGCAGCTTTTAAAATGTAATTTTGCTTATTAGAAAATCTTAAATGACACCAACACATCAAGTTATTAAATATTACACAATACGTGTAAATATTAAAAACAAATACCACCAAATATTGCTGGTAATATTTAATTAATGGTATGGTACACTGATATAACTTACGTGTATAAAGGGAACAATCTATTATAATTGAACACACATTTGATGTCCATATTGTTTTATTTGGAAGGGGAATGGTAAAGTTTGGATGAACTTCTCTCTTTGTGCACTTGGAGATTGGTAAATGTTTGCTTTACACTCCCTTTGTTGCTTGGAAATCTAGAAATGTGCCAGTATAAATTAGTTTAAGGGTCAGGCTGGTCTAGCTGAACTCTGTCCTTATTTTTATATAGATGAAAAGCAAACTGACTGTAGACCTGTAGGATACTGTTGTTATGAACACTCTAACTTTAAGCAGCATGTGTTAGGTTGTTTCTGTTCGGTGAAGGCAAATAATAAAACAAATCTTGAAGACATGCCCGGGTTGCTGACCTGACATAGTAAACTTTTAACACTTCAGGAAGATCACTTTAACAACCACGATGAAGTGGCCATCTTTAACACAATGGGTGGAATCACAGTTTTAGGCGATTGTTCACACTTTTTCTTATATGTAAACTGCATTGCCACACTTCAGCTTTGCATCACAAAAGGATCAACTTTATTGTACAGCCATGTTTTTGTGTGCAAGCCTAATCATCCAAACACTTCTATTCTAACCTACCACAGATTAGGATGGGAGAAAAATAAAGAATGGAAACGTGAATGGGAAGATTTTACTCTAATTACAATAAACACATTGACAATGGCATCAACCCCATGTGGCTTTGTGGGATTTTGGTTGAATTCGGTGAGAAAATAATATATTCGTAGAACTAGGCAAAGTTTATTTAAAATGCAAAAAAGAAAGAATCGGTCGATGCTGCGTTTTCTCTGGCCGCCAGAGGGCGCTGCTGACTCTCACTAACTCTTACTCTTCTGCGTGTCATATGAATATTTACACATTATCAGGGAACATTTCAGTTATACTGAGGGTAAGAGCATTTGAGATTGGCGTCTCTAAAACAGCAGTACATCTTTAACATATTTAAAAATGCGATAATGAGATTCTCAAATGAGCAACTTCGGACGAAGACAAATATGTCTCCTGGCAACCTAAATTAAATCTGACGATGGTTTTCTAATGATTCAACATTGCTGCTTAACGTATAGATTCAGTTTTTAAGCTTAAATGGTCTTTTATGTTAAAATGAAGAAGGTATTAATTAACAAATTGTATTTTTTACGATATTTTAAAACTCGCCAATTCAATGCTTGTTTCATTGTCTTTCATACAAAGAATAGCAATAAAATTGAATAAATATCGTAAGTGCTTATTTATAAATAAATAAAAATTAAGAGTGCATAAAGAATAGCGGGATTATCTACTTGTGTTGGATATTTGCTGTGGTTATTTGGCATCATTGAATATTTTTATAATTTGAGTGAGGGTGGAAACGAGCGCTCAGATTTCAGGCGAGCTCTGATTGGCTCCAGCTGCGATCATTTGATTGGTTTGCGGCGCGATGCTGCGCTGTGATTGGCTGAGACGCGCACGCTAGAATGACACAGACGCACATTATATGAGCTTGTCTGCAGTGAGGGGCTCATGATCTGGAGTTTGAGTCACAACAGCCACATCTGCACTGCCTGGATTGTACTGATTTTGTGCTTCACAACAAATGTAAGTGCAAGACTTCGTTCCACATTTAATCAGCTTCATGCATGATTTTTTTTTACCAGATAAAAGTTACTTTTGTTTTCCTCATTATTAAAATGCAACGTATTTATTGCTTTATTTAACTTTTTTTTGCTTTATTTAACTATTGCAAAGCATGATGTTTCATGAAACATTTTTTTTTTTTCAGGAGTATTTAAAGTTACTGGATTTTTGATTGTCATCATTCCACAATCATGGTAAGCATGCCTCTAAATCATCACCTCTCCACACTTTTGTCTTGTTAATTGCAATAGATTGTTTACTCTGTAGAAGTACACTGATTGGTCATCACTTTACATTATGTGCAGCAAAGGATTAGTTATTGTGAAGTAATGTCCGTTGCTGAAATTTTAGCATATGGAATGACATCTGGACCTCATGCCAATCTGTGCATATAAATAATGCCAGTCACTCGACCCCGTCTGCATGCTATTATTGCTGTGTTGTTCACATGGTATCCACACTCTGTGTGTTTTTAAGCTGTTTTGTCAATTTAGATACAAATTTCAGAAAATATGTAAAAAAAAAAAAAAAAAAAAAAAAAAAGATCTGTATCTGGCCAAAAAACAGAAAAGTTTCCCAAAGAGGGAAGATGTTGGCACTCACAGTTTGGAAAAAATGCTCATGGATTAGAGTATTTCAGACAAATTAAAACAGAATTAGGCACTTGCATTACTGTGCTGGTTTTGTTTATGATGAGTTATTTGAAATGAATATGCATTGGGGTGAATGCAACTACATCAAACATGGCAGTAGTAGCATTTATTAGTTAAGTTAGGAAGTGGGACTTGTTGTCAAGAACCTTTTGAGACTTTTCTGGTCATATTTCAACTTTCCATATTTTATTTTACTTTCTATGAATAAATGATAGCAAGTAGTAGTAGTATTGAAATTGCAATTTACTCATTTCATCCACAAATGAGGAATTTATTGCTTTTCCATTTCTTGATTATGATTTGTGTGTATGTTAATGTTTGTGTACATGTTTCTGACAGCATGGATGGAAGGTGTGGTAATTACTCTATTGAAAAGATATATTTCAGGTGTGGCTAGTAACAGGTTTATTCTAACCGATTGGTAGTAGTCATCCATCCTTTTTGATAGCTGGGCGTGAGTGTGTCTACACCATGTGCATTCATCGGTTGTTAAGTTTCCCTCTACCTAGAATAGAGTGGTTTTTCAGCTCCTCCAGATAAATAGAGCCATGCCCTCTCTAACAGTGCAGGTCCAAGCCTGTTTAGGGAGCATGATTAGTCAATCAAAGGAATACAAAACCTAAAAGAGGTTGACCCAAATTTAATTTAGTGGCGGTTATCTTCTAATTGTAGCTTGAGTTTAATTAAAATATAAGTATGTTTTTGCATTTCAAAGTTTTCGCACGGTTTCTTACTGTTTCTTTCTGTCTCTTTGCAGTTGTGTCTACAGGAATCTGGTGACTGTCTACGGGAACAGATGCGTTATATGATGAGATCCCTGCAGGATCTAAAGCATTTGCGGCGGAGCTGCGCAGCGCCCCCTGTCGGACCTCCGGTGAGGTTGCGTGCTTGCAAGCAGCTGATAGCCCAGCGAGAACGTCGAGCACGCTTGAGGATCAGCGATGCCAGTGAGGCGAGCAGCTACGACTCTGCCTGCTGTCTGTCTAGCTCTCTAGAGGAGGAGGACACCGCCGGCGACCCATCGGCTGTTAGCTCACCGAGCAGCGAGCGAAGTCTGGAGTTTGACTCGGGTTACTCTGAGGCCTCCTGGCAGGATGAAGGAGTGGTGTTACGGCGCGCCAAAAACATCCGCGTATCTTCATCTGCGTGTCTTCGCACCAACCAGGCCGCCAACTCCAGAGTGCGTCCGAAGTCAACTTCCGACGCTTGCTTGGAAAGTTGGACGGCGTTTGAGACCGCAAGTGACCCGGATGATTGGACTACGTCACTACTCACCCGTGGGCGTAACCGGCAGCCGCTAGTGCTGGGAGACAACAGCTTCGCTGATCTCATTCAGAACTGGATGGACTTACCGGAATGTCCGGAACAGACGGAACAAAAGCACAGTTCTGGACGCAGTTTCGCTAAAGACTTCATGGTAAATGTCAAACGGAGGATAGCCGGGATTTCGCGGAGTGCTGATGGGCGAAGAAAGTCGTCAGATGGTACAAAGCTGAGCAAATCAATTGTGGCTCCCAAACGACTTTCTTGCCAAGTTGACGTACAACACAAAATGCCATTCTTCTATAAATCTCACACAGGTCTGAACGAACTTGACACAGATTTCTTCAAGTTTACAGCTCTCATGAAATCTGGAAGCAGAATGCCCATTGTCTGTAATGACATTATTGGGTACATATGACTAAAAACTGGGCAATATCTAAATGGACAATATCTCCTGGAGAGATTAATTTTTTTTTATATATATATAAGATGCTTTGTCCGTAATGCTATGTAGAATGCACAAAAATAAAAAAAGTACAAAATAATACTGGTCATTGCATTGCTCTTGATGGTGGCCTCAATGAGCTTGATGAATGAAAGGAAATTCATGCAGCTAACAGGATTTTTTGTCTGCTCAGCCTGTCATTATCGCAAAAAAACAGACAGGGTCCAGACATTAAGACAAGGGGTCTTATTTTACCCTGAAGGGGTTTATTTTGTGATAATGACCGGATGTGATAACCGGTGAAAAAGGCTTTTTTAAAAAAAAAATTAATTACTTATATTCAGCAAGGACACATTACATTGATCAAAAGTGACAGTAAAGACATTTATAGTTGCAGTTCTTTTAAACTTTCTATACATTAAAAAATCGTATTTACTTATTTAACTTATACAAAAATGTATCAAGGTTTCCACAAACATATTAAACAGCCCAACTGTTTTCAACGTTTATAATATTTAATATTCTTAAACATCATATTAGAATGATATTTGAAGGATCACGTGACAATAAAGACTGGATTATGTATATTAAAATAGAATATATATATATATTGATGCAAGTGGAATTTTTATTTTATTATATTACGAAACATTTTTGAATGTGCAGTGTCTGTACTTGTTCAGTTATAACCTTTAACCAGTTTTTGTTATTATGAACAGCTGAAATTATTTTTAGCAGCTTGCAGCAGTGGACAGGAACGCAGTGTTCCTTTGACTCCAACTTCTTGCTTTTTGGCCTTTCTGGAGTGGAAAAAAGCAGAAAGATCTTTAGTAATGGCAGAAAGGCTGTATCAACACAAATATCTCAGGTGGCCTCAGCAGCTTGTGTTAAATGAGGTAACCCTTCTTGTGTCCCTTCACGACCCAATAGGGAACAATCTGCAGCAGCTGGTTAGAGGTAGAAGACGTTGACTTTAGCTTCATTAAGCTTTAGAGTGCCTCAGTTATCAGACTAATGCATCCTGCAACACCACAACTTGTGCCAGCTCATAGGGAAATGTCTGCTTAGAGACTTATTAATCATTTTTGGTTTGTTTGAAAGACTTGCAGTCACAGATGGTGACCGCAGAGTCATAAAAGAAAATAAAACTCCTATACTGAAGGCTGTTCTCACCGTATGATGTCAGAGTTATTATTTTCGAGATAATACCAGGAATTAATGACAAATGCGTAGCAGCCTGCTATATTTGTGTTTCAAGTGTTACAGTTAAGATCACAACTGACCTTGTAAGGTGAGAGCGAGAGAATACTCAGTTGGGTATCAGTATGTTGTTTATCTCAGCCTTTGTGTGGAAAAAGTGAATTATTGCAACAGTAAAATCAGGCCGTAACCTACCATGCTTATATATATATATAAAAAAATATATATTTAATGGGCTTTCTTTTTCCATTGAGGTTACATGGAACAGATGGACAGAGTTTCTGGTGTACAAGTGGAAACAGGGAATTGCACTTAGGGCTTAGTGGAATACATAACGGCCAACAAATTCCTGCCTGAGGTTTTAAGAATATCCAGGAGCCTCGTGCCTCACTCCTTGGAGAGAATTTTTGCAATGTGACTTCAAAATGATTTAAATAACTAATGGAGAAGAACAAAAGATTCATGGAGCCCGGCCAACTTGAATATTTCATTTTTCTACATAGAAAAAGTGTGTGATTTATAGATTTATAATTTAGTGCAAACCTTTCCTCCTATAACCTATGCTTTTATAATCTATATCAGTATGTTGTTTGTAGTCTAATATTTATAGTAAACTATTTTTTAATTTGGTGCAGTGTTCAAAAAGTCCACCATTCATTTCCTTATCATAGTGTGCAGATGTGTGTATTCGTAGTTTTAAAGGCCCTAAAAAATGATCTACGTAAATATGCATTCACTACAAAAGCTCATTTTCACTCGTTGTTTTCTAAAATGAGCAATTCATAAATCACTGCGTGCAAGCATTGCATTTTCAATATTGCCATTAGGCGTGGAAGCTTATTTCCGCCATGGAATAAAAAATGTAATTGCGACTTTTTATCTCACAATTCTGACTTTTTTCTCGCAATTGCAAGTTTACATCTCACGATTCTTACTTTTTTCTTAGAATTGCGTGAAATAAAGTCGCAATTGCGTGTTATAAAGTCAGAATTGTGTGATTGTAAAGGCGCAGTTTCAAGAAATAAACCCACAGTTTTGACTTTATATCACGCAATTGTTAATTATAAAGTCAGAATTGAGAAATATATATATATTTTTAATTTCTTCTATTGTCAAATATTTTTTAAGTCAACTATGTCATGGTTTGCAACAGTTTCAAGTGTAAATAAATCTTGCATAGCTATTTAGTTAAACTAGATTTAAAAAAGCTGAATTTTTTTAGCTAACTACCTAAATTATAGCACGTTTGGTTCAATGGCACAGACTATTTTCCCCTTGAGGACTGAGGTTTGTTTCTGCCAGAGTAAAGTTTAGTAAAGTTTCGCGTAGCCAGACATTCAGACTGACTGCAGAAGGTCTGGACTCCATCGCCGCAGGCCAAGATCTGACCTGCAAGTTAAGCAAACAACCACAGTTCGTTTTGTTCAGCTTCTTGTTTGGGGATGTGAAAATGTAATGGATGTAATGCCATATGCATCAGGCATCCGTGGGTGTGACGTCTGAGGCTGAGACATATAGAACTTTACACTTACAATGCAGTCATCAGGCATTTGCATACTTGTCTACTTGTTTATAGTCTAAGTCTGACAGATTCTTATGTTTTCACAAAATGTATTTAGTTCGGGTTAGGAAAGACTGAAATGCTGGTAATGTTAAGATTCCTCACATGCATGGAAGCTCTATTGGTGGTGTTAAAGCTCTTGTGCGAAGGTAAGCGTTGAATGTGTGCCAGCTTTTACAGAGTGTAAGTGTGTGTGGAGTGTGTTAATTGAAGTAAACGTGTAAGTGTGTGAAGGGGCCAGATGTCAGTGACTTCAAACATTGAACAAGTCAACTCAGACCAGATGCACAATCATCACGCTGTCTGTGTTGGCAAACACTGTTGAGAAGCTCCCAGCTCTTTTTCAAATACATCTAAAATTAACAACAGCACACGACTGCCACCATCACTGTGTGTTTACCACGATGACTCACTGTGTCCTCGTCACTCGAACCCTTCCGATATTGCTTTGCATTTGGACAAAATCACCACATGATCCATTTTATTATAAAACATTTGGGATGCTTCTGCAGTCTGATCTAAAAATCTGCTCATTTTCCAGTGTATTAACAACCGTTGAATTCTCAATGCTGGTTGAGAGGTTGTTAAACACATTGTGGACATCTGCAATGGAAATGTGGGCTGACTCTGGTGGTCATAGACCTTACAATAGAGTCTGAATTGAGATAGACTCATTCAACAGCAGCCAATCAGCCAAGCATTAACATCTGATGACACAGAGATGTCACTTTTAGACCAAGCGTTAACGCCTTTGTCAATGGGAGAGGGAGGAACGGGAGGATGCTTGTCTGTTTAATAGGTTTAAGAGCTAGAGAAGTAAGGGTAAATCCCTGTTTTAAATCTATAATGTGCGTTGATTGTTTAAAACACTTCCGTTTAATATATTATGGGTGTTTTTCCACAATTCCTTTGAAACTGGATAAATAAGTCTCAAGATTGTAGTGATGCACCCAGGAAATGACATCGAACTGTTGGAACGTTTCATAAAACGTGACTGGTGAAGTAGGGCGAATTAAAAGCAATGAAGGAAACGTGTCCGGACTCGCCAACTAATGTTTGTTGTCTGTGCATGGGTCGGCTGCTATTCATGAAAAGAAAACTATCCTATTTTTTTTTTCTGTCTTTTCTGTTCATACACCCCCACTCGCCCCCCTCATTAAAAGCAGAGTTCACCTCCTAAATTAGGATCCTGGTCCATAATAGTCAGTCAACCAGCCGCTAATGGCCTGGCAATGTCAGGAAAATGTTAATGCACACATTAGTGCTTTGTGTGTGTGTGTGCAGATGTGTACATTACTGCTTCTACATGTTCTTCACTGGATAATTAGACATCAGTGCATTTGGGCTCACTCGAATTGTACATTTATATATAAAAGCCTTTAAAACACACACATGCACACAATGTGAGCTACATTTTAAAGGAGAATGCACTATATTAATACACTGCAATTTGAGTAATGCAGCTCAGTGGTGAAATGAAATGTGTGCAGACAGACTCTCTTAGACAAAATGTGGACATGCTGCCTTTTATATTCACATTTTACTTTATGGGATATTATAAAATTGGCCTTTAATTATTTAATTTGTGGAGGGCTAAATTGGTGTCGCATGGCCTGAAACTGTTTTTTAGCTGAAAATGTTTCATTACAATGTGGTAAATAGTACATAAATGAGCATGAAGACATCAGGATCTGTACTTATTGTTTTACGCAGTCTTTGTTTGGTCCGGCCCGGTCAATTGAGGATAAATGCATGGCAAGGCATCTGCAGGTTTTCGAACCCAGGTGAATATGATGAATGCCCATCTCTCTGCAGGTTCTCTGGGTAAACATAGTGGATTCTGGGTAAACAAGAATCAGTCAGGGTGAAAACCAAAGCTGTCACAGAGGTCAATCCCTCCCCTCCTTTTGAGAGACCTACCTTCAGTAGAGAAAATCAATTTTATTTGCTGCTGACAAGATTTGAACAAAGCTGTAATTGCACCACTTGAATTTTGGGGGGGAAATGGTCTTTTTGTGGACATTAAGTTGTGGACAACACATGTGGACATTAAGTTGTACAAAAATATGCTTTGTTTGATTTCAACACAACCCTTGTGCTGTTCCATATGTCCATGTAGATTGAATTGAAGTCGCATCTGTAACCTAACGTTGAAGTTCATTGGGAAAAACAGGCCTGAAGGCCGAACTGAAGAGATATCCCACGAGGCTTTGCAGTGCTGCTCTTGAGTTCTCATGGTCATGAGGAAGGCCAAACATGGCCTTCAGGGTCACAGGCCATTTCCCTCTGCTTGCCAAACATGATCTTTCACAGGCCTATAATAAATTGTTGAACACAAAGACAGACTCTGCTATGAAGTTGTAATACTCAGAAACTGTGGTTTATTTTTCTTACCTTTGAGAATGTAAATCTTGGTCAGGGTTGGTCAGCAGGGTTAACTGTGTGAATGTTGTTTTGTTTTAATTCCGTTTCAGTTCAAAAGGAAACGGAGAAGAACAAAACAAGACATTACGATGTATTAAAAGCCAATAAAAAAGATATACGTTTTAAGACTTGATTTGAATGCAGATAAAGTAGAAGCAGCCTTAATGTGGTTTGGAACGCTCTTCCATCAAGGTTTGAGCAGCCACAGACAAATCTATATTAACACTTTAAAGGGATACTCCACTTTTTTTGGAAATAGGCTCATTTTACCACTCCCCCAGAGTTAAACAGTTGAGTTTTACCGTTTTCAAATCAATTCAGCTGATTTTCTGATATTTAGAAGAATATCTGTAACCAGACAGTTTCTGGTCTAATTGACTTCCATAGTAGGGAAAAAATATACTATGTCAATGAGACCAGAAACTGTTTGTTTACTGATATTCTTCTAAATATCAGAAAATCAGCCCAACAGCGTTCATAAATACGCTGAAAAGCGATTATGCGTGTTGATGGCACGCCAAAAATGAAAATATGAATTGGCGTGTCATACATACGCCATTGATATACCATACTAGATTCCAGCTTCCAGAGACTTTTTGGATAGAAACAGCTTAATTTGTGCAAGCAAACAGAGACAACAGGAATAAGTTTATTAATCTTGAGTTAATTGTCAAACTCCACACCCAAATTCCTCACAGAAGGAGAAACAAAAGGTTGTAGATATCCAAGATCGATCTTGTTACCTCCCGGAGAAACAGATTCACAATCATGAATGCAAATGGGTGCTGTTTCAGATCAGTATCCCTCCCAGACTATAAGTAAGATCAATCTTAAAGACTTAAGGGTTGTCCACACCAAGATGGATAAATATAGTTTTAATTGTCTAATCTCTAATTATGAAAATTAGGAAGTTCACACCAGCTGTAATGGTAACGACGCAGAGGAGTAATAATTTTGGAATCATTTTCATCATTATCTGGTGAGCAATAAAAAGATTTTAAAAGTCAGACGACTTAACAGTGCACTCTTAGAATAAACCGAATGCTATCATGCGTTGGTGTGAATGCTAACACACACAACACACATCCGATATCATTGCAACTGTTTACAGAAATGACAGCTGATGAAAGATAAAAACATTTACAGCCAATCAGAACTCACCAAACGACAAAATTGCAGCTCACTGTTATAATCAACAGAACGTTATCGTTGTAGTTGTAATTATAGGTATTGTTCTTTAGTGTGTAAACTAAATTTTGCTGAAAGTTTAAGCTATCCTGGTTTTATAATGTATTTTGGATATTTGTTTCTTTCATATTTAGTGAATCATCAACTTAGCCTATTAAAATGCATTTTGAGAGCAAATGGCTGCAATAAAATGCTGATTTGCGATAAATTGACAATAGCAATAAAATGCGAGATTTTTGTTTAATCTCAACATAAATCTAGGAATGTCCTTTTAATGTTATTATTGTAGGTACAAACTTTTAGTTCGAGACTTTTTTCATGAAATGGCAAGTTTATATCTTTCAATATGGATATCTTCCATGCAATACAGTAGAGATGAGTAACGAACTCAACATAAAGATATACTATTAATATTATGAAAACATTCAGGAAATAAAACTAACATTATAAGAATGTTCCAAAATGTTTTATTAGAACGTTTTCTCTAAATTACAAGAACGAATGTTAACTTTTAAGAACGTTTTGTCCGAACATTTGCATAACTATTAAAAAACGTAATTGAAATGATCTTGGGTCGAACGTTCCCTGTTAGTTAGGATATTGGTAAGGCAAGGCAAGTTTATTTATATAGCACATTTCATACACAATGGCAATTCAAAGTGCTTTACATAGAATAAATTAAAATAATTTCTTCTAAAAAATCTGAGTGTACCATCTCATTCGCAGATTCTTTGTACGGAGGTCAGTTGCTGGACAGTCATATGATTACTTACAACATTAAGGTTGAAAATCTTATCTGTGGTGGCTGAGGCAGACAAAGTCTCTTATGTTTCCTGTGGTGTCACAATGAAGACAGATGATCGTCCAGTGCCAAAAGTTAAGTAGAGAGAAAGGAGTTTTTCTACAGAAAGAGAATAACACAGGATAAGATATATGATGAATTGGTACAGAATTCAACTCATTGCTGTTGCTTTTCTTTCCGATTGGCAGTTATTCTTTATTTACTTTCACTTATGCTTCTTTTTTTACAATTATCCAAGAGAGCAAATCTGTGGAAATATGTGTGTGAGTAGCAAAAACCCTCAGGCTGTTCCACGTTACAGATCCAGAATCCTTAGAGTCACGTTCGCCGCATCAGTATCAGGCATGATCTGAATTTACTGCGGTTTAGTAGACTTGTGGAAAAAGGGGAAAGAAAAAAGACAACTTTGGCCAACACAGATGCATATACACACCTAATTTAGGAAGAATGGAAAAAACACGCTCACACCTGGACACAGTTCAGTTCCCGTTACTTCTTTCATTGGGTTTCATTGTTGTTTATAAGTTCCAAAAATGTTCTTAAAGTCATTCTGGCTTTTGATACATACAACCATACAATTGAACGAAGCCATTATGAATGCATATTGTAAACATACACAAATATGCATTTTTTTTGTTAGTTTCTTGTCAGATGTTTATTCTGTTATTACTATTAGAAGGAAAAATTTACAAATGAGATCCCTTTAAAGTCACAATGTAATGAGGTAAAGCGACGGATCTTTCTTTGGTATGTACATCCACGTGAAAGTGATTATCAAAAAGAAAAAAAATGTAGGACAGGGACTTGTTTCTATCCGTCGGTTATTGATTGAATGGAGGCTGAAAGTGAGCATGCAGTCAGCTGTAAGAAAGAGGCAGAAAGGATTGAAGTCAGGCATACATCACTGGAAGATCGAGTTATCACATTTTGATATCACATTTTCATTTAGAGAAACAGATGGATGAATCGTTCACAGTTAAATCAGTAACATGCATTTAGAAAATGCAATTCAATTCAGTTTTTCTCCTCAGTGAGATTCTCAGATGTTTCTCTTGAGTAAAAGAAGAAAAGTTATGTTTAGAGTAAGATGTGTTTTGCTTGAACACAAATTGTTAGCATATAGTTGCTGGCACTGAGAGGATTTCTCTGATGCTACATTTCTAAATATCGCTACCGTGAACTGAAGCTGTGTCACATGTGCTTTAGGTCAGAGGTGAGATTGTGTTTGTTTGAACGTTTATGCCTCTTTACAGCCACAATAAGCAGAAGGTGCCACTGTGGACACATAGAGGGAATGCTCCACATTCCTCCATGTCTTCGCTATAAAGATCCGACTGTATATGTGTGTGCTGTGCTTGTCCTCAATAGCTGAACAAACGCCTTTAGATTCCTGACAGATTCTTTCACATTTTGGCTGACTGTTGTGTTTATTGAAAAACAACGCATATCACATATTTGACTATGGCTTTTTTATTTAGAGCCCAATTGTGGGGTCTAATTGTGATTTCATTTTTCTGCAAAAAATTGCGATAAAAAACTGGGTTTCTGTGCTTGTTTGTAAGGCTGTACAATTTGTCCAAAATTTGTGATTATATATTAATGGCTATAAAATAATACTAACAATTACAACTGTAAAATTGCATGTCCGAGTGATTGTACGTGTATGTACACGCCGTTAAATGTCTGAGCGAAATGAAGCGAAATTTAGATCTACATCTGGGGAGCGATATTTTTTTTCTTAGGATGGTAGGGGAAGACTCATAAATGCTATTAACCCCAGTGACGGGTAGGTTTAGGGACGTAATGTAATGTTAAGTCAATGGCGTTCATAAACACGCTGAAAAGCGATTATGCGTGTTGATAGCACGCCAAAAATGGAAATACGAATTGGTGTGTCATATACGCGCCATTTCATAAGATCATTCAGCCATTTTGTTTTAATAATCACACACAGTGATTTCATTTTCTTTTTGATTAATCGTGGAGCCCTACTTTTATGCATATTTCACCAAGGGAACGTTTACACGACAATGATGTACTAAAAACGGACATGTTTTTCCTTGTGACAACGATCCTGCGCAAAATGTTTAAAAACGCTGTAATATGTTGACTGGCCAGTAGTTGGCGATGTCAGTTTTGTAAAGAAACATTACGCGCCTATAGATTGAACACGTAAATGCTTATGACATCACCGTTTTCAATTTTTTCTTTTTTTGTCGTTTACACAGAAGCAATAACAGTATCATTTTTAAAAACGATCACTTTGAAACCCTTTTTAAAAACTTTGCTTTTACAGGCCCCCAAAACACCGTTGTCATGTAAATTAACAGCTTATTTGCATACAAAAGTTTTTGTTTTGAGTTGAAAAAGGTGTCATGTAAGTGGTCCTTTAATCAACACCTCTAAAGTCTGCTGAATTATGTGTTCTAGAGCTTGTGATAATGTTTAACACAGATTAGCACCATTATATAACAAAAAATAACGTCTCTAAATCTGTCATTTTTTAAAACACGACAGATGGAAAGGACAAAAAAACTGTGAAGTGCCTAATGACATCTTGTCCCATTTCCCCTGTCCATTTAATCATTCATAGGAATCATCAGCATATGAATGCCAGTCAGTCAGCGCACGACTTGACGCGTTAAGCTTTCCACTTGCGTAATATGCTTTTATCACATTCATTCATATTCATCTGAACCTGAAGAATCAAGTGGTGTTATGAACAACCACGGACGCCACAATGTGGGCCGTGACCTCTACTGACCCACAATGCTTTTCATTAGCAGAGAATCAGCCCGGCTGATGTCTGAAACACAGGAAATGGTTTGGAATGGAGGAGTGGATGTTCTTCTGGCCTTGCCACAGTTGGAATGGGACTCATAGTGATAAGGACACACACACTCTCTTTATTTATTGCGCTCACTCTCTCTCTCTTATACACACACACACAAAGCCGGTTCTGTTGAGCTCTGTGGCTGGCTGCAGGGGTGTAAAGTGCAGATGAACAGTGATCAGCCGCCGGTGGTGACCATGATGTCACCCTGTGTGGCCACATAAAGACTAGCTTTGGGAGACGGAAGCTGAGGTCAGAGTCCCGGCCCTGATGTGGAGCGTCTCTGTGGCGGACAGTAGAATAGACATGTCAAGCGGTGGCCCACATAGAAGAGACTGACTCAGTATGTTACAGCCTGAATGAGAGAGAGAAAGTATTGGGTGTATGTTTGTATCTTCTTAAAGTGTCTTCCTATGTGTCTGAATATTCAATTCAGATTTGAAGATCAATCTGCTCTTATTAGTTTTCATTGAATTTAAGCTCTAGTAGCTGTCACACTGTCTTACACTAATAATTTAATCTTTAGCAAAACTCCAATTTGATACTGTACCTTGTTATGTTGTAGCATTTCAAATGACCGATTTTAGTTTTTAGTTTATTATTATTGTTTTTAAGACAAAATAGTATAGAATATAAGCCATTTATTAGTTGCCGGCCATAACATCATAACTGAAGAAAATTAAAAAATTGGTTTATTGCCCATTTTACAGCCAGAATAATTTCTACAAAAATCATGTTTACAGTCATGCACTTATTGTGGATGTCAGTGAACGAGGTAATGAATTAAAGTATGTTTTAACAGAAAGATATTTATTATATTATATTATATTATATTATATTATATTATATTATATTATATTATATGTTATATTATATTATATTATATTATATTATATTATATTATATTATATTATATTATATTATATTATATTATATTATATTATATTATATTATATATTACATATATTATTATATTATATCAAAGTGCACAGATACCAGAAAGCTAATTTTTACATTAGAGAAAAGTTCACCCATAGCAAATATGTCCTTTTTAGCCAGCAATAAAAGCCATACTGTTTCGTTGTAAGTGTATTACTGTAAACCTTTTTTTTTTGCCTGTTTTTACAAACATGACGGGTTAAAATTACCAGAGCATTCCTTAAAGTATCTCCTAATTGCTTAAGTGCATTTGTATTTCCCTCCAAATTATTTCTCCAAACAAGAGCTGCTTTTTCTGTGGATACTCAAGAGTATTATATGACCAGACATGACGGCTTGATTTCTGCCCTCACACAACAGCTCCATTGCTGCAATAGCATTCTCATTAAGATAAACGCTTGGTGATCATTGCTAAGCCTGAGCGATGATGTAATACTGTATTGATGCTCTCTTTGGGTTAAGCTCAATAGCTCTTGTATAAGAGCTGTCCGCTTGTCTGTATGGGTGGCAATGGCCGAAGAGGAAGTCAGCGGGCAGTCTCGTAGCCTAGAGAGAGAAGGAGCGAGGAAAAGGGAAAAAAAGAGGGAGACAGGGTCTTGTGAAGGGTCACATGGCAGCCGCACTAACCGTATGACCTCGGTGTGGATAATGCTTTTTCACAACCAAAGCATTCACATTCCTCCTCTCTTTCTCCATTACATTTTTACATGTGATATTTTGGGTTTTTGCCATTTTATTTAAATTATAGCTACATACAAGCTACAATCTATCTATCTATAAAACAGAGGCAGTGGCTACTAGAATAAAATCAGTTTGCACATGGCCTATGCTATCTTAAATATCTTAATCCAGCAGTAAAGGTTTAGCTTCTTGATTGATGTTGTCATCCAGGCGTATCGCTTATAATTGCTGGGGTTGAAATGCTTTAAAAAATGTTGTCTTTCTGCACCAAATTAAGCTCTGGTGTAGCTATTCCTTTGCTGATTAACTACAGCTTTTCTTGACAATCTTGAAAACCAACAAGATAATAAATTGGCAGCGATGTCCTCATTAACATTGCGTTTTCCATAGTGAATAGCGCTTGAGCTGAGAGGGTTCGAAGGATAGATAGTGAGTGTGTCCGGACATCCACAGCCTCAAACTCACCTGTCAAACTATTATACACACAAGAAATTAGCCAAACAATTGAGCACCACCTTCATGTCGGAAGCACAACCGTGATGCTCTCCAGGTAGTAAGGTCTATAGGTTTCAAAACAGCTAAAATCTTCATATCTGGGAAAGATTATAAACTTTATTGACTGTTAAAAGTTACTAATTGCAATTTCATCAACTTTCATCTCATTTCTGTCTAATTGAACAGCATGTAGGACAGATGTTTTTCTTGAAAGACTGATTCAGTTGTTTTATTATTTTCTTTTTAATTCTGTCAGTCACATTGACTAGAATTTCAAGTGCTGCAGCTTCAGTCAAAACCAACGGATAATCAAAGCACAACTGGTTTGGTAAGAGAGAATCAACGATACGGGTAAAGCTTTTATAATGATACCATTTTTAATTAACTGCTCCCAGAAATACTCTTTTCTAATGTTTTTTATTAAATAATTTATTACAATTAGCATACAATTACCATTGTCCTTTCTGGAAAAATGAAAGTTTCTCCCTCTCTTTCTTCGCTACCCTTTTATAGTCTCTTAACGCTACAAGGAGAAACCAGTTGAAACTGATTGTGAGAAATGAGAATCACACATTCACAATCTCCCGAAGTTGGACTCTAAGCAGTCATGTGGGGGATTGTTTCATTTTGTCCCTTATTATCTAACATAGCATCATTTGATCACTTTATTTAAAAGATAGATATTAAGTTATCTAATCTGTTTAAGGGTTAATTTGATACCACACAGTGTCCTCTGTGTTTAGCTTCATTGATCCTTTTCCTTGAATCTGGGTGTATTCTTGACTGGTAGGACTCATTTTAGATTTAGCATTAGCATAAACCAGTTATCTCAAACCAGTCAGCGGGGGCAATGCCACATGTGAGGAAGGACCGTCACCCTATGGCATTTGATTGTGTTTTAACGGTGTAACGGTGGAGTGTGTGAAATTGAGTTGAGTCAGCGAGGAAGTGACAGTGACGGTACCGCTACAGGGCACAAAGGATCGTGGGAATCGACCGTTGTGGAGATACCTGCAGAACCAGCTATATATGCAAACGAGTAGGAAAACGTAGACAAAAATAGCATCCAGAAATTCCCATTATTAACTGTATAATGGGTGTGATAAGTGTAATATTTTCTGAAGAAAATGTGAATGGTGCTTGCCCATGCAAAAATCACTGCTGCAATGCTAGAGTTAGCCTGATTTTCCCAATATTTTATATGAAATTGCTAACTTGTTTTGAGTGGTTTCTTGGCCTAATGGGTTCAGAGTAGTGATGTGAAAGACTAGTCGACTAAACGATACTAAAATTTGCAAGGAAGATAACAAAGTGAAAAAAGCAAATGCATTTTTTGAATGCATTGGCAGGATGTGAGACGGGGTCATGCCACTGATGACCATTCCCTTCTTTTCATTAGGCTCGTGGGTAGCCGTAGGGCAGACAACATCAATAGCTACTAACATCTGACAGCACAGACTGACCACTGTCTGCCTAATTACCCTGACCCGAGATCTGACCCTACACTGCCCCTGCTGAGAGCCCATCAGCCATTACTGTCCGCTGTACGACACCAAACACAAATACTGCCTTGAGCTTTCACTGTGCCCTTTACCCTCATGATTTGATTCAGCATTTCATGTGTAGTGTCTCACTTTTCATATCAGCATTCAAGACTGGAAGTATTCTTTTATGATTTTACATGGATAATTGCATGAGGTGATATTTTACGCTTTTCTAGACTTGTTTTCTAGACTCTTGAAGTCTGGGAAAGCTTTTTAAAAATGTATAATAATGTTTATATGTCCATGCAGTGTTTATAATTTGATTTAAGAAAAACCATGTTCAAATTTATACAGTACGTCAGCACCAGTGCTGAGTATTTTTTCCTTAAAATTGCAGTGAAACAAATACAGTGTCAAAAATGTGGTTTGAGACAACACAAACTATCTGTAACCAATCAGGTCAACGTGTGGTTGTCAAAGAGTGGATGTCTTAGCTGAAGTATGTTTACATTTGTGCTGTATGGTAACTTTCTCTTTCCTGAAAATTATCATTCAGGACAACCGATGCATGACTTGAATTGAACATCTCAGACAAACATCCGTGACTGAGAGATTCTTGGATTTCAGGAAATTTGACGATCTGCTTTGTTGATTAATGTGTTACTATTGATCACAGAAAATAGGGTGATGCACACAAATGCTTTCCCAAAACCTTTAGTTTAAGTATTAAACTTTGACGTCTTGCACTAGACATATAGCAAGATGAGAGCCTGGGTTCTCCCAAGGTTTTTTTTTCTCCATTGGGTCACCTTCGCCATTGAGTTTTTCGGTTCCTTGCCACCGTTGCCTTTGGCTTGCTCAGTTGGGGATATTCAAATGAATTAACCAATCAGTAATACCCTTGATCAGCTCTACCAAACATGGATGTTTTTCCACTAAGAAACGAACATTGTTGTTATCTTTTAATTGATACTGTGAAGTTGCATTGATGAAAAGCGCTATATAAATGCACTTGACTTGACATAAATGATTCCTCAAATCAAGTCTGATTTGGAGAATACTATCAGATTAGCGACCAGACTAACAATTTTAACCTGTCAGGTGATAAAACAAGTGCAAAAATCATTAAAGGATGGATCAGGACTTTACTGACCAGAATATCTAATTGTGGTCTCAAATTAGTAGTCGACTGAATGACAAAATTCAGTTGAATAGTCAAGAAGGGACTGACAGATCTCATGTGACTTATTATTATCAGCCTGAGTTTATTTTCTGACACCTGTAGCGGTTCAGTGCCATCGACAATTACAGGTGTGTGCCGGACGTGTTGTTTGGATTTGGCTATACCTGTTGATTGTTCCCCAGTGACCTAAACAAGATGGGACAAGTGTTTCTGCAGGATTGATGAATGATGATTTTTTGCTAATTTAAATTCAGCCCATTAAGCCTAGATGAAGATATGCTTTACCAAAACATGGACATAAAATGTGCGCATTTTCTCTCACAATATATTGATAAAGACTGAGCTAAATTGTTTAAACTCAAGGCTACACGTATAGCAAATTATTTGATCCAGCAGCCTAGTTTACCACAATATGAAAAATCTGTCATCATATATTCACCAATCAACTCACAATGGGATCATTGATTGGCATCCAATCTCATGTGCATTCAAGCGTTTTTGAATATTTGCAATGAGATTTGAGAGCCTGTGGTGAATGAAAATGATTATCTGAACAATAGCTGGATGAATCATATGGACCACTTTTATGGTGCTTTTTTCGGGTCCTTTTTGGACAAAAAAGGTCACAGTATGCTTTTGATATAAAATCTTGAAAGTTTAGGTGGGGGTGAGGAAATGATGACTCATTTTATGTTTTTAGCTGAACAAACCCTTCAAAACCGAGGATGATTTTGGCACAGATCATGCATTATTAAGAGACTTTAAAAATGAGGATGCTATCTATGAGAATTCACCAACGCATAATGAGTTTTTCAATGAGAATCGGTCTTCAAGGCAGAGATAGTTCACCAGTCTTGAGTGTCCCTCGCCAATGCGGTCATATAAATGCCAGATTGTTTCTTTGTAATCCACTTCCTCACGCTCATTTTATTTAGCATCTGCAGCCAGTGGCCCTGATTAAAGAGAAACAGGGTCCCTTTAAAAGAAAAGGAATGCTGAGAAGTCACACAAAGTCGTATTACCCAAAGCAGGCCTGAAGGCATCCGTCCACATTACCGCTCTTTAAAAGTGCTGCATGAAGGATGTTGTGCTCTCTTCTCACACTAAACACATTAGCATTTAGACGGCGGTCATGCGGATAGCATTTTCTTCCTCTTTTTCCATTCTTTTCTTTTCTTTTTATGCTCCCTTGTGAACAGAGAAGGGCTTTGATGACCAAAACTAAAACATTCTTTGTCAATTATGACATTAATGTCTGTCATGTTGTGCTTTATTTATTTCAGCATCACATCGACACACAAATAAGCAGGCCTGTCTGCTTTAAGTTTCCTTGATGAATTCACTTTTGTTTTTTATGCGTATGTCAGTGTTATTATGAACATCTGGTAGACTGTTTTCTGTGACGGTTGCAGGATTGGAGCCGTTTTAGTGGTTCTGATGACAGATCTGAATAAGAAAGACTTTTTGATGTTATGGGCCACAGGAAATGGGGCTCATTTTTCACCTTTGACCCAGGGACCCCAGTCTGGTTTTGGATTGTGTGTGTGTGTCTGGGAAGGATGGGCTGTGTATATGTGTATGACTATAACTTTTCTAGTGAACTGCATCCAATAGGTAGGCAGCATTATTGTGATTTTACTAAATATGATAATAATGCCATTTTCAAAGATGCTTTCTTTTAGCTCCTTAGCATTGCAAATATCCTTCATGAAGAAAGTTTTCCCAGAATGCATTGTGGGGGAAATCAACTAATTGCAGAAAGTATTTATAAAAATAATGAAATAATAATTATAAAATGTATAATAATTATAAATATTATAAATATTAAATTATATATTTTTTTTGTTTATTGGAGAGTCTTAGAGGTGTTAACATCAAACTCTACTGGATTCAGCTGAGACACAATGACAGACAGAGAAACTGACTTTGAATGATGTCTGCTCCCTTTTGGGACACAGCAGATGTCAACTTTATTTTTGGCATTTAACACTGTCTGTTGGGTCAGATTGAACCGAAAGGACCAGCTGTTTTGAATCTTGGCTCGGTCTGACGGTCAGTGTAGGCTGTGCTGAAGAGATCGTAATTACAGGGCGGATGTATTTCAATAAGTTGAGTGGGAGCTGGTTCACTGCATTGTGTTGCACCTCAGATCTGGAATAAGATTTATGAGAGATTATATACTTGTGGCTCAGATGAAGATGATAAAGATGCAAAAGGGTTTATTACAGTTAATAAAACAAGGTTATCCACAGATATGAAGACATCTTAACAGAATAACAACAACTTGACCAATACCAGACAAAGAATTGAATGAAATGAGGAACTTAAATACACAGGGTGAACTTAATGATGGACAAGTGACAACTACAATAACTAACTTTTATTAGTCATTCTTGAGACAGAAAACTGCCACGTTCTTCCTGTTTACTTTCATTTTCATAGACTTTTAGTTTGTTTCTCTCAGTTAACTGTTTACCTTTGTTCCATTTTGCCGCTCTTTATTTGTTACCGGGGTTTTTGATTGATTAGCTTTACGTGACTTGCCATTTTCTCAGACCCCCAAATGCTTTAGAAAATACACTCTTAGAATAAAAGGTTCTATCAGCGCTACATATTTGGAACCCCTAAAAGGTTCTATACACTCTTAAAAAAAGGGTTCATCTGGGTTCTATATAGAACCCTGGGGTTCCATACTCGGCCAATAGAACCTTTTACCAAAAAAATAGTTCTATATAGAACCATTTTGGAGTTCCATATATGAAGCGGGGGATGGAACCATTTCTGGTTCTAAATAGAACCATTTCTTCTTAGAGTGTATGTAGATTTGCTGAATATTTACGCATAATATATACATATGCATCACCAAGGGCTTTATTTCAGGGAATGCCATGTAAAAAACTTTTTTAAAGCACCATTTTTTATGAAACTATCTGATGATTAATAGGACTGTTGAATTTTTTTCCCCTCAACTTGCACTAGTAGTGCTGATAATAGTTTCTAGTCCTTATGTTTCGTTCACCTTGATTAAGAGAAGAGCAGTAAATCTGAGTCCCTGCTGGGTTAAGTGCAATCAATGCACCAATTTACACCAAATCCCCCATGTGCTCGCTGTCCTCATATCCAGTTACATCACACCTGACCACACAACACCCAATCTACACGCCAGGATTGCTTTGAATTTATATATACTTCTATTGTATTCAACAAAAAAAATTATTTATTCCTCCTGTGATGCAAAGCTGAATTTTCAGCATTATTATAAAAGTAAATGAATAAAAGTATCAATTAAAATGAGATATTACTGATACCAAATTTTTGGGTGATGTATTATTAGATTAGATTAGATAGACACATTCATATAGAATTCAGTTGATGCTAGAAGTTTGTTTGACAAGAGTAGAAATAATGATGTTAATGTATTTTGTTCTGAAGTGAGTGTCCACATCAGGATTAGAGGAGTGCAAGCAGTGTGATGTGGTTTCCTTCTCTAACTCTATAGGAGATTATTTGCATGGCTTGAGTATAGAGCTGCTTTCAACCATCTGGACCTCCAGCAAGAATGTCAGTGTCATATATAATGAGGGCGAACACACACACACACACGCTCCCCACAAACCATTCACAGCAAAAACCACCAATTAAACTGTAGAAATAACAATCAGTTTGGCAGCTGAGAGGAAGAGATTGAAAAGCCACATATGAGATTCACATGGCTTTATTCTTTTCTTCTGCACCCTTATGTTTACTTGTTAAAGTGATACTCCACTTTTTTTTTTGAAATAGGCTCATTTTACCACTCTGACCAGAGTTAAACAGTTGGGTTTTACTGTTTTCGAATGATTTTTTTGATATTTAGAAGAATATCAGTAACCAGACAGTTTCTGGTCTCATTGACTTAGTATATTTGTTTCCTACTATGGAAGTCAATGAGACCAGAAACTGTCTGGTTACTGATATTCTTCTAAATATCAGAAAATCGGCTGAATGGATTTGAAAAAGGTAAAACTCAACTGTTTAACTCTGGGGGAGTTGTAAAATGAACCTATTTCCAAAAAAGTGGAGTATCTCTTTAAAGAAGGCAATATCTGAAATCCTTGTCCTGGTGGGGGTGTAGGGTTAGGAGATAGAATATACAGTTTATACATAACAAATCATTATGTCTGTGGAATGTCCCCATAACAAAAAAAACAAAACATTTGTGTGTGAGAGAGAGTATGTGTGTGTGTGTGTTTATGGATGCACATGTCTTGATTAGAGCTTTAGATCAGACTGCTGTGAAAAGAGAGAAGCACTGGTCTCAATTAACACTCTCTCTGGGCTTCAGGCCGCTTAATTACAGCCACATGCCATCTATCTTTCCATCTACCGTTCTATCTATCATTCTATCATTCATCATACCGTAGTTATTTTGTTGCAATGCTTATTATACCCAGTTACAACAGGTTATCCCACCACATCTGTGTTAATGATAATCCTCTTTTACACACATTAGTCGCTCATCTCAACTGACTAAGAGTAGAGAACATCTGCGGCAGTGGTTTGTTTGAGAATACACTGTGAGCTTTTCACCGACTTGCTTTAACACTTTGTCACAAGCTATTCCAAGAGAAACCGCCTCTTTGAACTCTGCCAAAGCGCCTGTTTATTCTCTGGATCACTTGGTGTACAAATATAGGCAAAATGTGAGGAAGGGAATGATATACTGCGGCCTGTGCTTCCAGCAGCCTGTTACAGAAACATCCCTGCTGCTGTTGCCAAAACTGCTGCGTTTCCCGGCGCTGTGCGGCTCCGCTGAGGAGATCCAGATCGAGTGCGAGCGAATTTAACATGTAATTTCACCCCTGGATGCGCTGTGCATGCGTGACTCTCAAATAGATCTTTCTTTTCTTGATTTCATGGGCGTTTCCATCGACACAACCACACACATTTTCTGTTTCGGACTGAGAGGTGCGGCCCTTGATTGACTGCACAACGGACCACAGCGGGTTCAGTTTTAGTCATACTGCATCTTTTGCCACATCATTTATGTCTTTCGCAATAAATCATAACCAGTCAGATTGCAACAGTGTTTACAACGTGTTTTGAATAAGGCTATCAAAGGAACGTTAATATATAAATATAATAAATTATTATAAAAGCTATATATTACAGCTTTTATAATATTATAATATGTAGAATTTATACATATATACACTGAAAAAAATGCTTTATCTAATCAATAAAATTGTGACAACATATTACAAGCAATATTATTAATTAAACTGTACAAATTAGAATTAATTACAATTTCTAATTTGTTCAATTTAATAAATAATATTGCTTATAATCTGTTGCCACAATTTTATTGATTAGATAAATGCATTGAAGCAACTGCCATGTGATTGGTTGATTAGATAATTGCATTAATGAGAAATTGAACAGGTGTTCCTAATATACATTTTTTAAAAATATAATCAAATTATGTAAGTTTTAAAATCTAAATGTTATTAAATACTTTCTAAATAAAGATTTTTTTACTATCTAATCCACTGACCCACAAAAAATAAATAAAAGAAAATATTTTTGAAAAAAATCTAGATATTTAATCCATTGATAGCTCCAGTTTTAAAATGATGTGTTGTTTTGGGTCAATCGTAGGGCATGTGTTTTCATGTGAGACATGTTGGCGGCAATGTTAGTCTCCCTTATTTGTGTGGAACCTGATAATTTAGGACGCAGCCTCCCCATAGATTCTCAATTGCCCGCCTCGGCTAACCCTCAGCCCTGCTGGGTTGCTATAGGAAACCTCCATCTGGCTGCAAACACCTGCCTAGGTAAAGTTAAGGGCTTACCTCACCGTCCACGAGAACAAAAAGCTTTGAAGACGGCAGGCTGTGACATGCACTGGCGCAGAAGAATCTGCTCAAAGAAAATAAAAGGCGATGAAAATTTGAGGAAGTGAAACAAAATACATTGACGAGAAAGGTGAAATAGGCCGGGGGTAACTTGCTTAGATAAACAAAGAAATGAAGATTAGCATTGAACGCCAAAATGCACTGGCCGTGAGGACCAATAGTCAAAACACAGTTCAATTGCTTTAATGATTGGGTGTACTGTGTCTAGATGCTTTCAGACTTACAGTCATGTCAGAATGACTCGGAAAGGAAACTTTAATCTTGTGTTCTTTTGAATTCTTTTGTCCTTTTTAAACTAATTGCACCTCCACAAGTTACTACAGAGAGCTTTATTTTTCTAGCAGAGCTCAGTTTGAACAACATCATCCTGGAATGACACATTTTTCCATGGGCTTATTTAAATAAAACACTGTTAAAGCATTTGTCTGACAAAAGCCATGCATTGCACAAATAAGTATATTGAAAAACTGAAAGTTTGATTGGAATTGTGTGAGATTTGTCAATAGAATCAAACACGGATTTGCTGTGGATCATTTGTGGAGTTTCTAAATTATAAGTTAAACTGTATCTTTATGATTTATGTTTTACAGAGAACATAATTTGTGGTAAAAAATCAGGGCCATTTCAAGCATGGGGCATGTCCCAGTGCAAGTTAGAGAAAGCGGGGCCCTCCTAGGTCAGCCACTTCGTGACCACAAAGTGCGTATCCCAGTCGCACCGCCCAAAGAACGCCCTGGTAAAAATCATTCTCCAGCCAGTCGGGTGATGTTGCTTTTTAACATGCATTATTTATGTAACACAATGAAAGGAAGATGGTTAATTTAAACCCAGAACATTTTCAAATTTAATCCTTGAATGCTCATGGATGTTATAAATATCTAAAATACCTAAATCTTCCCAACTGACTTCACTTTTGGGAGTGGAACTGTGTTCAGGCTGAAATATCTGTTAGCCTCCCATGTAGACTTGCCACATTCTTACAAAAGGGAAAAGATCAACAAGGCATCCCTAGTGCTACAGTAATGTACACAGGACAGCCCAGGGGTCCTGTCTCAGTGTGGGGGGTCTCACTCTGGCACACTTCCTCCGACCCCAGGGTCATCTCCATGACAACCCACTTCTACGGCTCCCATAGGGAATGCCACTGGATTGAATTCAGATGATCTGTGGTGCTGTCTGGTGGTATAGATTTAGTAGTTTAATTATTTTATTTTAGTATTTGATTTTGAAGTAGCTTATGACAAGATCCATACATACATCCATTGGTTTTAATCTATCTATCCATACATACATCCATTGGTTTCTATCCATCCACACACCCACCCATACATCCATACAAATCCATCCATCCATCCATTGGTTTTTATCCATCCATCCATCCATCCATCCATCCATCCATCCATCCATCCATCAAAATCCATCCATTGATCCATCCTTCCATTGGTTTCTATCCATCCATCAACCCACCCACCCATCTATCCATTGATCCATCCATCATCCATCCAATGATCCATACACCCACCCACCCATCCATCCACCCACCCACCCATTGATCCATCCATCCATCCATTGATCCATCCATCCACCCACCCATACACCCACCCATCCATCCATCCATCCATTGATCCATCCATCCATCCATTGATCCATCCATCCATCCATCCATCCAAATCTATCCACAGATCCATCCATCCATTGATTTCCATCCATCCATCCATTGATCCATCCATTGATCCATCCATCCATCCATCCATCCATCCATCCATCCATCCATCCATCCATCCATCCATCCATCCATCCATCCATCCATCCATCCATACATCCATCCATCCATCCATCCATACATCCATCCATCCATTCATCCATCCATCCATCCATTGATCCATCCATCCATCCATCCATCCATCCATCCATCCATCCATCCATCCATCCATCCATTCATCCATCCATCCATTGATCCATCCATCCATCCATCCATCCATCCATCCATCCATCCATCCATCCATCCATCCGTTTTTATTTGAATTGATGTCTTGGTAATAATGCATGTAAAACAATAATGCAAATGAAACTAAAAACTGAGAGAAAGACATGTGCTTCTACAACCTTATAAAAAACAAAATAAACTGCTCTGAATGGTTAAGAAATGCTGGCACTCCATAAGCAAGCATCCCATGACAAAGACATAAAACGGAACCAAAGTTATCCCTTCAGTGCTGGATGAGGTTCTGGACTGTTATACAATCAAGCCACAGATCCTCCTGGTCAGCAGGTTATATAACTAAAACAATCCTCGGCTAATGTATAACCACCCTGACAAACACACATACACACACTTCATTCGAGCATAATCAGCTGTATTTTTATGGTGTGTGTGTGTGCGCTTGAAGTTTCAGGCGTTCTCCAGCGCAGCAGGACGGGATGTTTGGGTTGACGCCAGGGTCAGTTGGCTCTGCTTTGACAGTTTTATATATACCCAATAGATGGCTGGCTACGTTCACTGGAAGGTTTCATATCTTCACTCCCACCGGTATGGCTTTCGCTTGATTCTGAACTGGCTGTATTATTTACGTTTGCAGAGCTGATGAGACTCAGCCTGCGTGGGCGGCCCGTGGCTCCTTTCATGATTGGGTGTCTCCCGTATTTGGCTCTCCTTTGTGTTTATATTTGAAAATCTTGCCCTGAAACAGGAGCTAACTGAAAGAGGAAGATTCGAAGGTGGAGTTGATATTTCTAACTGATAAAAAGTGAAAGGAAAAGGAAGAGAAAAGACAAAGTGGATGAGTTTGAAAACCCCCTTTTCCTCCCCTGGCTTCTTTCTCTCTCTCTTTAGCGATTAGCACAGAGGTCTAGATCACAGGAACCGACGGGAGAGCAAATCTGTTTCCAATATGACTTCTTCCTGTGAAGGCAGGAAATGGCCCTTCACTCTCAAAAGCCCCAACAAAGCCTCCCTGTCTTCTGCACGAGCTCTGGAAACTGCCTCTCTGGCGTTCCTAAGGTCAGTTTCCCCACAGGAAGCCACATTAGAGCTGCCGAGGCTCGGGGTGAAGCCATACCCGCCCGCCTTCAGAGGTCACGGAGTCACTGACAAAATCTGACGCCCGTCAGCAACATGTGGAGCTGACCTGACACCAAACTCAATATGATAATGCTATTTTCTTAGGCTTTTTCAGGCCTGAGCTGCACACCTTTATATGAAGCGTATCAGAAATCAACAGACCGATATCTGGGCGTGAGTTTTGGGTTTCCACATTCACAGAAAACTCTGAATGTTGCACTCATTCCAGATCCCTTGATAAATATGCTGGAGGGATTGTGATTGGGAAAGCAGATGTGTTTGATGGCACAGAGTTTTCCTCTTGGAGCCATGAGATAAGAAGTTGATCTCACATTCTGGATTCATAAACGGCTTATATGTTATTTCCTACTGGCCAGCACAATTAACATTTGTACTTTATTAGTAGTAGTGTTTTTTAAGGTAAGCACAAAATTGGGAAGGACTAATATTAAAATTACAGGTAAGCTGAATTCCACATTAAAACAACAACAAAAAACTTCTAGTTTAGTATTTATTCTGAGAGACTGCCTTGTAACCTCAAATGGCTATTCACTTGGCATACTATAATATGTTGTACAAGCGCAAGACTCAATACAATGACATTGGGCTGGGTAGACAGTCCTAGAACAGAGTGTAAACTGTTACTGTTGTCAGATGTCACAGTTTTTTTGTTTTTTTTGCATGACTTAATTGTCTAAAATAAATATATTTGGAGGAATGCAATGTAATCGTGTCTGGTGAAGGTTTGTTTCTGTATCTAAGCAGTGTGCATCATAAACCAGTTGCCAGATATGTTTAGTCTGGATCATTACACTCTTAAAAATGCTGGGTTGTTTTAACCCAATTTTGGGTCAAATATGGACAAACTCAAATAAAAAAATGTAATTTAAAAATGTAACCCAATGGCTGGGTTTGTCCATATTTGACCCAAAATTGGGTTAAAACAACCCAGCATTTTTTAGAGTGTACAGTAATGGATTGTTCAGCATTTATTTTGTTATATTATAATGTAACATAATCTCTGTCTTTATCTGTTTCTCCAGGTGATTAACCTGTGGTCAAACCATCTAACAACTGACATCCTCCATTCCTAAACAGTAAGATGTCTCACCTCCTGCAGTATAATTAGCTTCTTTTATATGTTTGACACTGTTAAAATGCATGTAAACATTCCAACTGCATGCTTTCTCCCAGCATGGTGGCCATTAGTGTCTCAATAGAAACGTCCATGGTGAAAACAAAGAGAGAGTTTGCCAAATACTATATGGAGATAGGAGGAGCATTTTGTGTGTGTCTGGGTCAATGGCAAATAAGGTTATCTGAGATGATAAAATCTTTTAAAAACCTATATTAAAACCTTTAAATATTTCTGGGATGTGGTGGAACGAGAGATTCACATAGATGTGCATTGACAATTCTGCTGCAAATACATGATGCTATCATGAAAATATAAGCCAATATCTCTGAGGAATGTTTCCATGACCTTGCTGAATCTATGCCAGAAAGAATTAATGCTGTTCTATATATATATATATATATATATATATATATATATATATATATATATATATATATATATATATATATAAATATATAAGCATATATATTGAGCATATATATTCATGATGCTGTCTTTGAGATCTTAATGAGATGTATTTGTTTTAATAACTTTATAGATCTGGCCAAAACTGTGCATCACATCATTGACTCATCTGCATGTGTATGAACCCATTCGTTCTGGGCAGCACAAAGTGAACTTCAAGACAAGGTCTGTGACTCACACACACCCTGTGCTCTAGGCTGAAATTGTAAATGCAGTGTAATTAAATATGTGTTTGCACGGTTCTACTTATGTGTAGTTGTGCTAGTGTCTATGCATGAATTTGTGACCACAGAAAAACACTCTCTGAAGGTCTTAAGGTCTTTTAGGGTAGGTGAGCTGTAGATCGTACTGTGTGTGTGTGTGTGCGTTAGTGAAGGATGCTGGTGCAGATCAGGTAGCTCACATGTAATCTGAGAACCCAATTAGTGTGCTCCAGGACCGTGCCAAATGCCCTGTTTCTCTCTGCCTCATTAGGCAAACACACCAATTTGACCATTTACAATTTGCCTTGAACATCTGAAGACTGTTTTTACGTCCAGTAAACAGGTTGTGAAAAAGCAGCACTTAACAATTTTTTGCATTCAGCATTATCAAACTTCAATCTTGCTAAATGCAAAGCACAAACATTGTCTCTCAGAGAATTCTTAAGTTGTGGTGTGGGGGTATTTGCATTTATATTATACATATGGTCACTTCCTGTCCTTCATTTCTGCCATCTGTGTAGTAGCTCAGGTACACCAGACTCACACAAAGGAAGCACCATGAATTACCGCTATAGGGTAACTAAATACAGGGGCAGACTAAATCCCATCTGGCCATTAATTCTCCTACCTGAGACCTTTCACCAGTGGGGTGATTTTCCTTTCAATTGAACTCAGTGATTTTATGGTCATAATGATTATTCAATATTAAAGATGTTGTCTGAGTTTGGAAACAAAATTAGCACGTAGCAAGTTAGCTACCTATGGCTTACCAGCACGTTTTCATCCTGGGGCGTCATATAGTGACGCTTTTGACTATGCGTATACATCCAACGCACATGGCACCCTGTAGCGTCAATATGAGACGCAGATATATATGGGCCAGAAGGCGCCTCCTAGTGGTTTAACCCTAACCCTACCCCAGACCTAAACCTACCCATAACCGAAGTGCGTTATATTGATGCTAAAGGGTGCCATGTGCGTTGGATGTATGCGCATTGTCAAAAGCGTCACTATATGACGCCCTAGGATGAGAATGTGTTGGGCTTACATACACATTTCCAAAGTTTGGGGTCAGTAATACCAGACCAGCTTACATCATCATAAAAGCAAGCTAGTCAAGGAACTCAAGGATTTCAAGAAGTAAAGGAAAACTGGCAAACCGTTTTATTAATAAATATATATATATATATATATATATATATATATATATATATATATATATATATATATTCATTCATCAGTTAAATCTAGTCATCTAATTTGATTGACCAATTAGGGAAGCGTTTCATTTCTGATACACACTGTAAGAAGTAGACCAATCACAACAGACTGGGCCATCTGACCAATCAGAGCATAGGAGGCTCTCAGAAAGGAGGCATTTATAGAGACTGAATCCTTTATCGGAGCATTTCAGACACTGTGAGAAAAGAGGTAATGCTGCAATGTATATTATGAGAAAACTAGTGTTTTTTGACCTTGGATCCAAAACCAAAACAGAAATATTTAAAAAAAAAAAAAAGCAGAATAGGGTACTTTAAAATCCGTGTGTACAGTAGAAGCAGGTTTTCACTGAAGCTAGTCTGCTTTATGAGAGCACAATAGAGAGGATTAGACTATCAGCACGACCTTCACATGAAAGCTAATATAATCTCTCCCCCTCCTCTCTATCATGAACACTCATAAGAGCTGCATTCATAATTCTCACCTCAACTGAAGCACTAGTTCAAGCTCTAACTCGCCGGTAAATCCGTCATATACTGTAAATCTGTTTTAGATATTAAACTCAGCTTTCCTTCTCCTGGTGTCTAGAGAGTCGCTTGAAGATGCTATAATTCATCCCAGATGAGTGTCGGTCAAAGCGACTGCCACTGGTTCAGGGGTCACCGGGGGTCACAGAGAGGGGTTACGATTGCCCGAGGGGGCCAGAGGTGACGGCAGCCCTGAAACAAGGCCACTTCAGTTCGCCCGCTCAATGATCACCTCGACAAGGAGCTTTGAGTGTTTGACGAGTTTAACCGATAACCGCCTGTGTCTGATTGTAGATCCGACACTCATCAAAGCAGACCTTCAACCACACTTTCACCGTTAACTGGTTGCAGTATCCGTGAGAGAGAACTGTGTTTAATTAAAATGTAGTCCTGAAAGGGAAAGATCATCTGAACATTTAACTACTCACTCTCAAGTCATTCCAAAGTTTATGATTTTATCCTGTTGAACTTAAAAAGAGTTTAAATGTTTAAGAGTTTAAGATGTTGATGCTATGCTTTTCAGTCAATTGAAGGTGAATGGTGACCAAAACCCACTATACAAGTTTTGCACTACTAATGTGAGTAAAGAATGAAATTTAAGGTTAGTCATAAACTTAAATGTAATAATAAATGATGACTATTCCTTTAACCATGTCAAATCCATCTATATACATTAGCATGATATTTTTAATAATAAACACACTCACTTGCGATAGACCATGAACCGTGATTTTTGATCTTTAGCTTACAAAACAGCTCTGGAATTTAAGGGAAATGGGGTGTTTTTTCGTGAGAGGCCCAGTTACAACTTCTGGAGGAACTCTCTGGCCCTCAAGCATGGCTCTAAGCCGAGACTCGCTCCTCTGACAAAATCTATTATGTCAGCGTGTGGTTGCATTCAGTGTAGGGTGAACAGAGACATGTGTAGTTAAATGTGGAGAGTGCTTTAGTTAGGTTGGCACATGTGTGTGTGTGTGTGTGTGTGTCCTTGGTGGGGAGAAAGTGAAACGTACTGTTTAAAAGTTTGAGGATTTTAATTTAAATAAAATTAATACTTTAATTAGCAATAATGGTCAAACAAAGTAACAGTAAAGACATTTATTGTGCTACTAAAAATTACTAGTTCAATTCTGTTCACTTTTGTATTCTTTATTAATCAATCCTGATATAGGAAAGAAACACCAGATTAGATTATACAACAACTAAATTGTTAAATATTATAATAATATTAATAATAATATATTTTTGCAAAAATGTTTTATTTGCTGTGCACAACATGCTTCCAAGTTACTAGGGCAGTCTGTCACCAAAGCGTTGCAATGGTGCCTTGAGGAAGAGTCAACTATGGGATAATTTTCCTTTTTGGGCGAACCTACCCTATCTCACGACCAATTCGTGCGAATTCGACGAATGATTAAAAAGTGGCTAATTCGTACGACCTCACTCGTATGAATTCGTACGATTTGTCTAAACCCATGTGATGGATAGGTTTAGGGGCGGGGTAAGGGGTTGGTCATTCGTACGAATTCATACGAATTGGCCAATTCGTAAAATATGTACGATTTAGCAAAACCGTTCTAATTCGTACGAGTGAGGTCGTATGAATTGTTACGAATTAGCCACCTCGTAAAATTCGTACGAATTCCCGTGAGATCAGGCTGGGTGAACTAACCAATCGGCCAATTCGTAAAATATGTACGATTTAGCAAAATCGTACTAATTCGTACGAGTTAGGTCATATGAATTGTTACGAATTAGCCACTTCGTAAAATTCGTACAAATTCCCGTGAGATCAGGCTGGGTGAACTAACCATTTAAGGTGTTCTAAATGGTTCTGATACATTGCTAGGGCATTCTGTGTGGTCACCAGGGTGTTGCTATGTGGTTGCTAGGGATGGTTGCTACAGTTTTTTGGGTAATGCTATTACATTGCTAGTTCATTAGGTGTTTTGAGTGGTTCTAATACATGATTATGGAGTTGCTAGATCATTTGTTGGTATGATGTTCTTCAGAGTGGTTTTAGCATGTTGTTATGCAGTTGCTAGGGAATTCTGGAGGAAGGGGGGTTGCTATGCGGTTGCTAGGCTGTTTTGGGTGGTTGCTATGCCATTAATAGGTTGTGAGATAGAGGTTCTGGGTGCACTAGCCCAAGCAAAAAGTGTGAAATGTTATATTCTCTCATTTTATTCTGCTTACTTCTCATAAGGGGAAATGAAGTATGGGGAAGTTTGAGTATAACAAATGTAAAAACGTATTGTGTGTGTGTGTCAGTGTGTGTCCTCGCCTTGAGACTGTTTATGCACACTCTTACTGGAGGACTGCCCGGCCTTCACATGTCTGCCAAAGGAGTGTATGAGGGAGTTAGGTCAAGCACACACTCACACACACTTACACACACATAGATTATGACTTCCCTCCACCTGGCTTGGCTGTTTGTGAAAAGATCCACTGCGGTAAACTGTTGGGTTTGGTCTTTGGACTATAGTAATGCTGGGTTTTCTCCAGAACTGTCTGACCTTGAGATCTGGTACCAATCAGACGCCGGAAACAGAGAGCCACTTTAAAACATGCAGGAAACAAGGTCTGGACCTTAAACACTCAAACTCACACTCGTAGCTCCCTCCCCTTGAGGACCACTAGCCAAGACCCCAGCCGACAGAGCTGACAGACTGTCTCACATCTCTCTAAAGCTACGCTCACTCACTTCGCCATACATTCGCTCAGACTATAATCTCTTTCCAACTAAAATCACTCTTCATTAAGGGCTTGAAGATTTATCTGAGCAGAGCACAATCCGTCTGTAACCCAAGGACTGAAGTCTACCCAAGATCCTCTGTCTTTCTTTGCTTTCTCTCGCTCGGACATGTAGATAATGACCAAACACAAACGAGCGTCCATTCATCTCCGCAAAGGCTGAGGAAACCGCTCAATTCATTCCCCTTCCAGCTGAGCTCTGCGGATATCGTCACAATCCCTCTCTGAGAGAGATAATGAGCCGCCTGCGTGTGTTTACTCTCTGATTAATCACACTAATTATTTTAACGGGGCCTTTTTGAGCGTGCCAGAATATCTGTTAATACCTCAAACTCGTTTTTCACCTCTATGTGGAAGAGAAAACAGCGAGTGTTTAGTGTGGCGGCAGCAGGGAGTTGAACTTGGAGATTTATGTTTGTTATGAAGGTGTTTGTTACACTGAGAAGAAGGGAGCGCAGAGGGAAATGCTGTTGCTCATATGTTGCTCATTCACAGCACAAGATGTTTCTCTTAAAATGACAGAAGAAATAGAAATATACTGTGAGACATGATTGTGTATAATATAGCATTATTTGATTTTAGGAGGATTTGAGGAGAAATGTTTGAGCTCATATTGACATTTCTGACTTTTGATTGCAGAGTCTTGTTAAAGGAGTAGTTCACTTTTAAAAAAAACTTCTGCTGATAATTTACTCACCCCCATATCATCCAAGATGTCCGTGTCTTTCTTTCCTCAGTTGAAAAGAAATTAAGGTTTTTGATGAAAACATTCCAGGATTTTTCTCCATATAATGCACTTTACTGGTAACCAAACGGTTCAAGGTCCAAAAGACAGTTTCAGTACAAACTGCAAACTGTTCAAAGGGCTTTAAACGATTCCAGACGATGAATAACGGTCTTATCAAGCGAAATGATCGTTTAAGATAACGAAGTTTAAGTTTTATAAGCTCAAATGGACGCCTTGCTCTGTTTTGTGTGACTCTTCTGTTCAAACTCGTTCATCATTTGAGTCATTTGATTTATTCAACGAACAGAATGAACGAATTGACTCAGAAAAAGATTCGTTCATTTTGATGAACGAGTTCGAACAGGAGAGTCACGAACGCGCAACACAGAACAGAGCAAGGCGAGCATTTGTGCTTATAAAACTTAAACTTTGTTATTTATTTATGAAATGAGCGATCGTTTCGCTTGATAAGACCCTTATTCATTGTCTGGAGTCATTTAAAGCCCTTTGAACATTTTGCAGTTTGCACTGAAACTGTCTTTTGAACCTTGAACCGTTTGGTTCCCACTGAAGCCCATTGTATGGAGAAAAATCCTGGAATGTTTTCATCAAAAACCTTAATTTCTTTTCGACTGAAGAAAGAAAGACGTGAACATTTTGGATGACATGGGGATGAGTAAATTATCAGCAGAAGTTTTTGAAAAGTTTTTTTTTTCCACTGTGGTAGGGAGTGTTGCACAGCTCCATTCATTTTCTTTTGAAAATGTAAGAATTTAGTTAATATGGACATTATATGATTGATTCAAACGGCATAATTATATGGGCAATTTCCCTGGGTTATTTTGAGGTTACATGCCCAGCTAAAAGGGGCAAAGTGGTGAAAAGGTTCTCTCAAGGTCACAGATCGCCCCTACTTAGGATGAACTTGAAGCCTGTGACATAATTAAAGCATGTGGCTTGTGTACTGCAGATAGAAAGGAGGAAGACATGGGTGGGTGGATTCTCTTCAACATGTTCAGACAGTTCCACTGAAACTGACTCACCACAGCGGGTTCAGTCAGCTCTTCTGCTCCCTGTGACACACACACACACACAAACACATTCTGGTTAATGCTGGATGAAAATCTGAGTGCAGTGCCAAAACTCATTGAAGACAATTTATGGCTGCAAGGCAGGTTTGCACAACAACACACACACTGAGACTCACATTTTCTTTCCTCACCTGCATGCCTTTTCTGGCCTGAGTGGGCTGAAGGTGTTTGTGTGTGTGTGGATGGCTGCTCACACAAGTGTTTACCTTTATAAGTTGAATTGCCTTTGGCTACAGATGTTGCTAGTACAGGGACACACGCAGGCATAAAACTGGCAAAACAAACCAATTTCACCAGTAATTTAAAGGAATAGTGCATTAAAATATATTAGCCTGCTGGTTTTTCCTTCTTCCGTGAACCAAACACTTTTTTTGTTTGAGTATTAAAATGACTAAAATGGAAAAAAATAATAATGCAAAATACAAATATTTAGGAAAACCTTTAAAAAAGTGCATAGCAAACTTAAACTAAAGTAAAAAGTGAAAATATAAAAAAGTATATAAATAAATACTAAAATAAAACTAAAGAATTAGCTAAATTAGAAATATAAAAGTCATGCTAAATTGTAATGATATAATGATTATATTTTCATTTCAGTGTGAGCTAGCTCTCTTAAGTGACTAAACAAAACACAAATTTCAGTCCTTCTTCCATATAATTTTTTTTTTCAGCATTGAAAGCCTTGAACTAGGCGCATGATGATGTCACTTGAAATATCTTGCTGAAAGCAACCTGTAAGCAAACGAGAGCTGTATCATTTTCATAGAGCAGCTACAGACTGATTTAATCGTGACTGGAATATTCTGGCCATGAGGTCACTCTCTTTGCATGTGTGTTTGAGTGTGTATAAAGGATTCGGTGAAGTGACTTCTAGAGCCAGAGGGATATTTGCAGGCTTTCGTCGTTTGTTTTGGGAAACCCAACACCTCTGGGTTCTGTTCATTGGCTGGCTACCTGCACAGGTACTGAGGCCAGTGATGCGTGATCCAAACCAACACCTCCGCTCTGAAATCATGCACCCCGTCATCCTCATCCCCACATTCAGCGTCAGTGTGGGGAAAAACAGCAGGGCTCGGAACAATAGGACCGCCACTCAAACCAATCTCCCGCTGGAGGGAGTGTGTGTGTGTGTGTGTGTGTGCGTGTGTGTGATGCTTCTCGAATGGAGAGGCTGTGGTGTCATCTAACCGCAGGGTGAAGACCGTATTCAAGGGGTTCTTCAGAAATGTGTGTGTGATGTTTTACTAGACGCCCCCTCCTCTCACCGCATATGCTATATTCTGTTATTATATTCATTTTTCAAGTACTTAATGAGAAAAAACACATATTCGACAGCTCCAACAGGAATGGATTTGAAGATAGACGAGAGAAAGAAATCTTTTTTCTCTCTTTTTTAAAGAGTAGGCAAAATATGTGAGTGATTGGAAAAGAAAGAGACATTGAGGGACATTAACCTTTTCCTGTTCATCAGCTATTTATGTCACATGTCAGGTGAATTTTGTGATAATGCATACTCAATACTGCGCATTAAACATTGAATATGGATTTAATTATGGATTTTTATATATAAATTAATTAATTTATATATAAAAATAAATCCTATGTAAGCATATGAAACAGTACGGCAACTAACATTCAAAAGTTTGTGACGAGGAAAATTATTTTTGAAAACACTGTAAAAATTATTTTCATGATTTGTTATCGCAACTGTCAGATCTACTTAGATAATTAATGCGACCAAAAAAACAATATTATTTATTTATATATTTTTTCCAGTGGAGGAATTAATACTTTTATTCAGCAAGGACGCAATAAATTGAGCAGAAGTGACGGTGAAGACTTAAAATAATGTATCGTGTTTTTCACAGAAGAATTAAGCAGCACAACTGTTTTCCACACTGATAAAAATAAGAAATGTTTCTTGAGCTGCAAATAAGCATTTTAGTATGATTTCTGAAGGATCATGTGACACTGAAGACGGGAGTAATGATGCTGAGAATTCAGTTTTGATCACATGAATAAATTACTAAATAGATTAATAAATTAAAATAGAAAACAGTTAATATGTCACAGTATTACTGTTATATCAAATAAATGCAGCCTTTTTAAACATAAGATACTTTACATAAAATAATAATAATTAATACCCAAACCTTTTAATGGTGTACATAATTCATCGCTACTGCAGAAATATATAAGAGCTATGGTTTTATGCAATTCCAAACATACCCTTTGTCAATATCTGAGGAAATTCATTACCTCATTTCCTAATAGCCCCACACCCCCACACTAGCCAGACTCAGAGTAGTGACGCTCCACATAATGACACAAACATGGATAGCCAGACGGGTTTTAATCATATTTTGTATGTGTACAGGTATGAGTCACATGATTTCCTGTAAACCTTTGCCTTTGTGTTTTACTTTACAGAAAGTGTCTGCTATGTCACCGAGCGGACAGGCTCAGACATGGATCAGGTCGGGTGAGAGGTGGAGTGGCACAACAACCCAAAAGGCCAGTTTGATGAGCTGGAGACCAGTAACCGCCGGCGTGTTGCGTTGTGTTGGTAGGGAGGGTCAACCTGTTTTATCATAAACCGCCTCACTGATATATTAACCTGTTTAGTTTTAGTTAGCCTAATTCAGTGTGTATCGGCTAGCAATATTCATCAACTTCTGAACACTACTGTGATTACTAAAATGAAATTTTAAGCATCAAAACAGCTATTGAAAATCACACCAGGCCTTTATAAAGCTTAATCAAATTATAATCTGATCATTGAAAGAGTAGTTCACTTTTACTCACCCCTATTTTATCCAAGATTTCCATGTCATTCTTTCTTCAGTCGAAAAGAAATTAAGGTTTTTTGATGAAAACATTCCAGCATTTTTCTCCATATAATGGACTTCAATGGGAACCAAACGGTTCAAGGTCCAAATGAGAGTTTTAGTGCAAACTGCAAACTGTTCAAAGGGCTTTAAATGATTCCAGACGATGAATAAGGGTCTTATCAAGCGAAACGATCATGGGGGTGACATGGGGGTGAGTAAATTATCAGAAAAAGTTTTTTAAAGTGAACTACTCCTTTAATGAGTCCTTTGTGATGAAATATTCAAATATATTTGGTCCTAGCCAAACTAGCTTTTGGAATTTGATGGTCTTTATACTGTATTCTTTGTTTTGACCTTTTCACAGATCAGTTAGAGATCAGTGAAATAAACGTAGAACTGTCTCAGGTAAAGGTCAAAGAATTAAAGAAACTGTCATCCATTCTCCAGACCAAACAGTGTCCTCAGCAGTGGATGAGTCACGGTCCGCCCATGACTCCTGACATTTAATAGTCAATACACTGATCTGAAAGCAGCTTAGCTGATCCTTTGGAATCACACAGGCTGTTCCTGGATCAGAGCGTAAGACAACTCTCTGAGTGTGACATTTACAGTAGAGCCATCCAAACACAACAACACAATAAAGATGGTAAATAGCCTACTTTATATGAAAATGTAGAAGCATTCATGGCTTCAGGTCTCTATGATACTTAGAAAGCTCTCAACTTTCAAATCTTTAATTTTACCATAACTCCAGATTTGCGTTTAGTATTATTGTGAGATATTGCAATCTTAGTCATGATGCATATATTTAATTCAGCTTCATTATGTACATAAGATTTATTTCATATATTCCATAATATATTATATTTAGTTTTACAGACAACATTTCATTGCTGGTCATGGCTGTCTTTACATTGCATTTATTGCCACATAACACAGATTTAATTTCACATGACAAGACATATTTCTTTGGATATTTCTCTTATTTTTGTGTCCTTATGATTTATTGTGCAGCCTCAAAACTAAATTTTCCATCTGGGATTAATAACGTTTTCGATCCCTCCTAATTATCCGTAATTAAAATAAAGTATAAATGCAGAAAATATAAGTAGGGTATAGATCTTCCCCTGTGTCCACACCAAACCCAACACTTGTCTATTAATGAATGTGTCCCGCTCTGTGCATGAGTGTGATGTTGATGTCAAATAGGGTCTCTTCGTTTGAGAAAACACAGTGGCTCAATGGGAGTCTTTCCTGTTTATGGCTCGTCCTTTTTTAATAGAGTTGATTCTTTCTTCCCATGCTAAAATTCAACTTTGACACAGGATGTGAGTTTCTGAATGATGTCTGGACCATCCATGAATAGCAGCAGTCAGATTTTCACAGTCTTTTTTTCTGTTTTTTTTCCTTTCTTCCCATCACCCCCAGAGGTTTTATCTCACAAGAAAGTCCAGTTTATTTTTTATTTTTTCAAACAGATGCACTGGAATATTGATGTAGACTTTCCGAACAAAGAAAAACACTCATAGTTTAATAATTATGTAATTTGATCCTAGAAGATAGTGTTATGTTTCAGATATAAGTGTTTACATCAATCTGCTTTTACTTTTCATAATGAAGCAGATTGTTTTAAGATGCCGTCATAATCATCATATACTGTCCCCTAAAGGGCACGGTCAGCCTTTATTATTCAGTTTTCCTTGAAAATCAGTTTAAGCTGAGGTCTGTGCGACTTCCATGAAAATGTGCCTAAACATTATGTATGTAAAATTTATAGCATATATATTTATAGTATATTTGTAGCAGAAGTAATGATCTGCTTATTATTGACCATATATATGTATCCCGTACCAAGACATCCTCCCTATGATCATGATCATGGTGACTTTTGCACAATATTCTCCAGAAAATGTACAGATCGCATTCAAACATAGTGCCGAACAGCATATTAGCTTATTATTTCTGCCCTACTCTAGCCCAACATGGAAGTTAGCAAGCATCACCCTGATTCCATCGACAAAAAGACATTCGGTTTTGTTTTTCAATTGGTTTTTAAACTATATGATTTGTGACAAACAAAAGTTTCATAATCATGATAATCTTCAAAAATTAACACAACTTTAATGAATTTTGAGGCCTATACAATCGCCAGAAATACTCTAAAACATGCTGGGTTGTTTTAATCCAACTTTGAGTTAAATATGGACAAACCCAGCCATTGGGTTACTTTTTTTAATTATATTTTAAATCAAACATTTGGGTTTGTCCATATTTGACCCAAAGTTGAGTTTAAACGACCCAGCATTTTTAGAGTGTAAATTTGGGCTATAAATGAAATATACAATGTTTGAACGACTTCAGTGTCACCATTATTAAGCTTCCGAGAACTCTTTCAATCTTTATTTAAAATCTACAAATTGTTTGAATTAGAATAGTTTGCAAAAGCACGACAAGTTTCCCTTCTCGCCGTGATGATGTTTAATATCCCAGATAAACTGTGATTATGATTTGGTGGTGACTGCTGAATTCAAAATTCAGTACTCGACCCAAATTCAAAAATGACTCATAGTGACCTTGTTTTTATAAATACAACAATTTTCGTATTCAGCACAAAATAACACAACGTATCAAATGTGATCCCAAGAGCTAAACTCCAAGTCAGTTGCAACCGAAAGTAGTAAATAGTGTGCATACTTCTTATAATTATTACGTAATCTGCAGGCTGCTCAAAAAGTTGGCTGTGAGGTGTTTGAATCTTTGGCAAGAACTGCCTTACTATCAGATATCTAAGATCATTTTCTTCTTAAGAAAAATCAAATGTATGTTCTTAAGGCAATATTTGAGAAATTCTTAAGAATTTCTCTACTTCCTTCTTGAGGTCGTCATGAAACGGAGGTTGCGATAGTCTTTTCTTTCCTATCAGAGAAGAGATGTACTACGCTACAAGAGGGAGGGGGAAGTTATTTTGATTAAAGATTATGAGAGCACAATAAAAAAAAAGACTTGCATGGAGATAAATCATTTAGAATAAATACTGCAACATTTTGATTTCATGGTGACTTTAAGAAGATTTTCAGAAATCCGGCCCCAGGACAGATTAACGTAAAAGTGCACATGTATACCCACACATGTGATGCAGTTTTAGCTGGGAGAAGCAAAAATTGAAACCTGTTATTTAAGATGGGAAATTATGAGCATCTCTCACTTGCTTATACCGCTTGTCAAGCGTCCCCCCGCTGGAGTTTGGGGTGATAAAGCATTTGTGCGAAGATCTCAACACAAACCTACATGATCTATGATTAGTTTCCAGATCTGTATAGACATAAAATAGAGGAAATGGAGGCCCAGCGGAGCCCCTCTCCTGCTTTAGCTCTGCCCACTCGCTTTAGTTCACATGGCGTTCCCCCACAGGCTCTGTGTAAACACTCCAGGATCTGCTTTAAAACAGCCCAGAGGAGCAGAACCACCAAATCAGCCACAGATGTTTATACTGCCGCCCAGCTGCTGCCCTGAACAGGAAGTGGCCAACTTAACTCATCGCTAAATGTGGCTGTAAATATTTTCTGTTTGGGGAACATGAGAAAAGCCACACTAATTTCTTCTCAATCCTTTTTCTAAGTCTTGTAGGAAGTTCAAGGCACTAGGAGGAGAGCGAGAGGTCAGTTCGGATTAGCGTGTTCTGTGGGACTTTCATGGCAGCTTCCTGTCAGTTCTGCTTTCCCATGAGCCTCATGGTCCATAAAAAGACCTGGTATCTTATCTTCCATAGCTTCATTAACCTAACGAAAACAATTACGGACCACGAGTCGGCACAGATGGTTCTTATAAAGCGAGTGCACTGATCTGACGGGAACACCTTCTGAGAAACGTTCGGAGAAATCTGAGAAGGGAAGTTTCGGAGGGAGACAAAACCTTTCACGTCTACAACGTATAATCTATCAAGTCCAAAAGCGTGTCCAGAAGTATTTTGGTGCTTTAGACAAGATATATTTCCTAACGAGATCTATCATGTTGACCTTTAGATTTCCAGATAGGAACAGAATGCTTTTTCATGTTTTCTGGATTGTGTTTTTATTCTTCCCCAATATTACATTGAAGCTTTAGTTGTGGAAATCATCACTGATGCCACTATTAATTTAAAAACGATTTAATTTCAATATGTCTTCTGTCTTTGCTGATAACATTTGAAAAATCCCATCTTTCTTAAGCTCTTATTCAGCCACTTAAATGGACTTAACAAAAGAAATATGTTGCTAAAATGCAGTGTCAATTAGTTAACAGGTTAACTGTGGCGTTGGGCTCTTCAGGTGGCCTGTAACTAGAAAAAACCTTCACCATGTTATTCCAAAAGCCTATTAGTAGGCCGCACTGCTAATTGAGCGGGAGAAGTATATGATTGCCCGTACCTTTCAATAGGAAAAACAATCTTCCCAATAAGAACAAAGACATGGACGCTAAGACATAGGTGAAAATTGCATGAAAACATCAATCAGTGCTCCAGAAAGCACCTCAGAGAGAATTATGGGTACTCGGGAAGCACCGGGAGGCTGTGGAGAGATAATAACCTCTACGACACAATTACCTGCTCCATGAGAGGCTTTCAAGATCAGTAATCATCCCATCAAAAACAGATTCCCTTTGTGTTGGCAGAATAAATCCCTCGCTCCTCAGCCTGATGGAAGCCTTCCAGAGCATGAACCGCATTCAGCTGGTCGTCCACACACCTCATAAAGGAAAAATATGGGACGAAATTGGAACTGAGAGGACCTGATGCACAAGAGGCTTACAGGTGTGTAATGATGTTGAAGTGCTAGAACTGGTGATAAGATCAAAATTATTCTCCACAGGACTCCACAAGACCTTTATGCTGATCTATAAGATCTATCTTCTGACTTTATTAAAGGTTAGATGGGTTTTGTGGTATCTGCACTTCAGTGATAATGCTGCTTAAGGAGTTTAAGTCTTTTTGAAATTGGATTGAAATGAAATCGTTCTTTCATGGAAAGATGTGCCAACTGGAAGTAGACACATTGGATATAGTTCGTAGTATTGTCAACGGCTGAAAATCCTTTCAAATATGCTATCTTTTTTCTCTCTCTTTCATCAATAGATTATTTCGTTTGCCTCATAGCATAATTGCCTAAGTTAAATTTCAATGTCTTAGGCAATTATGCTATGAGGCTAACGATTTGGATGTTTGCATGGCGTATTTTGTGGGCGGAGCCTACCTGGTCGCCGAAAATGACGGTTCTGCGGTTGAAGTCTATGGAAGCTACGGAACAAAGTTGTAAACAAGGTAAATTTGAGATTATATCTCCCAATTTTGACTTTTTTTCGTGCAATTTCGAGTTAATCTCACAAGTATTTTCTATTTTAGTATATATATATTTTAAAATATAATTAATACAAAGCTAAATTTTCAGCTTTCTAATATGCTGATTTTGTGTTTAAGAAACATTTCTTATTCATGATGGAAATCATGATGTGCTCGTAAAGCCCTCAAATACACAGCCCTTTAGCGCCCCCTGCTGCCTACACCAGGCTACACTCTACTAGGGTTGCGTTTTCAGCAGGTTTTTGTCTGGCTTATTCAATATTTTAGTGTTTGGATATGTTACAAAACACCTTTTAAGAATTTCAAGAATCCTGATAGGGATTACAATGGAGATTATTATTTAAAAAACTATAGTTTATTGTTTCAAATTATACTCATCTATACAGAGACAAAAGGAAAATCTCAAAGAACATAAAGACAGAAATTTCTATAGATCAAATGAAAAAAAAAAAATAGAGAAAATGGACACAAATTATGATCTGAGACACTGAACGACAGAAATGCAGCCCTGTTAAATTTTGATGGTGAACAAAGTCAAAGTAATAAATACAACTTTTCCATCTCATGACAGTTCATTCCAGCGTAATATGAGGTTCCCACTACCTAGTGGGATGATTCAATCTGTACAAGGAAGAGATTAAAAACAAACACAGATAAACAAACAGACAAGCTCAGAGTGGCCGTTGAGGTTTCCACAAACACAGATTTAGCACTGGACTTCTTCATTTTCAGTCTCTACTAAAAATGTCCGAAAGCAAATGGCATCAAGTGTTCTCTATTTATCACCAGATCAATGCAGATGAAAATCTGCCTGAAACTGGTCAGACGCACTGTAAAAGTAAAACCATTCTTAGCCGTGGCGCAATAGAACCACTTCTCTTATTGAATTTGCTGTAAATAGTTGCTTCCCATTTTGCATTTTTTGGCCGGCATCAAATGTTAGATGTTTTATTCCAAGAAACCATCCAGAGTGGTCAGGCTGGAGGTGGGCTTGCTTGTAACGGGCCTGGAAACCTTCTTCCTCTTGGCCTTCATGGCGAGGGGTCGAATGTCAGATAGAGGAGACTGGTGCACATACTATAATTAAGGAAATCTTATGAACAAAAGCAATAACTCAAATCATTATTCCATGCATAATAGTAGCAATATAACTATTCTCATGGGGTAAGGATACAGGTTGGATAAATTTGGCTCTTCCTCCAAGTCCATCATAGCCGGATCTTACCTGGAATAAAAAGCAAGATACATGAAGGCAAACTGCACAAAAATAACAAAACAGACCCAAATATACATTAACATGTAGAGGTTGGAGTCAGTCAGATTTATATTTAAAAAATAAAAAAAACAAACCAAATATTACGCAGCACAACTGATTTCGATATTGATAATAATAAGAAATGTTACTTGAGCAGCAAATCATCATATTAGAATGATTTCTGAAGGATCATGTGACACTGAAGATTGAAAATTCAGCTTTGAATCACATGAATACATTTTTTAGATATAAAAAAAACTAATTATTTAAAATGTGTATAATATTTCACAATATTACCATTCTTGCTGTATAAAATAAATGTATTCTTGGTGAGCATAAAAAATACATGAATGGTTTTGGAAAATAAGTTACATATGTCTCTCACAGAGCCAAATTTGCATGGGTCCAGCATGCTCCCAAAAGCGTTCTTTCTGAAGAGCAGCGAGTTCCTTAACATGGGCCCCATGACATCATCTTCTTTAACACGGCCATTCTAGGAGCAAAAACACAGACATGCAAATATAACACCCTCCATCTAATCCACTGTCATGTTCTTCAACACCAAGACAGCCCGCTTGAACACATACACTACGTCCGTGGGCATTTTCCCCGTTGTTGGATAAGGGTCTGTGGAAAAATAAAAACAAAAGGATATCAGTAAAATTCAGATGAACAGTAACTAAACAGAACAGACTGAAAACTCACGCAGAAGGGTCCAGACGAAACTTCTTAGACGGGACCTGAACGGGTTTCTTCTCCACCTGTTCAGGTGTGTTGATGTCAAAGGTCAAATTCAGGTCAATTTCCTGAGAATCTGTCATTGGACCATGACCAGGAGGCTTCAGCTCCAGAGGAGCAGGGCTAGAAATGCAGGAATAAACATCTCTTTCAGAACAGATATATCCAATCAATTTAAAAGAATATGATCTACCAAAGGGAGGATTTAGCTCAAATAAAAGTCACTTCTGACCTTTCAAACACCAGTCTGCTGATGGCCTCATTAGTGCGAGTTGGAGTGCTTAACGTCCGCTGAAGAATTTCCACTTTCTTCTTCAGGCTCTGCAAAACATCAGATATTAGAAACACAGCTGTAAGGGTCAGTTAGGAATAACAAACTATGCAACTTTTAAACCTTGTGTTTTAAACCTTAAATCACTCCAAACTGGAAAAACAATCATTATAAGCTATAAGGGTGTTTGTATATATTTTATATAACAAAAGTGTGATTTTCTAACTGTGATCTCTTTGTCTGCGTTGGACAGGTCATTCTGAAGTGCCTTCATGTCCTCCTTTATCCTGTTGGTCTCTTTAGTGGATTTCTGCAACTGCAGTAAAGAAAAGTATAAATCAATAAGCAATTATACATTTTAAAATCATATTTTTAATGTATAGGTTCACAGCAAAGAAAGTAACCTTGCTGTTAGAAGAGATCAGTTCCCTTTTTAGCTTCTCACACATTTCATTTGTTGATTTCTTGCTTTCTTTCAGGTTTTCGTACTCCCTAAGGACAAATAAAAGAAGTCTGAGCAATTGAAAAGAAGCACAACTGGTGTTTTGAGGTGAGTATTGATGGTTTGGGAAGTAAAACTATTGAAGTTCTAGGTTAAAAAGTACACAACTGCACTAAATATGCAGTGAGAAATTGGAATGTGTGGATTTGCTGGAAGTAAAACTTACTTTTTAAGTGAGATGCAGTATATGGAGAGCTGTTCAACTGCAGACTGACCAACACCCATATCAGTGATCATAGCCTCCACTTCAGCCCTTTGACCCTGTAGGACCACGTCTAAACTAAAGGACAGAAACATATGCAAGAGAGCACATAAAATACGTATAAAACTCAGCAAATATTTATAATCCATATAACTTGCATCAAAACCTCAATAGACCATTTTGGGAGTTTGCAAACAGTGATGACGTGTTTTGTGGTCGGATCCTACCGAGTTTTTATCTCACAATTCTGAGAAGAAAAATCATATTTGTGAGATTTTGAAAGTCAATATTCAGATCCCCCAAGAATTGTGAGTTTATATCCTACAAATTGTTCTTTTTTTTTCTTAAAATTTTGATTTAAACTCCAAATTAGGTAACATAAACTTAACTAAAGCTAATGTTATAGGCTTAAATTTGATCTATGTAAAATGTTCATGCTTATGTATTATGCCCCCTATGAAGTGCACATGTAAATATTAAATACATCTATTGTTTACATCACATTCATGCTTTAATAATAGACTAATAATCATCAGTCCTGTCTCTCCATAATGACTTGCAATCATAAACATCATTTTGCTTCAAAGTGCGTCGTCGACAAGGAGATTATATAAAAATGAAGAACAATTTTTTTTGCATTCGGATTCTGACATCCAAAGGCACAAGACATTTTTGACCTTATTCAGTGGATTTCGTCGGTTTTTCTTCACCACAATGCGGACGCAACTGCAGTGACGTAACTGTGACATTTACAATTACCATAAAAGGCATCTATCTTTAATAAATACCCAATTTATAAACTGAAAAATATAATAAATTATAAATATAAAATAAATTTCCATTAAGATGCTTTATTATATACATTTACTTCTCACTATAGTAATGTTAAATGAATTATGTATTTAACTTAAAAAAATTATTTATATAAATCAATAGTTGTTTATTAATTTTAATCTATTTATTAGAATAATAACTACATATTTTAATACATTTTTTAATTCATTTATTTGAATCTAATTTATTAATTTACACATTTTTTTCTAGACTTTTTCACAGACCTCCGCATTAAATAACTAAATGTTCTGTCTTACTAGACACATGACTTGTACCTCTCATAGGTTTTCATTTTGACTCTGAGTCGCTTGGCTTCCTCCTTGGCTGCCAGTCCATCATTTTTCTGACTCTCCAAGAAATTCATCTGTTTCTGAGAATTTATACACAACAAAAAGAAGACTAGCATTAAATTACTTCAGAAAGCATGCCAGACAAATAGACACATTTTCATTGAAACAAACAAACCCGGAGGACAGAACACAACATCTCTTTGTCTCCGATTTCCTTCCGGACTCTATCCAGGTCCTTCTTCTGCCTCTCAATTGTGTCTGTTAGGGTGTCCACTGACTTTTGCTTGTCCTTCCATTCTTTCTCTGGAATGTACAACATGCAAACATACAAATATGAATGGATGATGGATGTACCAATCAATAACTTGAGGAAATGATATCCATCTTACCTTTTGCAGACAATACTGCTCTCATTCGATCAAGCTCATTCTGAAATCGGAACAATAAATCAAGAAAATTGTCAATATAAGTTGTTAATTAAACTCTGAGCTCTGAATAAATTTAACAGCATGCTTTATCACCTGTAAACTTTCGGGGTCCACTGGCGTCCCATCATCCTCTGGGGCTATGTCAAAGAAGAGCTTGTTGATAATGTGTCGCGTGCTGACCTAAAACGGAAAGAGCGAGTACAGAAAGCGAGTTTCAGTACAGATATTCATTTAAATCTACAGAAGAATTAGTCAGTTCGCAGATCAAGCCAAAGGTTTACCTGTTTCCTACACTGTGGACAGGTTTTGCTTGGGGCCGACTGAAACCACTGGAGAAGACTGTTGAAAGGAAAATAAAAATATATTTTAATGTCATTAAGAAACATTATTCATTATTATTTTTGTTTTATTATTATAAAACAAAAAATTATGAATTATTATTATTTTTTTTTTATTTTTGTTTGTACTATTTGACGCATTCTATCTGAACGCACATGCATTAATACTGTTAAAATTTCCCCACATCTTTTGACTGATGGATTTTCTTTAGGACAAAATCATTTAAATTTAGTATAGAAATTTACATGACTTGTGTCAATGAGGATCTTGTGTTAAGCAATACGTAATTATATAATTGTTGATATTATGAAAATATATATATATATATATATACAAATACCACCAATAAAAACAAACATGCGGTAGAATGAAAAAAGAGACACTTACCAGACATAGTGAAAAGTGTGACCACAGTGAATTGCAGACACATCTTTGGAATTATCAAAAAAATCCGAGCAAATGGTGCAGTATGCGCGAATTGGCATCGTTGACCTAAAATATTAGACACAAAACGCTAAAAAACTCCATGTTGATGGAACGTTTTGTTCTTTACTGATGTGTTATGTAAGACCTTGTGCTACTGGTTTATTACTTCGTGTGCTATTTTACTTACCCAGATGACGCTGAGACGGTTGAAGGGTCTTATTCACACGAATTTGAGTTCAATTAAACGCCATAACCATTATTAAATGGTTTGTTTTTGGTTTAGTTTTGAGCTCCCGACAGCGAAGCAGCGCGCTTAGTTCAAACGTAATGACTCCTCCTCTTTGAGTACGTCATCAACATACGACTCCGAAATGTACAGAAAACATTTCAAACCGTTAAAGAAAAAGACAAACGAGATGTATATGGTTTGCGTGTAAAATTAAATTTGAGATAAAAAGCGTGAACATTGTATTGAGCAATGTCACTATACTTAAACAAAACTACATGTTTCTGAATTAACAACTACATTTCCCATAGTTCATCTCTTCTCTTGTGTTGCCTGGTCCGTGACAGTCGGAGTTGATTTTTGACCCAAGAAGACAGGTCAACTTGCACTGATTTGGATAAAGACCGTTTAAGGTACAGTTGCGATAAATTGTGTTATTAGGAGTCCAAACTGTGTGGGCAACATCTGTTAGACGAAATTAAATTGAAGTTGGAGCAGAAGAAGATGTCTTGTTGTGAAATTCAACAGTGTTTAGAGGTTTAGCTCCGTGGCTAGCGCGTTAGCCGGTGTTCGTGGATTTATGCACAAATGAGAAAAATCACACATCAGGGTCATGAATATATCAAGACTGGTGTTAACATTCACTGTTTTACAGCTTTGAGCCAATGAGCTTTTATTTAAAATTTTAATTAAAAAATATGATCATGAATTATTATTATTATAACAATAATAACAGCAATAATAATTATTGTTGATATTAACAGTCTGAATGCCTGTGATGTGAATATATGGTAATATTTCTTTCATAATTTCTTATAACACATTATTATTATTAATGTTAACGTTACAGACAAGCATAGATTTTCCTAACAGTTCAGAGTTCTCAAACACAAATAACTTTCATGTAAATGTTGCCATTTTTCCACTGTTGTCGGTCACTATGACCCAATGTCAGAAATTAACTTTTTGAAATTGAGGAATTTACTAATATCTGGTTCCTCTTTTAATGTGTCTATTTGTAATTTCACTTCCAGACACTGATGGAAACTCTTTCAATTGTACTGTTGGCCCTTCAGGGCTGTAGGGATCATGCAGTGAATCGCTCCTGGCACTGACTGGCACTACAGGACACTGCGTCTTCTCTTATGCCTGATGCCAGGATGGCGGCAGACGTCCACAATAAGGGTGCATCCTGGGAAGTTAAAAATGGCAACTTGGCGCCATCAGATCGACTCCGACAGGACCGGTCGGACAGTCCGACCCCCGGCCTGGTGGAGGGGACAGAGCCAGGTTAGTTTCACAGTTCACACTCCCAGTTATAAAGCTCTGTAATTATCAGAGTTAAATAGATTTTGTTTTTGTCCAAGTTTGTAATCTTTATTCATCTTAGAAAGATTATTTGTCACTAAAGTTTTTATGACGCTGTAACAAAGACTGAGACCTATATGGTTCTTAAGCCTATGTTGGTCCTTTATAAACAAATCACACCCTTTTTTCTTAGTCATGCATATCCTCATACTATCCCATTGTATTTCCTGTGTTGAGTGATCAAAAAACCCATATGTCTGTAATGTATATATGTGATGGATAACTAGAATCTCAGAACTAGTTTAGTCATGTAAATGATTCTCTACAGAAGTTGAAGTTTTTCACAACAGTTTCATAATGCTATGAAAGCTTCAAAGATTTCGGCTGTTTCCTGAAACTGCAAAGTAAAAGAGTGTCCCTGTATTAAATTACAATGGCTACTTGGCTTTGTGGGAATTCTTGATCCTAAATGAGTTAAAAGTAGTTTTTAATACATTTAGTTAATGCATAAAGAGGCACCTCAATCTCCTTAACCAGCAACCAGCAAGAGATGTTTTTTTTTCTTCACAAGAAGCACTTGTTCCTAATTTAACAATTTTTTGGAGCACATAAAGAACTTTAGGGGCGCAATGAAAATGTGATATTCCTGCGATGCAAAGCTGAATTTTCTGCGTTATTTCTCCAGTCTTCAGTTTCACATGACCTTTCATAAATCAAACTAGTATAATGGTTTGCTGTTCAAGTAACATTTCAAATTATTATCAATTTTTAAAACAGTTGTGCTGCTAAATATTTGTGTGAGAACCATGATAAGATGTTTTAATTATTCTTTTATGAATCTAAAGTTCAAGAGAACAGCAATTATTTGAAATAGAAACCTTTTGTAATATTATACACTTTACTGTCACTTTTTTCAATTTAATGCATCCTTGCTGAAAAAAAAGTATTGTTGAAAAAAAAAATCATTTGAATGTTATAGATACATGTTATAAATACAGTTTTTCAAAATGAGAAGCACATAATATTTGTAAATTAACTTAATTTACATGTTATTTTACTCAAAATCCACAGAAAAATACTTAATTTTCTTGATTATTTATTATCTATTGTCAACACTGATTACATTAATGATACCTCAAATCATATAGCTTGTTGAACAGAGGCTATTACTTTTTTAAGCAATGTGTCACTTCTTCACAGGTGCCGGACAGGAGGGCGCCATGTTTGTTCACGCCCAGTCTTTTGAGGACCTGACGGCTGACAGTGAGTCGAACTCTGGTGATAAATCTGCTGAGGTGGAAGACTCCAACCTAGGGAACGCTCAAGAAGCGGCTCTGGAAGGAAGTGAGGAGCAGGCACAGGAGGAAAGCTTAGAGGCTGAACAGGAGGAGGTGGGCAGAGAGGAGATACAGAGCAGGAAAAAGGCAAAAGAGGAGGATGTGACAAGCGAAACGTGGCGGAGTCACAGGAAGCATGTGTTTGTCTTGAGTGAGGCCGGGAAACCCATCTACACACGCTACGGCACAGAGGAGGCACTCTCCAGCATCATGGGAGTCATGATGTTACTCATGTCAATTGTAGAAGATAGGAAGAATATCATACGCTCCATCCATGCAGGTAGGAAATATCCAGAAAGGAAAATAACTGAAATTGATAGATGTGCATTACTATTCAAAAGTTTTGGTTCAGTAAGAGATTTATTAAAAAAAATTATACATTGCCTACAGTGTAATGTAATATTGTGTTAAAAAATACTATTTGAAATATAATCTGTTCTATTGAATTTTCTGTTTGAATCCTGAAAAATAAGTAACATGGTTTCCACATATAGATTTATTTATTGAGCATCAAATCAGCATTTTATAATGATTTCTGAAGGATCATGTGACACTGAAGACTGGAGTAATGATGCTGACATTTTTTTCCAGCTTTTTGACAGCTGTTTTATCTTTACATTTTTTTTTTCAAATTTAAATTATACAGTATTTACTGTATTTAAAAAAATACTGGATTAAAAAAATTTAAAAAATGGTTTGATGAAAAAAAATGTGACTCGTTGTGTACACTTGAGATGTTTTTGACATTTTTTATCAGGAACATCAGCTTATATTTATTTATTATTATGTATTAATAATATTTATTTAAATGATTTTATTTTGTACTAAAAATGACTTTTGGCTTTATATTGTGTTTTAACGAAATTATCAAAATGCAAATGCACTCTTCCATGAGTTTTTCCCCTACAAACAATATAGCATAGCCATTTTTGTGTAAACATCTCTTTCAGACGGCTACAGGGTGGTATTCCTGCGGAAGAGCCCTCTCATCCTGGTGGGCGTCTTTCGTACAAGCTGCTCCGACAGGGAATTGACACGAGAGCTTCAGTACATCTACTACCAGATTGTTAGCCTGCTAACCCTCACGCAGCTGAACCACGTTTTCCAGCACCGGCAGAGCTACGACCTGCGGCGCCTGCTGGCCGGCTCAGAGCACCTCACCGACAACCTGCTGCGGCTCCTGGACCGAGACCCGGGCCTGCTGCTGAGCGCCGTGATGTGCCTGCCTTTGGCCAGCTCGGCCCGGGACTTGGTCTCCTCCAGCTTGCAGGCTGCTAAAGCCAAGAACCTGGTGTTCTCCATCCTCCTAGCCGGAAACCGGCTGGTGACGCTGGTGCGCAAAAAGGACCAGTTCCTGCACCACATGGACCTGCACTTGCTCTTCAACTTGGTCGGCTCTTCGTCCTCCTTCCGTGCAGGCGAGGGGTGGACGCCCATATGTCTGCCCAAGTTTAACCCGGCTGGATTTTTCCATGCACATATTTCTTACCTGGAACCAGCCTCTGATCTGTGTCTGATCCTGGTATCCACCGATCGAGAGGATTTCTTTAACCTCTCCGACTGCAAGAAGCGGTTTCTGGAGCGTTTGCGCAGACGCAGTGCATATCAATCCCTACAGGAAGCGCTGAACATGCCGAGTTATCCTGTCTCACAGGTCGGCATACCTGAGCTGCGACACTTTGTGTACAAATCTAAAAGCTCTGGGCTCTATACAAGGTATGAGTTTAGCGATGATCGTCATTAAAAAGGCAATAAATGATGCATGGATGGATGGATGCCGGATATTCATTGTTTTCTCCTGCCTTTTATCTAACTTACTGTTTTCCTGTCAGCCCTGACCTTCCAGCACCATACCAGGGAGAAGAGGAGCAAGAAAGGCTGATGGGATTGTACCAACAACTGCACAGCTGCCTGCATAACCCCACACGCCTCCTACGCTACATTTATCGCTGTGCAGACACTGAAAACCTTTATGCCTTGGTAAGTCTACTGTACCTTTCAGAGATTTTGTAATGTGTGCGAATTCTTGAGGAGGTATCCAGTTAAAGGCATAGTTCACTCAAAAATAAAATTGATTTTTACCGGTTCCGAGCCTAAATTCAATCTGTTCATCATATAAAGTGATCGGGTCTCTTCAGAAAATTTGGGCTAAATCACTTAATTCATTTTGATTAGTTTTACGTTCTCTTTATACATTTTTGAAGCATTAAAGTGGTAGTTGCATCGCTGTCAGTGGAGGAACTGAAAGCTCTCAGATTTAAAGCTACACTGTGTAACTCTTTTAGTTTGTTCTTAGCTAAAAACACTTAGTTCTTTCAAAAATATATGTGCTCATTAATGTATATTTACTTCGTTCAAGTAATAAAGTATTCTCGTGAGTGTATAATATGCCATTGAAAATACATACGGCTAATGTTGGTCGCCATGTTGCCCCTTCCATCTTGAAAGTACATTAGCCAAAGAGGGACATACCCGTTATTTAAAGCTTCGCCTTTCGCGTTTACGTTTGAGTTAACACTCATGGACGAGGTCGAACTGGAAGCCATGTTAATCTTGGACTACATTGGCCACCGTAGGAGTTAAAACAAAATCGGAATTGAGAGGAACAGAAACTAATATTCACTGGATGGTCATATACCTTTTCACCGCTAGATAGGGGTAAAAATCACACAGTGTAGCTTTAACAGATCTTCATTTGTGTTTAGAAGATAAACGAAAGTCTCACAGGTTTGCAATGACATGAGAGAGTAATTAATGACAGCATTTTCATTTTTGGGTGAACTGTTCCTTTCAGTGTGCATTAAAACCCTGAGGTTTTTGCTGCTTTCTACCTTTCTTACATTGTCAAACATCAACTCTCTGTAGGTAACAAGTGGCTTCGAGCTCTACCTCTGCTTCAGTCCTTTGGGAACAAAGAGCCTTGCTGTATCTGCTGTCAACAAACTCCTAAAGTGGATCAGGAAGGAGGAGGATCGTCTGTTCATACTCAGTCCCTTAACATACTGAGCCAGTTCAGGTAGTTCTCAACACCTGAAACACTAGTGAACGTCTGACTTCAGACTGCTGGAAGAGCAGCATCTGTGAGCCTACGTGAATATGCAAATGCTGTCAGATATTAAGGGCTTGATTGCTATTTTGAGGGCTAGTCACACTTGTGAACTGCAGTCAGTGGAATCAGGAAAACTGGGTAAAAAAAAGGTGGGAAAAGTGTTGTGAAAGTAATGCTATATTAACAAATACTTGCTTTTAAATGTGGCCCTGTAACCAGCAGCAAAACATCGAAAGCAGTAGAACTAAACAATCTAAAAAATGCTTGCTCTGTCTGTACGCTGCTAGAAACTGAACTTCTAGGCCTTCACTTTATATCTATATAAATATAATAGACCTGTCACTGTTTCAACCTAACATCTTAAGTTTAAAATGAGCCAAGTTAATAAGTATTACTGATGGCATTAATAGATTATTGAGCTGTGGCCTTCAAATTTCTTTATATTCACAAGAAGATAAACAATGTTTTTTATGTGTTATGTTTGGGTGACATTCAAATATGTGATGTAGTGGGACTGAAAGTATAGCTAACCAAACTGACTAGCATTTTTTTTTAAAGACATGACTGACTCGGTGTAAGCATCGCAAAAACCTGAAGCATGGCTTGATTTAAAGTGGAATCCACTTGTGATTTGACCGTCTGTCTGTCTGTATAAAGATCTTCATCTCTCTCGTTCAAATGTTTCAGTGACTGACCATGTGTTGCTACTTGAGCACCTCTCCAAAATATTTCTTAGGACCAATTGAATCAGAGATAGTATCTTTTTATATTATGATTTCCTTTTGTTTCATAGATGCTCTTGATTGTTAATTTGATACTAATGCTTTAATTTGAATTAATAGTGTAAGTGACACTGTGTGTCATTAGGGATTCTAATGCACATTATCCATGTATGGTCTGGTTATTCTTGTCCTATGGGAAATCGTGAGAGAAATGATGTGGATGTTAATATATGCCAGAGAAAAGTAATTTGTACATCTGGTATTTCAAATATATTTGTGGTGGTGGCGGCACTCATGCTTATACTTTCTATCTAAAGTAATTTTGACACATGCATCAAGTGGAAAACTATCTTAAGAAATTAAATGCATTAACAGAAGACATACATTGTGCCATGTTTAATTTATAGCTTGGCTCTCACTTTAGTTCATTAAATGAAAAATGACATGACACTGTTGTGTTTTAGGATATAGGAATGACAGCTGATCCAGACATTTATTCTCCATGTAGTTTTATTTATGAGAATGATCCATACTTAATCTAACTACACCCCGCAACATCTGAACATGCAAATAAGTGAAATACATTTGAGAAATATTTCCTAAATGATTTGAATGGAAAAATAAATTATATATAAATTATATATATATTATAAATTATTAGCAAATTATTTTACGTATTATTTATTTATTTAATTAAATTATTTTTATTAAATATATATTTATTTTGAAATGGTAACGGTCAGTACTAAATCATCGTCAATAAGTTGAATATCTGAGTTTACTTAAAGTTTTTATTTATTCATTTGAGAATTGACATTAATCCACTCTTAAAGGAATGAAAAGGAGTATTTGTTTTGTTGTTATTCTGAGATAAAACATTTATGAATACAAAATGTATCCCCATCTGTACAATTAGAGTCGTGAAGTACATTAACATGTACAGTATTTGTTTTATTTATAATTTGACTTTATCCACTTATGCATTCACTGATATTAATAAATAAAAAAGGAACATTTACAAATGATGAATGGCATATTTTGCAAACCATTTTTCATCTATATTTAGTTCAAATTAAAGTAATTATAATTAGAATAGATTCTTTTATTATATTTACATTATGTACTGTATAATATACTAGACCTCAGTAGTGTCATAATGACATGTATTCTGCTTAATATATGAAACCTGCGCAATCGTGTTTTGATTATGCAAAGGAATATCATGCTGTAAATCTAACACAAACCCCACCTCTGTAAATCCAGTATATAATATTCTCTCTCACACTGTCCATCTGACACAATTCATTTGGATCATGGCACTGCACATCATCACCGTGGTTCTTTTTACTGTGTTCGTCTCCGAAGGTACGTCATACAGGATTTATTGTGTCCAACCATTTATATGCAATAATGCACGCTATGAACGGGTTTGACGGCCGTTCCAGTGCACTTTCACGGGAATAAGATAGAAAAACACGAGTTACAGGTTGCCTGGAACGCGGCATAAACTACTTCCTAACATGAGATCAGAACACTCTTGTCCCATACACCGCACGACCCAGAGTGTTATCAAAAGGTGGTCTGGTTTAAGAAATCAAGGGGATGTAATCGGAAGTTTGATGAGTCGACACAGGCAAGCCCCTATTGCTTTACACATTTCTCTCCATGACGGTGAGAGACACATTTTTACAGCAGTAAATGAACTAAGAACATTTGATCTAACTTGAACATTAACACACATATCTTTAACATCACAAAAACTTTAAGTTCTTACTGCAATAACACATAAATCAACGCTCAATAAAAAATTACCCACAATGCACCTAGCTGCTAGCGCTGACATAGACCTCACCTTGGCTACGGCAGGAACGAATGCGTCAATAGAGCCGCCATCTTGAAACAGGGGTAGACACAGGTCTAACGGAAATAAAATCACCATAAATCATCATGAATGCGATTTTTCTTGTTTTTTTGGTTTGTTCCAACGGTCAGACATATTTTTGTCCCCGCCCCCTTTTGGGGGAAAACAAACTAGATTCCCCATAGACTTCAATACAAAATAACAGCAAAAACCAACGTCCGTACACAGCCGACAGGCGTAAATAACTTAAGAAATCATTTATATAAAACATGTCAAGTAATTATATGTCCACCCTGCCTGCCATAGTGTGTGAAAAACACATACACAAACTTAATTTGGCCAATTTAAAAACATGTCCCTTATTCTCCCAGCGTCAAATTGGGGTAACAACCCCACCCAGTGGCCAGAGGTGTCTTACCCGGACATACCTCGTCGAGTCACGAGGTAAGCGAGTGAATGATTTTATTTTGCTTTTTAAAGTAAAAAACCTTAATGTATATCTCATGAATTAATGATTATGATGGCAGGTAGCCTGGGCTAGTTGATAACGGGCATAAAAAATGTATCTTTCACGCTCTATAGCAGGCAGGCTTGACATATAATTACTTGACATGGTGTATATAAGTGATTTCTTAAGTTATTTACGCCTGTCGGCTGTGTACGGACATTGGTTTTTGCCGTTATTTTGTATTGAAGTATATGGGGAATAGTTTCTTTCCCCCAAAAGTGGGCGTGAACATTCTATGATGACGCAGCGCCGTTGTCTATGGACGCGCTAGCAGCTAGGTGCATTGTGGGTAATTTTTTATTGAGCGTTGATTTATGTGTTATTGCAGTAAGAACTTAAAGTTTTTGTGATGTTAAAGATATGTGTGTTAATGTTCAAGTTAGATCAGATGTTCTTAGTTCATTTACTGCTGTAAAAATGTGTCTCTCACCGTCATGGAGAGAAATGTGTAAAGCAATAGGGGCTTGCCTGTCTAGTCTTTAAACTTTCGATTACGTCTCGTTGATTATTAAAACCAGTCTACCTCTTGATAACACTCTGGGTCGTGCGGTGTATGGGACTAGAGTGTTCTGATCTCATGTTAGGAAGTAGTTAGTGCCGTTTTCCAGGCAATCTGTAATTCGTGTTTTACCAACCTTATTCCCGTGGAAGTGCTCTGGAACGGCCGTCAAACCCGTGACTTACCACCCGTGAACTCGTACTAGATCGATGTACTCCCAGTTACGAGTTCTGACGTCACATAGCCTGCGAACCTATAGAAAACTACAATGACAGCCCCTACGATGCAGTGTTTCTGCAGGCACATTTCCAAATATACACATAAAGTAAAATAAAAGGTATAACAGCTTATCTTGCCTCATGCGCTACTTTTCCTCCTCAGTTTCCCACAAATAAACAAGGAGTAAGCACCTTTGGTGTTAGAAATTATTACAAATGCGCGTGAGCCCCGTAAGTTCCACCATGCTGGTTTGTTTACATCTAGGTAGTTTGGCGTGGATGACCTGGAATGCTACAAAGTCGTAAGTCGTGGTTTGAAGTCGTGATTCACGTGCTCAAAAACCTGCCTGGAACGCAGCATTAGTTAAAATGTTATTAGCGTATTTTAGCTCTGGTTAGACCATGTCACCATAGTAGCGTTCATTCCATTCATTGACTGTATAAAGGTTCAGTCCTGTGCGCTGGTGGGCGGGGCCTATCAGTTTCAGTCAGTGGCGCTCGTGCATCAAACGAAACAAGCAGCCGTCCCAAACACCAAGACAGCTCTCTAAAATGTTTTGCTAACGTTTCTTATCTGGTTTTATGTATAAACGAAAGTCAATATATTCTGTTAATATATTTGGAAAGTTGTTTCCTTTCTGTCATTGTTTTCACTCGTTGAAGTGTTACACGTCTAGAGTTGGAAATGCAGTTATTCATCTGTCCTGAGATCTGTTCTTCGCTGGTTTATCATCTCTAACAGGTTTGTGTGTTCTTACTGTCTGTTTATCCTAAAAACAAATATTGAAATATTATTTAATATATGTATATTAAATTATACTATTAGGTATTTACAAGATTACATTTTTTTTGTAAACAGTCCTTGTAAGTATTAGATCATTTATTGTCTTTTGTTCATTTTGTACTTTGTACACGGCCCCTATCCTGCATCATTACATTTATAAAATCTATCAGCATCATTGGTTCTATAATAATTATAAGGATTTATAAATAGCAAGAAGGGTAGCCAATTATATTCACAGTTACAGAGCATCACAAATAGCCTATGTTTTGTTCCTTTAAACCAATGACCATTACAAATAGGGTTGATCAGGCGATATCAGACAAAAATTAAATGACTTTTCATTGACTAAACAACCTCAGGTTAACCTCAACTGTTGCCTAAACGTTATATCCTTGATACAAATAATTAAAATGGATCATCCATCACGTTGATTGAACAGCCTGTATTTCAGAAGTTCTACAAGTTTGGGGACTGAGATTATTATTTTTTATTTTTTTGTCAGTGAAAATATAACAAAGACTAGTGTGCTTTACATGGCACATGGTAAGGCAGTCAGCCTGGATTCAAGTAATTGAATATTTAAAAAAGGAGTTTTTCACTAGGATCTTTAAAGTTGATAAGCCTGCGCCTGCCTATTCATTTCTGTCATAACTATGCATCGTTATATGGTTGTTATTTACATTTAGCAATCAAAAGAGACATGTGATCCATTTTAAGGTCGAGATCTGTTTTAAAGAAACGCATACTACTTTCCATTGTTTCCCTAAAGATAAATAAATTCATATGTAATGCATTCTGTGCCGCGGTGCAAATGCTGTGGCACGATTTTGAAAAGTAATTAGTTCATTTGTTACTTTAAAAAAGCGCTTGACTGAAAAGCGGAACAGGCCATTTGCAACTTTTGCTCAAAAGAGCACGTCTAGATTGTGACATGAATGTCAATTAGAGAGGTCCTCAGTATAGAACATGGTGATGAGCTCTGTTAATAAATAACTCTGAGGAAAACCAAGAAATATTACATAGAACATTCTGTTATCTCAGAGTTGCTCAAAAATATCTATTTTTACCTTCAATGACTTTCTCTTGCAGAGACATGACTTAAAGCTGGTGGCACAGACAGACATGAATGCTCAAAACCTCTGTTGGTGTTTATTGACTTTCTGATGTCAGAATTATTTGTGGTCATTGAAATGTTTCCCTCCATTACATTAAGACATTGTTTATGTCATCTTATTATAATTTAGATTCTGAAACCTTTATTTTCAGATAGCAGTATCACTTAGTTAGTAATTAGTATTACTTGCTAATATCCGAGGTTAGGGTTAGATGTCAAAGTGATGACAGAATTATCATTTTTGATTGAGCTATTGATTAACCATTTAAAATAAATCTTGTTTTCCATTTGTTCTTTTCTCAGGGCTTCCTGTTTTCAGGATGTCTTCTCTGACAGATGCCTGCTGGAGGTAACCGAAACACACCACAGCCATTTTTTTTCACCCTGGAGTGGACATGGTCCATTGGGCCACTCATCTGGTGACATGTGTCTGGATACAGGCTGTAATGTCTTCTGCATTAGACTCTTGTCCCCCGACGGCCCCCATCGCTGTGGACTTCTCGGTGCCGTACCCAATGACTTACTTTCAGACCCGCAATCCCATCCAGAACATAGTTACCAACTCCCTTTTCCAAGAGGTCTACGTGGCCTCTCAGAACATCATCGAGGCCGTGAACATCACTTTAGGGAAACTATGGGAACTCCGTACAGGACCGGTGGCCAGTCCGGAGTGTGAGATATGCAATTTGTGTGATATCGAAAGAGATCCTTTCCAAGAGGACACAGACAACGAGGTGTTACTCCTAGACACTTTCCTGATGTACTTGTACTCGTGTGGAAGTTCCCAGTATGGAGTTTGCTATTTCCATCAACTCCATGAAAATGGAAAGCCCCCTGGGCCTTCGAAGTGTTTATTCCGGAAGAAGTTCAACTCTCCGCACTTCTGTCCGGATTGCATTGCTAGTCCTTTGGGAACTAAAGTCTCCATGGTGGAAGAGGGTCAAACGGTTTACTTCTTTGTCGCGGCGACAGTGAACAGCAGCGTGACTCAAAAATACGGTCGCATGTCCATTTCCGTACGCCGACCAGTTGCAACCGAGGATGGTTTTTACACCGACGTCAGAGGGTTGACGGTTTTGCCTGCTCTATGGCAGACATACAGCATTGAGTACATCTACAGCTTCTACACGCAGGACTTTGTCTACTTCTTGTCTGTCCAACGTGAGAGAACCGACTTGGACACTTCGCCCTTTCAAACCAGACTAGGCCGTCTACCACGCCACGAGTGGGAGATGCGACGGTACCGTGAAATTGTTTTAGAGTGTCGTTTTGAGCCCAAACGGCGACGGAGAAGCAATGTCAGCGAACCTTTCAAAGACGTGGTCTACAACGTGGTTCAAGCGGCCCACTTTGGGAAGGCTGGGCGGGAGCTCGCGGATGAGCTGGGCGCTGAAGAAGAGGATGATATCTTATATGGTGTGTTCACTGTAACTGATGACTCGGGTGTTCCTGAGGATGACTCGGCACTTTGTGCGTTTCCGATGGATACAGTAAACACTGCAATAGATGACGGAGTGGAGGACTGTTGCAAGTCGGGACCAGAACAGCTTTCCAGAGGCCTTTGCCATTTTCAGCCCTGTGAGAGCTGCCCACACGAGGTTAGTGCAATTCAGCTTTGTTTTTGCTCACAACAATCTACTGTAAATTCTGAAGCAGTTTTACAGAAAGCATCTACGACATACTGTTGATTACCGCAGAAAACGATCTATGACTTCTAAAGGAAAAATGCAATTAAGCACCACAAATAAACATGTAAATGCCACACTGTTTTGGCATGTGCTTTTTGTCTGTCTGATCGTCTGAGACATTACTCATGACTTGGAAATGTTTAAAAACTTGAATCAGACTTGCAAAACAGTGACCTGCTGGCAAAATAAGTTTTAAGATTCTTAAGTAGACTTTGTGGGTGAGTGTGTTTTTATATATATATATATACATATATATATATATATAAACAATTAACATCTGTTATATAACTTACTCACAGCAGGATTATTAGAAAACAATCTCAGCCACTTACAGGATATGCTAGCTTCATTTTCTTCATTAGTCTGAAGTCTTCAAAAGTCTGATTTTCAGTTTTGCGGAAGGTTTTGGAACTTTACAAAAATTTGACTGGAAAAAATGCACTTGAAGAGTTCAGATGCAAAAGCCTCTAAATGCCATTTGAAATTTTCTTCTAAAACGATAATTTTTATCAAGCTTGTATATTTAAGTTCAGTAATTTCAGTTAAATGACTATTAATAGGTAATCTTCATTGCCATTTAAGTGAAATTACTGAACTTAAATATACAAGCTTGATAAAAATGATCATTTTAGAAGAAAATTTCAAATGGCACTTAGAGGCTTTTGCATCTGAACTCTTCACTTGTAAGGCAAAGAGGAACATTTTTGGGCATGCGGTAGATAGAACACTTTTAGGCTCCACTGAGTGTGTCAGAGTTTATGATGTGTCCTAAAATTAGCATGAGGATGTTTACTAAGTATGTTGAAAACTCTTTTCTAAGCCATTTTTTCTTTTTGCGGGCACTGCATATTTGTAAGAAACTTATTTGTGTCATACCTTTACATTTTTCTGTAAATGCCTATAATGCTTATATACATCTGAGCATTGCACACAGCATAAATGTGTGGCAAGTGTTTTAAAATATGTGAAGTTTTCACCAGAGATCATTGTTTTAGTGTCCAGATGAGAACTGCCTACTTGTACGCAATCCAAATATCCCTGTAATGTGTGGGAGAATGTCTCGGAAATCTCAGAGTGTGATTGCGAGTTTGGTGCTATAAAAACACAGTTTACAGCTGGTATGTGTGTATGAGTGTGTGTTAGTGTAGTTGAGTTTTTTTTTTCCATTGTGGTCAATGTTTATGGGAAATGAGTGGAAAAAGGAGAAAATGACAGTGTATTTTTTTTTTGAATTCAATGAGAGACAGATTACTCACTTTTTGTTAAAAAGGATGATTTAGCATTTTTGAACAGGTATATTTTATTTTTTTTAAACAGCATCTGCATTGAGCTAGTTTGTGGTAAATCAGACCACCATCTATCTATCTATCTATCTATCTATCTATCTATCTATCTATCTATCTATCTATCTATCTATCTATCTATCTATCTATCTATCTATCTATCTATCTATCTATCTATCTATCTATCTATCTATCTATCTATCTATCTATCTATCTATCTATCTATCTATCTATCTATCATCTGTCTGTCTGTCTGTCTTTTTTATTTTACAAATTTATTTTGTATTTACTAAAGTATATTTTTATTTTTTTTACTATATACATTTTTTTTCTTAAAAATGACTGTATTGACCTATTTTATTTTTTTCTTCTTTTTCTTCTTTGAACATCCCAAATGTTATTTTCATTTTATGTTCATTTTAGTTATTTATTTACAAACATACAAATAACTTTTGACTGTGGGTAAATGACTGATTTTAGAAAATGAATGAATGTGTTTATGAAAATGTCTAACTTTTGGATCTTGTACCACAGAACATCAAAAACAGACAAAAATGTATCTGAAATACAGCAGTGCAACTCTGTTTGTTTTCTATGTGTGATTAGAGCATGGAGCACAATATGACCTGCAGAGATCAGCCCACCCTGGTGTCTCAGCCGTACTACAGAGTAGACCTCTTCAACAGACAGATGAGAGGCGTTCTGCTCACTTCTATACTGGTCACCAGCATCGAGAACAAGACAGTGGCTCATATAGGCACATCAGATGGGAGACTCCTGCAGGTGTGGATCAGAAACAAGACAGTTGCTAGCTATGCCAGTGTGATTTATCATTATGTCAACCTCTTTTCTTTTCACACCACAGCTTGTCCTGAGAAGGTCCAGCCCGGTCATCTTTGCCAATTACTCCCTTGTAGAGAACCAGAAGGTGTCGTCTACCGCAGCGGTTCTTTCCCCAGACCATCTACTGTTTGTTGTTGGAGATAAGGTATGATCCACATAAAGTTCCAACCATGATGACCAAGTTTCCAGAAGGCTTTATTCCTCCTTTGGGCTAATAAAAGTTCTATATTCATAATTGGCAGATGATTCAGGTGCCTCAGAGAGGTCCAGGTTGCCGACACTTCCTCACATGTGCCATGTGCCTGACCGCACCAACGTTCATGGGGTGTGGCTGGTGCTCGGGTCAGTGCACCTGGGCTTCAGAGTGCAGGGGATACTGGGGAAATGAGTCATGTCCGCCTGGCATCACAGAGGTGAGATATGATTGGAAAATTAATCGGACAGTCTACAACAAGGCTGTAGATGTAACGAATGGATATAAATGTTGGCCAAAAATACCTGGCCAAAAATAAAAGTTTCTGTTTGAATTTATTATTGGATTATAATTGCTGTGATTATAATGTTTCTAGCCTATTACATGTTTGGCAACAGTTCTTCTAATCATAATTGATGGGGTGTGTAGCTTTTCATTACTTAAACAACCATGTAGGAACTAGGAAGACATATCATGACCATATTCCATATTTCCATAATTTTTTGGTCAAGTTCTTGTATTGTCAATGCAAAAGTCAAGCACTTGGTAAAGTTTCCTCCTGCACTTCCCAAAAACTTTCAATGAATTTAAGGTCTGGACTCGGTCTGGGCATGGTTGTTTAAGAAATTAAAAGCTACACATTCCATCAATTAGCATTAGAAGAACTTTTGCCAAAATATAACATGCTAGAAACATAATAATCATGGCAATAATGATCCAATCATGGACTCTTAAGCAATTGCCTATTTAAATCCAAACAGTGACTCTTTTTTTGGCCGGTAGTGTACACACATGTTTATATATGTTTACCCACAGGGTATTAGAAAGCATTTAGCAAATAAAACGTGAATGGAAGTGTTCTGTGCTCAGTTTTTCCCCAAGACAGCGCCCCCTGATGGTCAGAGTGAGATGACTCTGTGTGGATGGGAGTTCCAGTCGCCCCTGCGACCCGCCATCACGACCAGAACCCATGAGGTGAAGCTGGGTGAGACCGCCTGTGTGGTCCAGCCTCACAAAAGCAACAATACACAGTAAGTATTCCTGATTTCCTCTTCTTACAGATGTTGAATAACAATAAAAGTGGATTTTTAAAAAAAAAATAGTTAGCTTCATTGTCACATACATATTTGCATTAGATTTTGTATGCTCATGGAAAGTAGAAAGATATTTGCATTGTACATGGTTGAATGAAGGTAAGTGTTTAAGTCATGCAATGTAACTGGTCATTTTTCTGCCCAGCTTATTGTGTAAGATCCGCTCTGGGGCGTCAGAGCCACTTTTTAAACCATTGAACGTCACAGCAAAAGTGCACGAGGGCCGAGTGGAGGGCCGCTACTCTATTGAAGGAAGTGCAGAAATTCCTGGATTCACCTTTGTGGTAATTAGTTCATTCGTTACACAAGCAAAGCATGCATTTTCTTCTCTTGAAAATCTCAACTTGATTTTTTTAAAGAATAGTCATTAGCATGTGTTTTGACCTTTGCAAAACATCCTTGTTTCACCAGGTTCCAAACATCACTGAGGTTCAACCTGACTATGGGCCGGTGGACGGAGGAACCCTCATCACCATCACAGGTCCTTATCTGGACTCTGGCAAGAACAGGAAAGTTACACTTGATGGAGAAACATGTCCAATCCGAAGGTGTGTGTGTATCCATCTTCAACTGGCGGCCTGAAGAGGCACTGCCATTTATATCAAAATACATTTTTGTATAAACATTTACAAATACAATTTATTATATCAAAAAATATACACTAGCTGATATTTTTTATGTCTTTGAAATAAGTCTCATTTGATCAAGAAGGCTGAATCACATTATAAATATACACATATACATGACTTTTGATCAATTTAATGTGTCCTTGCTGAAGAAAAAAACAACATTTCCCCAAACTTTTGATTGCTATTACATGTATGATATATAACAGTAATTATTAATTTAATTGCTTTGCAAAATGTGTGAAATATAACATAAAGTATGTAAATGCATGTTACTGTTGGCCAGGTCTAAAATTTTTCACTGTTTCACACAATATGTAACGGTGTTCATGCTTCAGTGTCTCTGTGGCCAGAGGAAACCTGTCCTCCATCGTCTGTGTCTCTCAGCCTGTGACGGAGGTGAAGGACGTGGTGCTCCGTGTCTACATCGATAAGTCCCGTGTTGTGACCACTAACGTCTTCCGCTACAAAAAGACCCCTGAGATTCTCGCTGTGCTGCCCGATTGCAGCTTTGACAGGTATTGTAGATGCAGGAACTTATATGTTGTTTACTTATTGGCAACTGAGAAAAAATTTGGATTGTCTAACATTTTATCTTGCTGAATTGCAGTGGGTCAAGAATCGTCATTGAAGGCCGAAATCTGGACTCTGTCTACAAAACTGTTGTCTACTTTAAACCCAAAGAAAGCCACCTCAAGCCTGTTTCCATTGTATGAACTGTAAACTTTTGCTCTTGAGATATTTGATACTTGATCTTTTGCCTTGTTTATTTAAAGGGGTCATATATCATCATAAGTACTAGTAGTATTGATTAATAGTTTAAAATAAAAAGGTATTGTATTATTCTGTAACTTTCAGAACTCAAAAGTTCAAAAAGATTTATGTAAGGTACTGTAGGAAGGAAAATGGTTAACTCTAAAACCATATTCTGGACAAATGTGGGCAAAATAGTTTTGATTTATTTTTAAAAAAAATACTTCTCTTGATCTGAGCGGTACAAGACTTGGCTACTTTCCTAAGTTTACCTTCTGAACACACACACTTTTTTTGACTCAATTCTACAATGTTAAATGGGTGAAAAAAAACAAACTCCTTATTTTTGTATTTGGGTCAAAAATGGGCACCCATAGAAATGAATGGGAAAAACTGTAATTTAGAGCATTATAAAATAAGCCAAAATAAGACACCAGGTGACAGCAAAGTCACTTGATCTTTAGGTTTTAGCTCGAAGAACTTATTAGAATGATATTTTAATGTAGTTTAAACAATTTAAAAAATAAAACATAAAAATAAGCATAATTCACATAGAAAATATGGTACTTTTTGAAGTAAATAAATTAAAAAATACCCCCAAAATAAAAATAACACACCATAAATGTATAGACAAAACTTTATCGAAGACAGTGATATAACATTTATAATAAATAAAAATTAGGATCACACCTGAGTCCTCTGTGCCCACATTTGTCCACAATTACAGGATTAAGAGCTATAAAGTGAATACGGTTTGAGGGCTACTTCTAAAATTCTTAAGAACATTAAATATCTAGTTCAGTTGGACTCGGATCTGTTTCAGTTGCACGTTTTCAAAGCACGGTATCTCATTTCAAATCATATGCATAGATGTTGGTGGCTTCGGAGCATGTTAGACTTTCATAACATTCTTCCATGAGAGCTGCGATTATAAATGAAAGATTAAAGTGTTTTAAATCTTTACGTTTGCAGTGCAGCCTTAGTGTTTTCATTTTGAAGCATCAAAGTGAACAGATATATATTTGTGGACACATTGCACAACCTGACATTGGCCTTGTTTTATATTTTGTTACACAAGGAGTGCAGGGGTAAAGCAAAACCCACCCGAATGGAGTGCATCACCCCCGTCTTCCATCGAGATGAGACCGAAGAGGGCGAGCTCTCGTTTGACATGGACGGAGTGCTTGGCCTGTGGAAACAAGACTTCTCCTACCACCCCTATGGCAGACCCATCCCGTTTGAGACTGAAGGTCACATACTGAGACTCTACCCTGGGTTTGATGAAGTGTCCTTGCATGTATGTAGAGACTTCCATTATTAAATCACATTTCACTCTCAGTCATCTTTCAATGTATGCATTGATAATGTTTTATGGGGTCGAAAAGACTACATTTAAAAACCTGGAAATAAAGGATTTTAGAATATTTTGAACATTTTTAAAGCTAAATCATATTTAAAGATAAATCATTTTCACTAGTAATATATTTACACTGTTTGTGATTATACAACTTTTTTCTTATGACGCAGCATCAGAAGTTGAACCTTGTGAGTTCTTGCATGTCAATCACGATGACGGTTGGAGACGTTGACTGTGGCGCTAAAGTTCTAGATAATGAGATCACATGCAGGATCCCTAATAATATCACTATTCCCAGTGAGGGTTTACCTGTGAAGGTGAGTGCTTGAAAATATGTGTAGATCTATTAATTCAGTAATTTTACGTTTTCTTTAGCCAAAGCACCTGACATCAGTATTTTCTCTTGCCAGGTAACAGTTAATGGGTACACACATAATGTTGGCACTGTAATCTTGGTCAGTAACCACTATATGGTGGGTATTGTCCTTGGCATACTGGCAGCTCTGGTCACGGGTGCGGTTATGGCCTTCATTGTGCTGAAACATCTGAGGAAGCAGAAAAAAGGTGAGCACATTTCACATTTTCCTTTCATTTAAGCAATGCTAAGTCTTATTTTGCGGTCAAATCTTTTTCAGTCATTTTTTTCAGTTACACATCTTAGCAAACACAGTTAAGATTATCGATTTTATCAATACTTCTTTTCTTCTTTTTTTTAAATCCACAGCTTCGCTGGCAGAAAGTCGTCTGTCTTATTTTTCCCACAGTCGTTCACGTAATAATAGTGTGGATTTAAGTCCCTTAGGAGACTACAGACGTGGTGAGAAGACACCTTCACATCAGCAACCAATTAAAAAAAAAGATCATAATAACCGATCACTGAATTATCGGCGTTCTCATATTCTTTATTGAATATTTTTCAATATAAGTTTGATATATATAATTGAATGCTTTCTACTAGGGGGAACAGTTCTGGTTCGGTTCTGATTCTAATTCAATGCGCAAGAAAAAGAAATGAAAACAAACATTATATATCATAATATATGACTTATATATATATATATATATATATATATACATATATTAAATATAAATTTTAAATAAAGTATGTGTCCTTCTAAGAGCACAACCCTAACATGAAATATTAGGTCTAAACATTTACTTCAAGGCTAAAAAATATTTCGGAAGCACTTCCATTTTTCTCTGCTCCTTGTAGAACTGCCCGTCACAACCATCATTGCACCCGCTGGGGTCGTGGCGTTCCCAAGCCTGGCCTACACAGGCACCCTGGACACAACCCTGACCCCTCTCATGCCCCCAGAGAAGATCTCCATCACCAGTTTCCGCCCTGAGCTTCTGGAGGAGGTGAAGGACGTGCTGATCCCAGCTTCCATGCTCAAGGTTCACCACCACCAGATCATCGGAAAGGGTATGCTTATAAATCAAATATGCTGAATGCTGCAAATAAGTTGAATAGATTTGCGTTAGAAAGTCTGGGGTCAAAAATACAGTAAAAACAGATATATTGTGAAATATTTTTGTCATTTTAAATAACTATTTTCTATTTTAATGCTATTTTGAATGTAATTTATTCATGTTATCCAAAGATGAATTTTCTGCATCATTACTTCAGTCTTCAGCATCACATGATGCTTCAGAAATCATTCTATTATGCTGATTATGCTGAACGTTCAAAGGAACAGTATTTATTTGAAATAGAAATGTTATGAATGTCTTTACTGTCACTTTTAATTAATTTAATGCACCTTTTCTGGATAAAAGTATTAATATCTTTTTTTTTTTTTTTTTAAAGACTGACCCTAAACTCCAGGGTTTGGAACTTGAGATTGCTTCATTTCTCAAAAATGCAATTGCTGAAAAAGGGAATAAGGTCATTTTTATTTTGAACTTGAAGATTAATAAACATGCTTTTTTTTCGTAGGACACTTCGGCACAGTTTACCATGGCTACCTCACTGACCACAACAACAGAGAAATCCATTGTGCTGTAAAATCTCTCAACAGTAAGAAACTCCTCAATGGCTCATAAAGATACTCCTGAACATCTGAACTGCACTCTTGGGATGACCTACCTAATGAAAAACATTTATTTCTCACAATGAGCTGCCTTTAAATTAGCTATCTGTTTTCAGTGTTTCTGTTGCTTAAACCAAGGTCATGGGTTCGAATCCCTGGGAATGCAATAACTGTCTATGTCTACCGTACCTTGAACACAATGCAAGTTTCTATGGATAAAAGTGTCTGCCAAATGCATAAATAATAGTGTATGAAAAAATGATTTTCATTCTAAAATACTCCAAACATTTGTATTCAAACAACATCTTGGGTCTAAGATCATTTTTTAGAAATTTAATCTCTAAATTGGTTTAATCATATATAATATAAATGCATGCATGACATGTTTTTTTTTCTCTGTGGTAGGAATAACAGATGTGGAAGAAGTGGAGCAGTTTCTCAAAGAGGGCATTCTGATGAAGGGATTTCATCACAGTAATGTTCTCTCTCTTCTGGGTATCCTGCTTCCCGAAGAGGGACTTCCCTTGGTGGTCTTACCTTACATGAAACACGGAGACTTGCGTCACTTCATTCGCTGTGAAAAGAGGGTCAGTTGCTAGAAATTTAACTCAGACACATCAAATATGCATGAATTTTGCCTTACACCAAATAAACAGGTTTGGATTTGTGGGTGGATTTCACAACATGACCTCCTGCACTGCTCATAACCTTAGAAGTTCCAGGAAGTGATGTTGCCTAAGATTACAAAAAAATCGTTTTTTTAAGTCTTATATAGTCTTGTTGTCTTTTCCTAGAATCCCACAGTTAAGGATTTGATTGGCTTTGGGCTCCAGGTTGCTAAAGGAATGGAGTATCTGGCACAAAAGAAATTCGTACACCGGGATCTAGCAGCACGCAATTGCATGTGAGTTTTGCACGCACAAATATTATGAATTAAGGTCATTATATATTTCAAGCGAAAGCGAAGAAAAAACTGATGTGACGTCGTTTCGAAAACAAAATCAGGCCCAAACAAATTTTTGATTTGGGAGTTTGAAACAGCTTGCCAATCAATTGTTCAATAAAAATGTTCAAACACCTTCAAACTACTATTGGTCTGTTCTGATTAAAGGGTCAGTTTAACCAAAAATGTAAATTATCGAATAATTTTACTCACCCTCAAGACATCCTAGGTGTACATGACTTTTCTCTTTCAGCCAAACACAACTGGAGTTATATTAAAAAAAATATTGTAACTCTTCCAGGCTTTATAATGGGAGTGAATGGTACAATTTTTTTAAGCCCAAAAAAGCGCATCCATCCATCATAAAAGTAATCCATACGGCTTCAGGGGATTAATGAAAGGCTTTCTGGTTTGAAGTGTTTTTGTAAGAAAAATATTCATAATTATAACTTTATAAACTGTAATCACTAGCTTCCGGTAACGTCCATCCATGCGTTCACGAGAGAGTCGAGTTACGGCGTATGACGTAGGACTTACACTCTAAAAATGCTGGGTTGTTTTAACCCAACTTTGGGTCAAATATGGACAAACCCAAATGTTGGGTTAAAAATGTAATTAAAAAATGTAACCCAATGGCTGGGTTTGTCCATATTTGACTCAAAGTTGGGTAAAAACAACCCAGCAAATTTTAGAGTGTAGACGTCAAGCGTAAGCTTCATTGAGTAGACGCATCTCGCGGTTCAAATAAATGGAGCTGGGTAACAAATTCAAGCTCCTCAAACATTTCTCTTTAAAAATGGTTCTTTTAGACCTCTAATTTGTGACCGGCGTTTTGTTTTGCTCTATCCTCAGCGCTTCCACGTTCCAAAAATGCATTGTTTCGCTTCAGAAGGCGTTTATTAACCCCCTGAAGCTGTATGGAAGCTTGAAAGAGCCATGATATTTTTTAATATACACTCGATAATCATGATGTTTTCATGATGTTTGCTAACAGCATAAAACTGCTCAGGTATTTCATACATATTTTTACCCCTAAGCTAAGAAACAAAATAGAACTTCGCCCTTACTATATTAGGGCCTTTAGGGCTCCAAAGTGATAAAAGGTCAGCTTGCAAAGCTCCAATTTTGTCAGAACATCTATGCATTATTTTTCTTTACCTATACCAACTATTCTTTCTTATGTATTCATTCTCAACCAATGCTCTCTCAGGCTTGATGAATCCTACACCGTAAAGGTAGCAGACTTTGGAATGGCTCGAGATGTGCTTGAGAAGGAGTACTACAGCGTCCAGGATCACAGGAAAGCCAAATTACCTGTTAAATGGATGGCCATTGAGAGCCTGCAGACGCAGAAGTTCACGACCAAGTCAGATGTGGTGAGATATGAAAATGAAATATGCTTACTGGATTACAGTAAGTATGTCTCAACTTTTTATTCTGTCTTTGACGGCAGTGGTCTTTTGGGGTCCTGATGTGGGAGATGCTCACACGAGGAGCCAGCCCGTACCCTGAAGTTGACCCATATGATATCACACATTACCTCTTAAAGGGACGACGGCTGCCTCAGCCACAGTATTGTCCAGGTCCCCTGTAAGTTTCTCTATTTTTCTACAGGATGCACTTACTTTTTATTAGTCGATTGATAATGTTAGTGTATTGTAGAAAGTTTGGCTTACACAGGCTGCAGTTGTTTTCCATTCTTCCATTTGTTTTTAGACATTGCTCCACAAGAGTGACATGGCCTTTTGGAATTTCAATGGTTTTAAGTAGCTGTCAGTCCGTTTAGTGTTTTTCCACCATTTGAGGTTCAGAGGGTTTAGAGCTTACTCAGTATTCAGAGCGGTGGAAAAGGTCAATCGAAAGGTTATTGTGAATGTCCCTTCAATTATCCATCACCTCAAGCACTACACTCAGAGAGTTAATCATCATTCACTTTCCGACAGAGGGAAATATTTAAAAACCAACGTAGTTTTTAATGTTCCCCAAGTGACACTGCAAAATTTCCAGCAATCCCTAACCCAACTTTTAGCTTTTAGCCAGAGTTGAACTGTGAAAGATATGTCTGGGAATATTCTAAGAGTTCCATGATAACAAAATGCATTTTTTTTTTTAGTTTTAGATATTTAAAGCAAAACAAAAGTATTATCTTTGTTTTTCTTGGATAAGCCCCAAATACACACACAGTTAGAACAGTTAGTTCTTGTTCTCTAATCTGATCGACAACAGAACTACATTTTAAGGGCCAGAGTTGGAAACTCTGGAACACTGTCATAATTTAAGGAATGGTTGGTGACTCAAAGTGTTGTAACAGGATGTGGAAACATGGCGAGTGGTGAAGTTCAGCCATGGAAATTGTGAATGTGTTTGACTCTTATTTATATGGGGTTTTTATGACATCAGATGCCTGGTTTGCAAATACAGTAGGACAAAGCCAGTCACTTTTCATTTAAGGTGAACCAGTTGAGTGATGACTGACCCTCATCTCCATCTGCAGGTTTGCCATTATGCTACAATGTTGGGACCCCGACCCTGAGAAGAGACCAACCTTCTCCACACTAGTGTCCGCTGTAATGAGTATCCTGTCCAGCCTGGAGGGGGAACACTACATCAGCCTGAAGGTCACATACGTCAATCTGGACCAGCCCCGGCCTTACCCCGCTCTAACAGACTCTGCCGATGAATATGATTCGTCAGATGCAGATGATGCAGGCTCAGTCTCTAGCTGATTGGCTAACTGGTTTGATACTCACTAAAAAGGGAGTCTTATAACGGCCTTGCTAACAAGGCAGTAGGTGTGTTTGACTTGAAGTGGTGCTGCGCAGACTGATCGGTGTATGACATCAGAGTACGGCGAGAGCGATTTGAAAGCATACGAACACACTACACCTAATGCTGTTTGAGCATGAAAAGGGCCTGCAAAGTTACAAAGCACAAAGTCCGCTATAAAGGGAGTTCTTCTCTACATCAGTAAGCACTTCTGAACTCCTTGAAACACCTCGATTGTAGTCATGAGTTTTCTTCTGGCAACGTACACGTCACAATATCACTAATTTATAATCATAATTCCCGCCCAAAGGCATCCACAAAAAATGGATTTGAATAAGTAGTTTGTTGAAACGTGCGGTTATTGTAAGGGTTGTGACATTTACGAAAAACGCCCGAAGCAGTTGACCAATCACATTGGTCCAGCCGACCAATCAGCCACATTGTTCTTTTCATAAGGAGGGGCTTCATAGGAACAGGAACTAAACAGAGCATTACTGACATACTGGGAAGAGAGGTGCCGCAACAATGTCAAATATGTGAAAAAAAAATGTTCTTTTTAAACATTTAAAGTGTACATATCATGCTTTTAAATCATTCATTTTTACTTATAAATCATACATTTGTGGTCTATATAAAGCATAACTGCAATGCTTGGGTCTGAATTCCTCATTATTATAGCTCAACAGGCCCCTTTTCTACCCCTTTTCTGATGTGCTTCTGTGAGAGCAACCCGTTTCGAAGCGTCCCCTTTAAATAAAAAGGAGTTGCGTCTTTCCCCGCCCGCTCTCCAGGTCGCTGAGTTCACGGTCGGTTCAACTCCCCGCGTTCAGCCATTATTGTAGTTTGATAAGAGATATACGATTACTATAGTTTCAAACATAGACAGTAAAAGAAATGGACAGAGCGATCTCATTGGAACTCCATTGAGACGACTGAAGCCCGTTTTTGGCGATTTTTTAGCACTTCCGTCCCTGACGCGCAGACTCATACAGAGCTAGTCTACGTAGATGTGACGTGAGTGACCCGTTTGATTTCTAGTGCGGTGGCATGAGAAAACTGAATCATTCCCTTCCGAAACATGCGCAGAGGCGGAGAGTATGAATAGTAGCTGTCCACGGGCTAGGAGAAGGAGACAAGTTTGCTAGGTATTCTGATAAATTATTTTATCATTCTGCCTCCACGTTTCCCGATTGCGCGCGAGCTTCTTCTCGTGTCCATACGGTAATCTCAAAAGGGTATGACGCAATCGTTAGCCTACTTTCACTAAAACTGCTTCTACGGGGCCATAACATAAGCTACAAGGTAATGGAGCTATTTATACATTGTCGAGTTTCTTTAGAAATAAATAAAGGACAAATGGGGTCTTCAAACGCCTCAGATGTAAAGTTATTCACTGTCAAAGTTACGCCAAAATGAACGTGAGTCAATGGGAATGCTAACGCTAGTGAAGTTCTGCAGCAAGATGTCAGCTCCCACGAGGCTTCAACTTCCGCTCGATGGATTACCCCCTTGGTTTCAAAGAACATTTTTATTCACACGTCAACAAAATGTCAACAACGGAAGACTTGTCCATCAAGCATTACGTATTCGAGCCAGAGCGAGCGATTTGAAAAAGACGACGACAAACCTGCAGAACAACGTCTTCATATGGATGCAGTGGTATGTAAAGTTAAGTTAACTATGTTGTGTTATTAGTGAAAGTCGACTATTTCTCTTGTTAAAACAAGCACTCTGACAAGATAAATGACTGCGGTCTGATCTTACCACTAAAAATCTGTATGATAATAATATGATAACTTGCGTTTAGAAAGCGTCAGAAAACACAGCAGCTAAATGATAGAAGGAATTTACCCCTCATTCAGACAAAGTCGATCGGCAAACCATTCTTTATACTGGCGGAGGTTGTTGGATTGGGGATCCTTGAAGTGCTTCAGGTCACTACATCCAACAACCGAACATTTTGACTAGCCCTGAGCCCTCCCGTAACTTCTGCATCATTGAGCTTGGACTACAAAATCTGAGCGAGAAATAATAATGGCGGATTGCTCGAAGTGTTGGACCGGTAGTCAATGTCCTTATTTGTCAGTTGCGCTGCAAATACTGTGACGTAATTGTTCAAAAAACGTAATAGACAACAGGAAAATCCGAACAGGTTAAAAAATATGACCAAAACAGAATATAAAGATATAAACGAAGCACCTGAAGAGAATAATTTCATCTTTTCTGTACTTATAAACACTCCAAATATAGACCATTTCAAAAGATGTAAACAACACTGGCCCAGAAGCACTTCCTGTTTCAGTTTTTTAACACTACATAAAAGCTGGGATAAAATACAACCAACAGAACATTTAAAACTGAATCAAAAAGTTAAACAAACATCTTTAAGAAGTTTTCTTTTATGTGAAATAAAGAAAACAGTTACAAACTGAAACAGGAAGTGCTTCTGGACCAGTGCTGTTTACATCTTTTGAAATGGTCTATACAACAAAATGCATTTAAGGGCTAAAAAAGTGGATTTTGCATGATATGTCTCCTTTAAATATGCAAACCTATTCTAGTAGACCCCAAGAACTAAATCAAATATAATGTGGCCTCTTTAAATAGTATGCCAGGATACTACTTAAACAGTACTAATTTAACAGTATCCATACTGGTGCACAGGATATGTATTGAATAGGGGCTTTTGCACTCAGTTATAGGAACTAGCCACCAGGGTGGTCCTCCGAGAACTGCAAGTCACTTATATTGCGCCGTTGTGTGGGATTTTTATTGTGACAACGCTGAGAACGTCTTCCTTAGTTTATATTAGATAAGTAAACAGTAGAAAGAACAGTAGATGTTCCCTGTGTGAACATGCCAAAAAGCGGGTACTTCCACCAATACTATGAAAACGTTCCTCTGGTGCGAAAGCCCCTATTAGGCTTTTATAATTCAACATTTTATAATGTAGCCTATGCATGGAAGAGTTAGACCAGGGGTTCCCAACCCTGCTCCTGCCGATCGACTGTCCTGCACAGTTCATCTCCAACCCAAACCAAACACCTGCCTTTAATTTTCAAGCAATCCTGAAGACCTTAATTGGTTGCTTCAGGTGTGTTTGATTAGAGTTGGAGATAAACTGTGCAGGACAGTCGATCGGCAGGAGCAGGGTTGGGCACACTTGCTCCAGATGGACTTTCAATCATATCATTCTCTTTAGGGCACAGCTGATTGGCTCCTGCTGTATCTGTAGCCAATGAGCTTACTTGCTCAACCTTCAAGTACTTGGTTAGCGATTGCCTTAGCAGTGCAGCACACTTTCAGAAACCCTCCATCTTCCCCAGCTCCACCTGTCTAGATTCTGCTATGGGTAAGTCATGTACAGCAGCAGCATGTCTTACATACATGTATGTATTGTCCAATTGTATATAGCAGTGTAGCAGATATCAACATCGTCATACCCATTACAAAATGTGCAGTATACCAATGCAATCAAACGGGTAGTTCATATCATATGACGTTATTTTTTGCATATAACAAAGCAAAACGCTCGCCATAGAGCCAGAATACTGTATGAAACTGTATGTATGTTAGTATACTTCTGGCCTTGTACTGTATGTGCAGTATTGTTAATGAAGCTTTTGAAATCAAGTCAGCAGTGACGGTAACAGCACTTAACACATTTGTTTCACACTCAAGCACTGTCCTCACTAGAATTCATTTCAGTTGTAGAGGATTTATATTTTATTTATGAAAAAAATGCATTTTTATGTGAATAATTTTCAGTATTTTCCTATGTATATATATAGGTCTATATCTGCACCACTTCATTTTAAAGATAGGCTGTAATCAGTGAGTCTTAACTTAGTGTTTGGTTTGTGATTATATCAGATGCTTGTACAGAAAAGGGTTTGAGTGCACAATGTTTGGGATGAGTCAGCACTGAAAGGTGTTGAACTGAATATATCACCGTGCTGCAGTTATAGAGCCTGTAGAAACGAGTGAGAATTTGACATCTATGACGCACATCTCTAAATAAAATGCAATTTTGCCAAAGGTGTCAGGGATTAGTGTATACTTGAATTATCTTGAGTAATACTTATGTTTTTTTTTTCCATAGAACTTATTAAATAGTTATTGGCATCATTGACGTATTTAAACAAAAATGCTTTTATACATTGTATTAAAAAAGATTTTGTTCTGATGTAATGACAAGGGGTCTATACGTTGTACAGTTTTTGTCTGGCCAGGATGTTTTTTGGAGGACCCTGATATAACCAGCTTTATGCGTATCTTTGAATATTAAAGTGGGGTAGAAAAAATATATTTTAAAATCATAAAAGGGAACACTCTGTACCTTTGAGCTTGTGCTAGAAGAGAACACTAGGGGTCAGTAAAAGCCTTTTCGTGATGGAGCAAATATTAAATGGGATGCGCTTTTCTCAGTTTGCTGCAAAATGAACAAAACAAAAAACTAATTATGATTCCCTCATATAATTATGCAGTTTACAGTCCAATAATCATTTTCAAAGCAATGTGAATTTTTTTTTTTTTTTGAGAGAAAGAGAGAGAAGAGCGTGTGTCTTTCAATATCACTGTATGGTAGTTTTACTATATGATTCCTACACTGTCTGTTATGCATATCCTTTATTCACTTTTAATGCTCCGACTATAAAACCTGCAATACTGAATTGACTGTACAATTGCAAAACTTGTTGGCCGACAGTGTCAGACAGAAGCATGCAGAGATCCAAGTCGACAAAAAGCCAGAACGAACTCAAGGTTCAGAGGTAGTACGTCTCATTCCAACAACAGAAGCCAATACAAATAAAACAGAGAGGGAAACAAACATCATAACGTTGTTTTTCCCTCCCATGTCCCTCGCTCACTTCCTCTGTTACAAGATAAAAGAACCAAAGTAAATTCCCAGAAGATGCAGCCTTTGATTGTGAGCTCATATCTGCACCAGTGTCAAAAGTGTGTGTGTGAGGGAGAAAGAAAATTCCTACTGGGTGAGATGAATAGTGAGCTGTAGACACAGGCTGCTCTCGCCGCATAGTCGCAACCTGCAGCCTTGAACCCTTTCATCATGTTCTAACAGCTCGGATTTAGATCCACACACACTCACTGACACATACTTTACACACACTCTCTCACACAGACACACACGATGCGTTTTCATGCTTTATGAGGACATTCCATAGACATGATTTTTTACAATGTACAGACTGTATATCTTCTAACCTTAAACCTATCCACTAGAAAAACGTGCATTTTTATATTTGCAAAAAAAAAAATGGTTTATAAGCTGTTTTGCATATGAGGACCTGAAATGTCCCCACAGGGACAAGGATTTTGGATATTGCCACCTTTGTGGGCACATTTTGAAACACACACACATATGGTTTCTATGTTTTATGGGGATTTTCCATAGACATAATTTTTATAGCACAAACTGTAAATTATATCCCCTAAACCTACCCATCACAAACAGAACTTTCTGTATTTTTATATTTAAAAAACAATTTATGATTTATGAGCTGTTTTCCTCACGAGGACCAAAAATGTCCTCACAAGGTAGAAATAACTGGTATTACTACCCTTGTGGGGACGTTTGGCCCTCATAAAGTAGGGAATACCAGGACACCACACACACAAACTGTTATGAGATACATACTGTAGAAATCACATGCTTCAGCTGTTCCACATCCCAGTGCACTCTATTGCTGTCTTGCTGCATATAGACAGCTATCAGATAAGATAGAATGTTGCTGCCTATTTTTTGAACAAAAGATTTTTTTTAATTGCCTACGAAAGCTATTCTAATGATCGCTACAGTAATAATATGCAAAAATAAATAACTGAACATGCTATTAAATATATTTGAAAAGATTCCAGAATTTTGCTTTCGTAAATTGCCCAGCTAATATATGTTCAAAGAGCCTTTTACTAACATTCCCATTAAGTCATGAGAGTTCAAAAGGTCAGTTTTTAAAACGTTTATTTTGTCACGTGAACATTGCGTTTCATCATCGTGCAAACATTGTGGGAACGTTACATTAGAATGTTCTCTGAAACAAGAAGTTGGCTACCGTTTAAAAATGTTAGACGTCCAAGAAAAATGTTTTAAAAACATGAGTGATGCATAAATAATGATTTTGTTTTAATGTTGGGAGAACATTCGCATTCTCATCCTAGGACCTCATCTAACTGACACTTTTCACCATACGCACATGGCAACCTTTAGCGTCGGGGAGGTTTAAGTGTGGGTTAGACCACTAGGAGGCGCGTCTCATTTTGACGGTGCCATGTGCATCGGATGTTGACAATTGGTCAAAAGCGTTAGTAGGATGACGCCTTGGGATGACCAGATAACTGAACAAGCAATCTATTAAAACAATCTGTTTCTGGAATGTTCATAACTTTGAGAAAACCTTGGCAGAATGTTAGCCAAAGTCCCCTGCTGGTTATATCTTGTTTTAAAGATTTTTTTATATTTTTACTGAAAATTTTAACTGAAGTCATTTTTTACAGTGTTGAGCTCCATAAAATGCTTTCTAGGAAGGCAGCTCACAAATCTGATCAGGTGACATGAAAGATTTATGCTGCGGATATTAGAAAGAGAGATCAATAAGGGTGTTGAGTTAAAAAAAAAAAAGTTTTGGTTGTTGTGTCCAAGACAGAGACAGCTCTAGAGCAAACTCTGAAAGACAGAGAGGCAGGAGGAGAGAATCAAAGAATTTCCGGCATGTGTGAGAGTTTGAAAACACATCCAGGTTGGGGTTATTATCCGTAGGGATCTGTTCCAGCAGTGTTGTTCTGAATCACTCATTACTGAGCACCAAAACAAAAGTTCTATAGGTGCTGGGAGAAGTAAAGGCTGAATAAACCCAGACTCACTCTGCTGGAGCTTCTGTCAGCGCCTCAATGAAAAAAAAAATCCTCTAGCATCCTGCATGTTCAATTGAAGCTTTCCATAATTTAGTTTATTTTTCACATATAGGAGATAGGAGGGAAATATATGTATCAGGACATCGGATATATTTAACACAACATACCTGTAGACGAGACTCGACAAACTAGAGGTTAACACACATTAACTTATACCTTGTAACTACAGCCACAAAGCGCCCACGCCCTCAGATCACTAGGACGTGCTGTGGTTACAAGAGATGTTCGTTTTCTCACACAAACAGCTCGTTTCGTGTCTTTGGCCATCAATGTGTACTTATATTTACAAGTCATTAAATCATGTTTAATTTGGACTTCTCTGTGCATGTTTTTTGAGGTGGTGACCATAGACCTCCATTATATGACTGACAGACAAGAACGGTTTGACCTAAAAATATCAAAATTGAAACTACTTCGGAAACAAAGACACCTACATCTTGGATGCCCTTGAGGTAAGCTAAAACATATCAAAAGTTTATTTCAAAGTGAACTACCCCTTTAAGCCCTGTTTTGTGAGGTTGATTGGCATCACCTCCCAAAGCATGTCTACAGAGAATCTCATTAACATAGACTTGCATTTGAATTGCAGAAATAAACTTGTTATTCTTAAGCCTGAAATAGAGAAGACAATTGGCAAGCTTCTGTACATTACATACATTTGGTAGACAACAACCAGCAGTATGACTAATGAAACTTGTCATGACCACTGAATATTACATGAACACATGCATGGAACACAATCTAATCTGCTAAAATCAATCTCAATGAATATTTAATTGCAAGTGGTTAAGTTATTTATTCACATGGGTACTAGTAGAGGCATTAAAAAACCCTAAAATATCTTTGGAGCATTAGATCAGGCACTTGCTTCCATGAGTTTAAATATGGTAAATCCTGCGTCTTTAAGCTTTTGGCTGGCTCTCGTCGCTAGATGAAATAAGACATTAGAACTCATTACCGTCTCAGATTTATCAGTATCTAAAGGGGCATTAGCACCTCTCTTAGCGTGTGATGAAGAGCGGGAGTGACAGGAAATCATTGTCTTGGCCAGTCTGCTCAATCCGAGAGTCAGTGGATGGAGTCTCTCGAGGTTGCCGAGCAGGGTTGAGTTGCAATAGGAGACTTCATTTCAATGTGTGTTTGTGTGGGTGTCGAGAACATAGAAATGTGAAATATCACACGTACTGTAGTTGTTGTCGCTGTATTTTTGTCCTTCCTAAAGAACAGTGAGTGTAGTTATTGGAAACTAAAGTTATTTTAGTGCTTGAAATAAAGCTCAACTAAAATAGGGATCCACAATATTTCATGCACAGGACAAGTCTGTTATGAAGTCTATATAAAATTGCTTTAGATTTATCGACCAATGTATCGGTCATCAGCTTTCAAAAATAAAGAATTATTGGTTATTGGTATCGGCCAAACATTTTTTATATTGTGTTAAATAGCATCCCTAATACAATATAAATATTAGATGAAAAACTTAAATTAAAATTAAATATGTTGGCTTGGCAACTAACTGAAATAAATATTATTGGTGAAGTACTAAAACTACTAAAACTGAAAAAATAATAAATATATATTAAAATATTAGTATAAATATGATATATTATTATTACATATAATTATGATATAAATATGATGTATAAATATCAAAATATTAGTAAATATAGCACATTAATAATCAAATAAACTGCTTTTGAATATGTTTTATTAGCCAAAAACATGGACATAAGACAAGGGCATACAGGATAACCACCTGGCTCCAGTCACTTGATGAAAAAGTGGTTTTCTGGCTTGAGATTTATGCCATCTGCCCAAAATGTAACAACTTAGAAAGGTTAAAAGCATTAGGTTTCCACCCTTTGTAAATCACAGCAAAAAGAGCAACTGCAAACTGACAAACTTCAACTGACCATTACTAAACCTTTTTTTTTTTTGCACACATCATTTAGCTAATGACATTAGACAAGCAGATGTTCTCTAACTTAAAGGCATTTCATATTTTTTGTTTGCTAATACACAAATATCTAATACTTGTTTTAAAAAAAAAAAAATCAGAACCACAGAGAAGTTTTATTGACAGATGAAGCAGTCTGCGGTATTGGATCTGATTCTGACAGCAGCTGCATCACAAACTGGTAAATTATTTCATAATATGTTGTCTGTAAATGACGGTTTTTATATGGATAATGCTTTAAAAACACTCGTTTATACTGTTTCCTATGCAAAGACGTTTGCCAATAATAATGGTCGTTTACGGACAAGCCTTAAAGGAGCCGGGCCTTAAAAATGATCATTTCTATCAGAGCCAGAAGGAAGGTCGAAAATAATTGTTTCTCCACATACTGTTTATTTTTGTGTTTTTTTTTTTTTTTGTTGTGTGTGTGAGTGTGCAAATATCTTTATTAACATTATAAATTAACTTCAAGGAACATATTAAAATAACATTAAATCGATGTCATGACCCTACACAAAAATGAATGTAATTCATTCAATTACTTATTTTCTTCCACAGAACAAAATTTGAAAACTCCATTTGCTATTACAATGAACAGAACAGGGGATAAGAAAAAATAGATGCAGTTGCTCCAAAAAAATATTTTTTCAGATTTTTTTGTTTGTTTGTTTGGACTATTTACTTAATAAAAGCACCTAAATCAAATCCAAAAATGCCCTTTCTTCCACAAAAGGTTCATACAGCGATAAACAAGCCCCTCTCAAGCTACACAATCTCATAAAAACACATTATGCATGTGATTATGTGTAGAGTGATGTTTACTGTGCATGTGCTCTAATCATCCTGAAATAATTCAGTGTTGTTCCCTCACTCAAACAGACCATGCTGTTTTTAAGCCCATATAACCAATGTTCTCTCTCGACCCCACTGACAGCCAATGACTGCTGGGGAAACAGCAGCTACTCTTGCCTATGTGATGGGTTTGCTGCAATATCACAACAACAAGTTGGCTCTTCACATTCACATCCATATTTAATATGGGGAGCTGGCTGCACTGCCACCTGTCAAGTACCACACACACACACACCTGACCCCTGTGGGTTTGCAGAGGGAGATAAGGGCTCTTGTGGGCATCAAACTGAAGCTGGAAGAGTTACATGGGTACTATTGGTTCTGGATCAGTCAAGAATTATATTATATAAACCTGTGCTTCTCATGAGCACAATATGCATAAGTTCAATGGTTTTCGATTATATACCATATTTCTAATAACGTAGGTAAAAAAAAAAAAACTATTCCGCTTCAAAAACACAATCTCACATAGTTTATCTTTTACCTCCAAAATTCAATTACATATCAGATGCTGGAGAGAAAATATTTGATTGAAGAGGCCTCTTATGAGCAGTGGAGGAAAGAGAGAGAATATAAACACTGAGTTTACCAATATTTTGCTGCATTGTGTCTAGTTTTGAACACTTAATGCAACACACTGAACCTCATCCCTGCTAACAGGGAACATTCTCAGAACATTCTGGCATTCAAAACATTCAAAGTTAGCTGGTCTTTAAAGGAGTAGTTCACTTTTGAAAAAAACTTTTGCTGATAATTCACTCACCGACATGTCTTTCTTTCTTCAGTCGAAAAGAAATTAAGGTTTTTGATGAAAACATTCCTGGATTTTTCTCCATATAATGGACTTCAATGGGAACCAACCGGTTCAAGGTCCAAAAGACCGTTTCAGTGCAAACTGTTCAAAGGGCTTTAAACGATTCCAGACGATGAATAAGGGTCTTATCAAGCGAAACGATTGCTCATTTAATAAATAAATAACAAAGTTTAAGTTTATAAGCTCAAATGGTCACCTTGCTCTGTTCTGTGATGAGCGTTCGTGACTCTCCTGTTCGAAATCGTTCATCAAAATGAACGAATCTTTTTCCGAGTCATTTGGTTCATTCAACGAACGAAACAAATTAAATCACTCAGAAAAAGATTTGTTCATTTTGATGAACGATTTCGAACAGGAGAGTCTCGAACGCTCATCACAGAACAGAGCTAGGCGAGTATTTGAGCTTATAAAACTTAAACTTTGTAATTTTTTTTTTAAATGAGCGATCATTTCGCTTGATAATTCATTCGCTTGATAACCCTAATTCAAAATACGTTTATTGTGGACACAAATTAACAATTAGTTCCTACAGCATATACGTCTGCAGCTTTTACAAATTCGTTACCTCATTTTAAATAAATTGTCTGCACAATACAATAATTCACTCTCTTGTTTTACTCAATTTTGGCCACGTTGTAATGATTCATTCCCTTGTTTTTTTTTTATTCCCGAATTAGTTCCACATAGGCCACGATACGTTTCCACAATGTAGGCTAATACTCAGTCTTTAAACAGTCTGCACTTTATTTGATGAATAAAATGAGAGGATAAACAGGCACATAAGGCATCATTAGCTCGCCTCATCATACTCATCATTACGTGTTTAAGCTGCCACTGGTGATGCATGGTACCATCGGCTTTCAAATTACCTTGCTGCTGATTTATATAAAATTGTTAATTATTCAAGCTCGGCATGGTTGTAAATCTAAAGATAATCCAACACATTTTGCATTTGAATGACCGAAGCTGTCTAACATCGACGGGTAGTGACTTCAGGGACACAGCACTTTGTAAATCAATGGTTATTGACTAGCATGTTGGAAGATCACTGCAGGATTTCTTTTCAACCAGACTGTGTAAAACTGTAGCTGAGTCAGTCCTACTATGCTGCACATTTTCATGTTCGGAAAATACATGTCGTAACTGTGATCGTGGTTTTGAATTTAGTTTGAATGTTTTATAAGCTCAAATGGTCGCCTTGCTCTGTTCTGTGACGCGCGTTCGTGACTCTCCTGTTCGTTCATCTAAACGAACTAATCTTTTTTCGTGTCATTTGGTTCATTCAACGAACGAAATGAACGAGTTGACTCTGGAAAAGATTCGTTCATTTTGATGAACGAGTTTTAATAGAAGAGTCACGAAAGTCTTTTGGACCTTGAACCGTTTGGTTCCCATTGAAGTCCATTATATGGAGAAAAATCCTGGAATGTTTTCATCAAAAACCTTAATTTCTTTTCAGCTTAAGAAAGAATGACATGGACATCTTGGATGACATGGGGGTGAGTAAATTATCAGCAAAAGTTTTTTTTTTTTTTTTAAAGTGAACTACTCCTTTAAAAAATTGCACTTTGAAACACCTTTTCAAAAGTTCAAAAATTGCTAATCATTTTATAAGTGTCCTCAAAATCACTATCCATCATTTGTGTTTTTTTTTTTTTTTTTTTTTTGCATTATCCCTTTAACAAAAGGTCTTGATGACCTCATCCTCCAGGAAGTGACATCACTTGGAGGGAAAACAACCCCACAAACATACTGTAAGTGGATTTAAAGCAATATGTGGTGTTTTGTTTTATTAATTGATTTATCTCACTCAAATAAGTTCAATCCTGTGGTATCAAAATGTCAGATATTTTAAAAAAAATAGCAATTTACTTGAAGGTGACATACAGTTACTGATTCACTTTAGCTTTTTTCTGTTAGGCTCCTTACTGTTGATAAAAATATTCCCTGAGCTCTACTAAAACATATTTGTGTGGTTTATTTGACAGTTTTACAATCTCTTTATGAACTTTTTGATGCGTCAAAAAGTGGTAGTTGCATAGACTGGCATAGATAATCTACTTCCTGAAAGTGAGCCGTTTACTGCGCTAGCCTGCAAAAACGAATGCAGACAGCAGGGAAATGTCATGGTGTTCTGATTAGCTGTATGTCATGCAAACCAAAGTGCTGCTTTCTCATATGCCATCCTGTGCTTTGACATTACCTTCCCCTTCTATTTGTTTAACAGTAATGCCAAGAGGATAAAGTACTGTCAGTGTGAGAATGAATCTCGTTGTTCCGCTAGTTACTCTGGTCGCTCATTAAGTCTGTTGAGTCATGCATATAATGATATATTCTGAAAAATCACTCGCATTCATATCGCAGTCTTGAACCCAAATCCCTGTAGGTTTGTTGAACAATAACTTGGAAACGTAGCTCATAATCTCTCTACGTCTTGCTGACACGAGGAAAATGATGTTATATAATGTGTTAACAAAGTGAAATACTAAAATGTGCAAGACACAAAGTGGTGAATTCATCAAGAATGAATGATGCTGATGATAGTGTTGTTAATTGTTCGTGTTCTCTGCGTTATTTAAGCATATGATTCACTAAAGGTATTATGCAAATTAGGTAGTAGCGCTAACACCCCAACACTTTAATTTGCAGAGCAGTTTGAGTGCTAGTTTGTAGGATACAGATACAGGAAATTTTTAAGGCAAGTTTTGACGTGTTTCCCTAGTCCTTTAACATTGAAAATGAATTAATCTCCAAGCAGCAACTGAATTGAATTGCAGAGTGATGTTATTTGGCCTTTTTTTAAGTTGTGAACTCATTAAATCAACACTGATATTTGTAAGCCATTCTCTTTAACACTTATTCTCTTCATATATCAGCATTGGCATGAAATTAATTATCAGAGGAAATTGTTGTAGAAGAGTTCTTGGCCCGAATTCAGGGTTCACCTCAGGGCAGATCCTACGAGCCTGTATTACTATTTGAATGTTTTCCTCTGCCAAGTTTAAAATAGAAACATGTTAAAAGCAGTCCTAAAGATATCAGTAAATGATCATCTTTTAGAAACTGCAGCTATGTGTGCGTGAATTAAATATTTAAAAGGTCAGTCGAAGACTGCAATGCTTTTTTTTTTTTTTTTTTTTTTTTTTTGGAAAAGGATGTTTCAGATTTCATCACTTCATATGGAAATATATATATCTTGGCTGTCACACTGTCTGTAACTGTCATATCAGATTAAGACATCAGATCTCATCTGTGCTTGAATATTCCTTCGCCCTTCTGAGAATCCCCTCTAGTATCTGTCACCCTCCCCGTCTACGAACCCTTGAAATGTGACTAACAGTCTTCTTCAGTCCTCTTGCTTTGGTTAAAGTCATTACAAAGTGCCCTTGCTCGCCCCCCTCTGATTTATTTGGTTTGTTATGCTGCCAATTCAGAGCCTGGCTTGTGTGAATGTGGCACTTAATAAAAGGAATGAGTCTATAGACAAAGTCAGTCTATGAATATGCATTTTGGGTAGAACTTTTAGAAAGGGAAGCTTTTATTAAAATGTAATGCTGTTACTGTGATCTAGCCTACTGTTTAATTTTTTTTAAAAAAGAATGAATAATTCATCATAAAACATGAAGGCTTTTGCTATATCTTTGTTATATCAAAGGACAGAGATACAGGTATTTTTCACAATAAGGAATAAATCGGCTACAGTTTTTTTCTAAGTCGTTTAATTAATAATAATAATAATAATTTGTTACATTTATATAACGCTTTTCTGGGTACTCAAAGCATATATATATACACATATATATATATATATATATATACAAATCAAATATATATATATATATATATATATATATGCATATGTGTGTTTGTGTATATGTATATGCCCAAAGAATTATGAAATATTTTTTGTTTTATAATATTTCATTATATAAATGTTTTTAATGGTTGTGCGTTAGATGGATGTTTACATTTTTTGAAAAACAATAACTAAAATTTATAATTTGTTATTGTGCATTCATGCTAATAATTAAAATGTTTTATGTTGAAAGCCACTTTTACAATATATTTTATATGTTGTTTATCTTAACAAGCCCTGATCTTTTTAAGGTCATTTAGACTTGTAAAATTTTTTAATTAAATTAAATGTATTTTTGCAAGTAACTTTTTATATTATTTTTTTTGTGTTTTATACATTTTATTATTTCATTATACAAAGATTTTCTTTAAAGGTTAGGTTTTTACGTCAGACATAAGAAAGATATGTCTTTTTATGATTTACAATATATGTTGCTCATTAAAAAAAACCCTTATAATTAAATAATTATAGTTTATTGTTCAGGGTTTTTTTTTAAAAATAATTCTACACCAAGGTTAATTGTTGACTACTATATTTGAAGTCATGTATTCTGCAGTGGCTTGTGCTTTTGTCATGGCAGATGTTGAAAGCGCGGTGATCATGCTGTGCCACTGAAGAAATGCACCTCCAGCAGATGTCAACACTCATGTGTGTGTGCTACCTGTGTAATCCGCATAATCGGATAGAACGAGCCCAGAGGCACTCAAAGTGCCAACACAGTATGTAGATTCATACACAATGGTGCTTACATGCCATAAAGGGACACACAGCAGAAGACATTGTTTTCATCTCATCTGACCCAGTTTCTCACAAGGTTCATGAGCATTATATATGAAACACTTTTTATTCACATTTTATGATGAGCTGACGCTCCTTCCTCCTGAACTCCTCCTGCGGCTGATAGGAATCGGGATTTATGCAGAATGGAGGGTGTTGGTGTCGAAATCCATGAGCCAGTCATGGACTCATAAGAAATCCTGTGTGGCATTCACATAGAGAGCTGCTGTAACCCATCATATCTTCTAGATAGACACCATCATGCTGTGTTTTTCTCTTTCTTTTCTGTCTCTATTTGATCGCACACCTCCCAGAACTGTGTTTTCGAGGCTGTAGCATTGTTGCAGTTTTGGCTGTAGGCACATGGTCAGTGAAATTGTATGTTTAAAGGAAGGAATCTGATCATGTCTCAGTGTGCAGTTCTGCTGTGGTAACTGCTGTATTGGACAAATGGTGCAACAAATTTAACCAAACTTGTAGTTTTTGACCTCCAAGAGTGAACTTTATTGGAATTTAAGAGACACCTCCCATTCCACCACATCCCAAAGACTCTCTATTGGGTTGAGATCTGGTGACTGTGGGGGCCATTTTAGTACAGTGAACTCTTTGTCATGTTCAAGAAACCAATTTGAAATGATTCGAGCTTTGTGACATGGTGCATTATCCTGGAATTAGCCATCAGAGGACGGGTACATGGTGGCCATAAAGGGATGGACATGGTCAGAAACAATGCTCAGGTTGGCCATGGCATTTAAACAATCCCCAATTGGCACTAAGGGGGCTAAAGTGTGCCAAGAAAACATCCCCCACACCATTACACCACCACCACCAGCCTGCACAGTGGTAACAAGGCATGATGGATCCATGTTCAAATTCTGTTTACGCCAAATTCTGACTCTACCATCTGAATGTCTCAACAGAAATCGAGACTCATCAGACCAGGCAACATTTTTCCAGTCTTCAACTGTCCAATTTTGGTGAGCTCTTGCAAATTAGTCTCTTTTTCGTATTTGCAGTGGAGATGAGTGGTACCCGGTGGGGTCTTCTGCTGTTGTAGCCCATCCGCCTCAAGGTTGTTCGTGTTGTGGCTTCACAAATGCGTTGCTGCATATCTCGGTTGTAACGAGTGGTTATTTCAGTCAAAGTTGCTCTTCTATCAGCTTGAATCAGTCGGCCATTCTCCTCTGACCTCTAGACACATAAAGGAAAACGTCTTGTCTGCCAGTGGAGATTAGAATTCCATGTTCTGACCCGTGAACTTCAGTAAACTATAGTCCCTGTGTTTAGAAACTTGTGTAAAAGTGGAGATTTCACCGTCAGCATCATAATGCTTCTATTGATGGAACAAATGTATTGCTGACTCCATCCACCAGCTTCCCCAATTACACAGAATAACATCAGAAATTACTCTCCATTTGAAATATGGCCCAATATTTGAGGCTTGTAAAGCCATTAGCCTGCGGTGCAGACAGCCATTTTATACTTAGCTACAGCGATCCACACCCATACAGAGACAGAGTCCTTGTTTAAATCGATGATGGAGTCTTCTCACCCGTCTAGAGATTGTCAAAGAACTATTAAAAATGAAATGGTGATAATTATTTTTGAGCTATGGTCTGCTTCTCAGAGCTGAATGTTCAATCCAATATGGAGTTTCACAATGTGGCGAAGCTGTCTAATGCTGGAAACTTCAGCTGGCTCTGAGACTGAGATTGTGATGTATAAGTTTTGATTCGATGAGTGATCTGGAGAGAAGCTGAGTGAAAACGAACAAAGGCTAGAGGAAGACAGAGTGAAGTTAGACAAAAAAGGCTACTAAAACAAAAGCTATGGCTAAATGTTTAAGTCAGATCGCCAACAGTAATTACGTTACACGTCTCATCCTGACGTCTTTACGGGTTGTGTGTGAACGCACGCACATATCCCGGCAAATCACTGGCAGTGAGAATGAACCGAAATCAAACAATGCCGGGACAAATGCCGGGTCGCATTATCCGTGTATTTTCCGGATTCTCTGTGTGAAAGGGGTTCACGATAGACTGAGATCCAGGAAATCTGTATGGGTGCGATACAGTGTCCTTACTCTCTTGATGATCGGAGCGTTTGCTTGTAATTGGATTTTGGATGGAAGCTGTCCTCTAGGCATGAGAAATGTAGGTCGAGCACAAAAGTCTCACCCTGTTGAGGAGAGGTGAGCTAATGGAGCAAGTGCAAATCTGACAGGATTTAAACCTGTTCTGTTTGCACCTCCTCTCTGGCTTGAGATTGCAAAGCTAATAAGAGACAAGATTATAAAAACCCTCTGACCATTACTACTTACATAAACATGTCCCAAACATTTCTACACAGTTCTATAATGGTATTAGAATGGCATTGTTATACCCAGAGGAAGATTTTTATTACTCACAGGCTCACAACTCGGCAGACTTAATGGAGTTCTCAGTTACGCGTCATTTAAGTATCAACTTTGTCTCAGATGGTTTTCCTAAAATCCCTTTAGATGAAATAAAATAGACAACATAACATGAAGTAATCGTATTGAACATAGCTCATATAATTGGATAAAAAAAATTGAAGAGAAATGTGTGTGCAAAATCTCTTATATATATATATATATATATGTGTATGTTTAGGCTATATATAGATATATAGATATATATTGATATTGACTTTGATTTGTTGGACAAAAGTCAGAAAAAAAGCTTTATCATTTATAATTTTTCTTAGAAATAATAATAAAAGATCATGCCAAAAATACTTAAATTTTGTATAAGTAAATTTTGTATATGTTGCATTTGTGCAGTTTTAACGGCTTTTTAAATTTCCCTAAAGTTTAGGGGTGAACATGATAGCAGTGAAATTGAAGTTTTCTTGATATTTCAGCTAATGTTCATATTTTGAAATGAATTTTTTTTCATAATTTCTCATATTTAAATTTTATTTTAAAGCTTAAGTAAGTTTGAGTGTCATATTTATAATTTAATATGTCTAATTATGTATAATTGTATATATATATATATATAATTTGTAATTTGTACGTCTATATAATTTTTATTCATTATAATTGATTAGTTTTAGTGTATTATTTTAAGTTTTAAGTTAAACTAATCCAAAACGAGATATGTTGCTTAAGCAATTAGCTAAAAATAAAACAAGTGTATCAAGTAACAAAATGCAATGAAACATCATGTTTGGTTTTAGTTAACGACAAAATCCCCAAGTTGAAAGCGTGCAAAAATGTTGTTTACTGCATCAGATCTCTTGTTGATTAGCAAAAATAGCGGTTAACATGTGATTCACAACAACATCAATTTAGAGAACAACAAAATCTGTCTGGTTTCATGTTCAGGGACAATAGGAAATTCCAAATGTTCCATATGTGATTTCTTTCCGTGGACAGAAGGACTGCAGCTGTGCTTTTCAGAGTGTTTCCGTGGAGATGGCACTGAGGATCAGTACAGTAGAAGCGTTTGTGATTACGTAAATGTGTCTCACCGATCCAACCTCCACTCTCTGCTATCGCTACGTTTGTTTCTTCCCTAGCATGGCCTTATTGTCGTGATCCTGTTGCCTAGGTAACAGATTTTTTGACAATGAGGATGTGTAGGTTGCCAGAGGCAAAGCCAGAATTTTGGTTTATAGATTAACGGGTCTGCGTTTGCTTTACACACGCGTTTGTTGCTTTCTGACTGACTTTTATTCAAATGGAATTATTCACAGCTACGAAACATCACTCTCTTTCTCAAGCTCTCTTTATTTTGCTGCCGTAGATCATAAAACTGGAAGAGTGATTGTGAAACACTTCCAAACCAGATCGAATGGCCTTGCTTGTGCTTTTTTTGAAGGATGTAGATGTAGTGAATAATGGACTCAGTTCAACATGAGTGTATTGAACAGTCTGAACTTCAGGCATAAGTGCACCATTTTTTCCCCCTGAAATTTTTATATTACATAAGATTTGTTGGGTGATGAGGCTTACTTTTTTATTATTATTCAGGAATAGAACAAATACATAAAGTGTAGATGGAGGCACCATCCTGCTCTCGCTGGATTTTTGTGTCTGAATGGTGTGGTCAGAGCTCTGGCAAACAGTGAGTCTAGTCTGTGAACTCGAGAGAGTGATCTAATGAAATTTCCAAAGTAACAGCATGAATATGCGAAACACGTACGTGGCTACAGGTTTGCTTTGATATTCCAGAAGTACAAGATCAGCAGAAACATTATGAGTGAGTTTTTACATTAATAAAGTTTTAAGATGATATCGCAACCCACAGCTTCCAAAGGAACGGTTGGTCGAAATGTGGCAACAATCACAGCTGCTTTTTGTTTTCTCATATAATTTCTACAGTAAGCTGCTGCGATAGTATCAATTTAGTTTACATCCACTTCCCCGTAAGGTACTAAATCGGGCATGAAAATCTTGTGATAGCACACGTATGTCTGCAAGATGTCTGTTAAAGATCACTTCATCTGGAAAGCATCTGCTGTTTACTAATATCTGATAGATGTCTTTAAGATCTCAGTTTTACATTATAAATCATAATCATCTTAAAGGTACACTGTGTGATTTTTACTCCCATAGCAGTGAAAAGGTATATGACCATCCAGCGAATATTAATTTCTGTTCCTCTCAATTCCGATTTCGTTTTAACTCCTACGGTGGCCAGTGTAGTCCAAGATTAACATGGCTTCCAGTTCGACCTCGTCCATGAGTGTTAACTCAAACGTAAACGCAAAAGGCGAAGCTTGAATTAATGGGTATGTCCCTCTTTGGCTAATGTACATTCAAGATAGAGGGCCAACATGGCGACCGACATTTGAACCCCTTACCCGTATGTATTTTCAATGGCATATTATACACTCACGAGAATACTTTATTACTTGAACGAAGTAAATATACATTAATGAGCACATATATTTTTGAAAGAACTAAGTGTTTTTTAGCTAAGAATAAACTAAAAGAGTTACACAGTGTAGCTTTAAAGACCCAAATGTCTATTTGACATCTGACAGGAAATAGATGTATTGCAGATCAGCAAAGACTCTATGTGCCATCAGGGCGTCATGATTTTCCAGTCTTGTTGTGTGTGTAGGTTTGAGATTTGAAAGAAAAAAAATTCTCCTTTTGTGCATGAAGTGGTTAAGATTTAAAAACTCCTGCAATCTGAGCCCGGGTTTAATGTGTGATCATTTTAAATGACTCTCTTTAAACAAGATGGTGGTATGTTTACAGTGACCTTGTGATGTATCTGTTCCTTTACTGGCTTTCCAACATTCAGTCTTTCACTTGCGTCCCAGTATGTATTGAAGAAATGGCGTACAGGTTTCCAACATTGAGTTTTTTTTTTTTGTTTGTTTGTTTTGAAGAATATCCCTTTAGTTCACTGCCTTTAGGTGCATTTCCGTTTAATCAAGTTTGAAACATCAGAAGTATATGTCTCCTGCAAGACTGAAGCTGAAGATTGAACCTGTGTTTCCCAGTGAATAATAATCATATTGAAGATATTATATTATTGGATTGGATGATTGTGATTATACAGCCAATGGTTCCCAGTAAGGCCCGTAAATTATTCATCCCACCCCTGGCCGGGTGAATAATGCATGCAGTAGAGGGACCTACGGTTCACTCAGCAGAGGGGGAGGTATAATTGCGGCTTACTGTCCAGCAGTGCTGTTTAATTAAAGATCACACATCGACCTGTACCTGGGAAAATCCCCACCCTCTCTTCCTGTTAGAGAGGCTTGCAAGAGGTCCTCCTGAGAGGCTGATGATGGTGCCTTGTTAGAGGTGGAAATGTGTGGACTTTTTGGAGTGCTGTTGAAGTAAATAGTTTGAATTGGAGTTTGAGGAAATACGGCCTGAGATCTTTAAGAACACAATATCGTATACCGGTACAAAAAATGCCATTGCACCAAAATTATCATCGTTTTGCAAAAGACAGTAACTCTGTTTAAAATGTAATGTTTTTTAAAGTTGTAAATAAAATAGCGTTGGAAAAACTTTTAATAAAAAGTAAATGAAAAAATACTAAGTCTTTTACTTCGATTTCACCTTTCTACGGTATATTTAATAAATTATTTATATTTAGCAAGCATGCATTAAAGTTCACTTTTGAAAAATCTTTAGCTGTTTATTTACTCACCCCCATGTCATCCAAGATATCCATGTCATTCTTTCTTCAGTCGAAAAGAAATTAAGGTTTTTGATGAAAACGTTACAGGACTTTTTCTCCAAATAATGGACTTCATTGGGAACCAAACAGTTAAAAAGACAGTTTTAGTGCAAACTGCAAACTGCTCAAAGGACTTTAAACGAGTCCAGACGACGAATAAGGGTCTTATCAAGTGAAAAGATCAGTCATTTAAAAAAACAAAAACAAAATTTAAGTTTTATAAGCTCAAATACTTGCCAAATGCATCACCAAAATGACATATATGCAAATTAGCCCCATCTGCACTCACACATTGACGTGATTGATTACAAGATTAATGCATAAAACACCACAGACAACATTTAAAGCTTAATTTTCACCACGAGGGACTTGTAAATGGTTTAGTGTGTGTATATATGGCCATATATTCCCATCAAAGCATGTATCATCATGCCGAATCCAAAGGTTTGGTATGGAGTCAAAACACAACAGATATAAATTAAGAGCAGCAAAGTGCAAAATACGGTAAAGTGTTATATAATCAGAGTGTCATTGGCCAAATGAGTAATCACACACAAGGATCATTAAAATGGTAGGAGAGCAGTGAAGCACTCTTTCTCATCTCTCTGATTATCAACACTCCATCCATCACTCCTCCATCCAAAGCACTCCTGCTTCCTCGAGCTTAGAGGACCCATGCGCATCTGCGTTCGCCGTGCCGATGGATGTGTGATGTAGTTCCCATGGTGATTTGTTTGGTGAAGATGAATGTGCTGTTCTTTCATCACTGTCATCTTCACAGGTTATAAGAGCCCTGAACTCTTGAGTTCATGCAGTAGACACTTCATTAAACTGAAATCAACTTAAGGCCCACGTTGAACCGAAGGGACGTTCTTCAGAAGATAGGATATTTTCAGTCAGCTGAGGTGAACACCTTGACAGTGGTTCATAAATAAACTACAGGGCTGCAAAGAATTCGCACAAAGAAATATTTTGGCCTTGAAAAAGGCACAAATATTTCACATGTTCATTGTAAAGAGAACACCCATGTGGTTTAGAGTTATTTCGAGTGTTAATGCGCATTAAGAAAAATAAACCATTGATTTTTAGTGGTGCTTGTCCTTGAAAATAATACTAGGGTGTTGTTGGGGGTTGTCAGGGCATTCTTGCTAGATGGTAGCAGGTTACGTTTATGACAACGTGATTTCTGGGAAAAAAAAAACTTTTCCTATGCGTTTTTGAAATCACATACTCTCGCATAATTATTTTGAATAAGTAATTACTTCATGGCTGCTAAAATGTATGTTTTATATATTATGAGTGGGTGTAGTGTGAATGTAATCTGGATGCACTACATTCGCCATGTTGTCATTATCATGTGACTTACCAGCGTCAGTTGGTTTGCTTCACCATTCACAAATCCTCTCCCGTGGCCTCATGGTGAAGTAAAATGTCCATCGCATTCACTCGTCAGAATCTCGCCAGAAGTAGGAGGTCATTTAGTCATTTACTCATTACTCTTTGATTGAGTAATTGTACAAAAAATATACATTTTTAATCATACAAATAATACATCATTTTTTTTTACTTCTCATCTATTCATTAATGTTGTGTTTTTGGAGATATAAAGTACTTATGTATCCATATACCACTCAGTTCATCAACTACACCATTAGCTTGTATATGAAATATTATTTTTTTATGATACATTGCATTTATGCTCTAGTACTAGGCCTTCATTTCTGTGTAAAAATTTTCAGATTTATGCTGGATTTTTTTTTTTGACACATGAAGACCAGTGATGTTATTGTTAACTAGAACTAAAACTTTTTTTGTTCATTAAAATAAAGCTGTAATGAAATCAAATATCAATATTAGATGAAAAAAATGTACTTAAACTGAAATCAAAATGAATACTGAAAATAAATGCAAATTTAAAATATTAATAAATATAATAGTGTGTGTATTGTGTAAAAAATACTAAAAGAACATCATTTGATTCTTCCATTGAACACAAAAGACTGCAGCGATTAACAGCTCACTGGATGGGGATGATTTTCAAGAACTGATTTAGTAGCTTAAATTTCAGTCTGGTCTTCACACAAGTTATCTTATGACTTGATATAACTTTGATATGTAGTATACGAGTCACATGGATAATTGCATTTTTAGGATTTTAGACTTACAGTTCCATTCTCATTTGTTTTCATTGAATGGAAAGTAGCATCCACAATAGATGTGTTTGAAGGAATGATACTAATTTGAAACAACCTGCATGATGAGTAAATAACAATAATTTTCTACTGAGCACATTATATTTCGTTTATTTCTCATCTCTGCACTCTCAACAGCCATGTTGATCTTTTATCCTGTCCTATGTGAGATGTTTTTCACTTCCCCCAATGCTGTATTTTTCCATTGCCTCTCCATAACTATGGCAACCCTGATGAGTTGGATATATCTGTGACTATAGTAAAACTACAACAAACAAACAGATATTGAAAGCTGACTTCATCATAAAGAATAGATATACCATTTCTTCATCTTTGCATTTTTCCCCGTCAATGGACAGTAAAAGAGAAAGAGGTTAAAAACGCCGTACAGACTAGCAACCCACGAGTAGACGTCAACGGCACCTCACCACCTACCAGCTGATTGTAATGCAGACAGTGTGTGTGGGAGAAGAGGGAAGCGTACATGCTTGGAAGTCTGTAGTGTACTATTCCTTCCTCTGCTTCTACACACCACTGATATATCCAGGTTCATCTACGTGTTGCTCTTATGCATGCTCATTACTCAGCATGAAAGAAAAACTGCAACTCGACATAGCTGGTGATGCACATATGCTGGGATGTAGATGCTGGTCCTCAGCATGGGATGCTGCTGTTTGCACCAAGCTGGTTGATTAGTAGTGATGTGCAAAACTACATTTTTTCAAGATCATAGTTGTTTATCTAGGGATAGTTGATCTTTCAGGAAACATTTCTGAAAAGAATCATGTTTTTATGGAAACCTTTTGTGCAATGGGAAGTTTCATAGAGGTTAACCATCAATTCCAATAAAGAACGCTAACGTGTTTTTAAGAAAACATGGCAGAATGTCATATTTTATCAGAGCAGCTCCTAATGTTTTATTCTAGTTACATATGCATCATGCAATATACTTAGTAGACACCTTTTAAGTGCATTGACGTTTTAAAAACGTTATGCTAAACTAGCATAATTTATTTTTTTTGTAAGCAATTTCTTTAGCATGTCCATACAACCATACATGGTCTGTTGGTTTGTCAGGGCATTTTCTGATGTGTTTCAGTGTGAGATGGCTCTAAAGTGTTGAATACTTTTGTGCTTTCCAAGCAGAAAAAATATCAGAGCAAAAGACTTCCTGGATTTTCAGCAGAATGATAAAAAGATTAAGCCCGTGGCTTTTTTTTTTTTGCTATATCCAACATCTCATTTGAATGAAGTGAACCTTATGTTAGCAGGCAGTGCTTTTAAGGGCAAGTCTACTGCGCTTCTAAGAATCACATCACCATAATATAGGCAGAATTCAGGTAAAAAAAAAAAAAGACATTAAAAAAATTTCAGGTTTATCCTGAGCTCACCCTACTATCACAGGTAGTACAAAAAGATAACGAAGAGTGTAGTTCAAAATAAAGAAGTCCTTTAATAATACAACAGATGAGTCAAAGTAACAGTGCGCACAAGCACAGACAACACCAGACAATGAGGACACACACACATACACACATTTTTTACCTAAGTCTAACCACCTTTTTGTAAAGATTTAAACCATCTTAAATGGAAAATTGTGATTTTTTTCAGGTGCCATTAGTGTCACTATAGTATTAATGTAATCAGAGCCTTATTGTTCTTATCCCATGAGAATGCGCTGTCTCTTAATTATTCATGACACAGCGTGACCTTTGACAGGTATTGATACCATACTGAATGAATGGTTGCAGTTGCTGGTCTGCATGATGCACAAATGTGAATATGTCACATGGCTTCCTCAGTAATGGCAATAGAATGATTGGCTTTCAATTGATGTTTTATAGGAGAGTTTCTGGATCTCAGCATGGTCTGACACTGGTAGTTTGAGTCCACAAACACCATGGGAGTGGGTTCAGAACATATAACTTGCCTTCAAAAGTCTCTTGCCTTGGTGTCTCAAGACTTCTTTTAAAAATAATAATTTAAAGATATAATGGCCAAAAAATGCAGTGCATTTAAAAAAAAATATTATATGAATATACAATTTATATGAACTATTTTCATTTTTAATATACTGTTTTTACATTTTTTTAATTTATTCCTGTGATCAAAGCTGAATTTTCAGCATCATTCCTCCAGTCTTCAGTGTCACTTGATCCTTCAGAAATCATTGTAATACAGTGCCGAAGTGATGATGTCACTCTGTAGGCCAAAACGTGGAAGTGAGTTAGCATTTTAGCACTCCTGGTTCCCTCGCTCTATGGGATTTTTGAATGGGTTTTTGCTAAATCACCTGAAATAAGGTCTGTGGTGAACAAAGCCTCTAAATATTTTCACGTTTTGATCTATGACATGTGCTTGTGGTTTTTTAAACTTTATTGTGGCTTCAAAATTTATAAATTTTGGAATGGATTAACTTGTTAAGATTATCTTGATAGACAAAACGTGTAAGGGTCACGACTCTTTGTTGAACACAGATCTTATTTTTTGCGATTTTCTAAAAGTCTATGGGGAAAATGCACAGCTTTTCGATCGAGGGAACCCATACGGCGCTAACTTCCGAGTTGTCCTACAAAGTGACGTCATCACTTCGGCACTCTATATACAGATTTACTACTAAAAAATAAATATTTCTTCTTATTATAAATTTTGAAAACAGTTGTGCTGCTTAATATTTTTATGGAATGCATTTTTTAAGTTCAAAACAACAGCATTTTTAAAGTAAACATTATAATTGTAACATTATAAATGTATCAATTTCTGCATTCTTGCTGAACAAAAGTATTAATTTCTTTTTTTTTTTTTTTTTTAATCTAATGCCAAACTCTCTCTCTCAGAAAGTCATTTTTATTAGATTAGCCCAGCTCTGCTGTGTTTGAGAGCATCATTTGCAGAAGCTGGAGGCCATCAGGTCTTAACATTTACCAACTGACGCACATCTGAGGACCCAGTGGTCGTGGGAGGTGGGCAAATCTAATGATGCTACAACTAACGTTTCCCCTCGTGATTTACAACCCAAACCAGGTACCCTGAGGACATCCATAGACCTGATGGAGGTCTACCTCTTCTAACTTTAGAACGTGACATTTTTTGTTTCATCTGGGAAGAATCAGTAGGGGGAAGAAAAAAAAAGATATAAAAAAAGCCATATTTGCCTTTCCGTGATTGTTAAACCTAAATAAAAAAAACACAGCCATTTAAGCGGGTATGTGTTTTGACTGATAGTAAGAGAGCTGTTAAGAAGTGCACATGCAGTTCTTGCTCTCTTTGTAGCAAAAGCATCATTTTAACAGAACAGACACAACAATTCTTTTTAGTTTTGTTTCAGATTAGTCGTATCAGTGTGTGATTAAATATGTCCGTGTCCCTCCTGTAATCCAGCTGTGGTGAATGAGTTCTATATCTGCGGGCTAATCATTCGCTCCAGCCTTGTACGTATCTTGTATGAGTGAAAAACACATTCATCTTGTGTAGTTACCCTCTTACATAACCCCAAGCAGCTTTCCTCATTGTCATAAAGCTTATTATTTTTCTGACAGTATCAGTGGTTGAATTAGATTCTCTTTCTCACAGTAAAAACGTACATTACAGGCCTACAGGATTGAACCTCAGTATATTGGTAATGTTTTTTTGATGCTAAAATACTTCCTACTATCCCAGTTTAAAAGTGCACTCATTATTTTTCCCACTCATGTTGCGTTGGTTGGTGGCAGTCATCTTTTGATTTACTCTGACAGCTATAGTGATGCGAAAGCTGCATTATGCAAAACAGACCTATTGCTTTTATCTACCGATAGCATTGTAGAAATGTTATTTGTTGTCAGTTATTAATTCATTCCTCAAGTAAATTCTCCCTTTCAGGAGTGTTCTGTATTTGCGACATTATCAGGAAACTAGTAGTGCTTTGCATATTAGCCCACATGAGATGGCCCTATGATGTTTATATATATATATATAAACATCATAGGGCCATCTCATATATATCTCATATATATATGTATGTATGTACAGAGTAGTAATGGCAGTGAGACATTATATATATATATATATATATATATATATATATATATATATATATATATATATTAGGGCTGGGAAAAGATTAATCATGATTAATCGCATTCAAAATAAAAGTTTGTGTTTTATTTTGTATATATAAATACACACATATGCATGTATATATTTAAGAAAAATGTGTTATTAATATATCAAATATTTATGTATAATATTAATTTTGTATAAATATATATATATAAAGTATATACATGCAAATATTTCTTAAATGTTTACATGCATGTGTGTGTATTTATATATACAAAATAATTATACACACTACACACATATATTATGTAAACATAAACTTTTATTTTGGATCCGATTAATCTTTCCCCAGCCCTAATATATATATATATATATATATATATATATATATACTGTATATATATGAATGTATATATGTATACTAAACATGTATGTATGTATATATATATATTTTATATATATATAGTTGTATATATGTAGTTCAACTATATACAACTATATACATATACAACTACAATAGTTGTATATATGTATATGTTGTATTTGGCCAACCAAATGATGACAACTATTTTTGTTGAACTATTCCTATTCCTATATATTATTATACGTAATTCAGATCCCAATGTATCTCAGTGAATTAAAGTCTTATTCATATTAAATAAGCAATTAAAGCTTACTTTAGTACCAACCATGCATATGCATTTTAGAAACACTTTGGGGCATTCACTTTTCTTATTCTTAACTTACTCAGTTGAATGCAGAGGTTTGGTATCTACAGATGTCTGTAGAACATTAAAATTTCATGGCCTGCCTCTGCATGTTGGTATAGTTTTTCTCTACACTGCCAATTTAAAATATGGTCATGCACTGCAACAGAACCGCAGAGATTGCTTGAAGTCTGCACCCATGGTAAAATGATGCAAATATAGCTCTACCTGCTTTTTTAATGCTTCCTTATTATCTATCCAGGCCAAATCACATGAGAAGCTTCTTCGTTTAGAATGATTAATGTAATGCGTCGTCTATTGTGGGTGTCTCTGATCTTACTACATATAATCTCCCAATTTAATACCGGTTCTGGCGAGCTGTGACCGTTTGTAAGAGTGTGGTCGTTCTCTTGTTTTCCTGTGCTGGGGAAAAAAAGAAATGACTTTCTGTACAGCAGCCAAATACCTTTCATTTGTATTGCAGAGGCATTGCAGAGTAAAATACCTCTGTCTTCAGTCAGAAATGGTAGGTCGTTCTTCAATGCCATTAACTTTTTAGGTATCCCATTAGAGTAGATGAACGTATCAAAAGTTTCACATTTGCACACTAACTGCAATTTGAGCGCAGCTGGGTGTCTAGAGGAAACAACAACAGTCTGTTTGTACCACTTATTGAGAACATAATAGATTCAGGGTATTGAGGCTGAAATGTGGTATTCCAGTGTAAAAATAGTTATAAACTCACCCAGGCTACATTTATTTTAGCAAAAATTCAGTTAAATACACAATTAAACAGAGCCATTTAAAAATAACGGTTTTATATTTTAATGTAGTATGTCATATATTCAATGTGATGGCTGAATTTTCAGCGCATGAGTCTTCCGAATCTGAAATCATTCTAATATAATTTGCTGCTCAATAAAGATGTCTTATTATTATCAATGTTGAAAACAGTTGTGCTGCTTGATATATATATATATATATATATATACAAGCATGTGTGTGTGTGTTTATATATCTAAAATAATTATACACAGTGTACCCACATATATTATGTAAACACAAACTTTTATTTTGGATGCGATTAATCGTTTTGACAGCCCAAATATATATATATATATATATATATATATATATATATATATATATATATATATATAATATTATTTATATATATATATATATATATATATATATATATATATATATATATATATATATATAATATTAATATAATGTAATATAATATAATATTAATGTATATTTAAGAAAAAATATTATTTATATATAAAATATTCTGAAGCACTTGTGAAGCACTTTGTGTTACATTCCATGTATGAAAAGTGCTGTATATAAATGTTTATTATTATTAATATTGATATTTATATATAACTTATATATTAATCTATATACAGTATATACATGAAAATATTTCTTAAATGTGCACAAGCATGTGTGTGTATTTTTTATATATATATAAAATAATTATACACAGTGCACCCACATATATTATATAAACACAAACTTTTATTTTGGATGTGATTTTATATATATATATATATATATATATACACACATACACATATATACATATATATACAAACACACATATATACATACTTTTATTGTTGAATAAAATGAACTGCATATGTGATTTCTGAGTGGAACAGTAGTTCATTGAGATGATTAGAGCTGGACTTGATTTTATCCAATGAGAAATGACTAGTCTGTAAAAAGTGTTCTCTATATAATAGGTAGTTGTAAGGGAAAGGTTGAACATCTGTAAAGGGGCTTGGAGACGTCAACAACAACAAAAAACATTTAAGCAAGTTATTACATTTTGATGAAAGATTACATGCGTGCACCAAGGATCATTTACAATAACACCAGGAACGTGTAGTAAGAAAGTAAAGAAACATTTTAAAACCATGTTGACTGTAATCACAGTGATGAATGGGGCAATTAAATGTGTATTGGAGATATATGGGATGCTGCATTGCTGGGTTTAAGGAAAGGAAACTGATGGGAATCTTTCTGAGAAAAGGTTTAGCTTTTTAGTAGCGGGCAGCTGAACTGCAAGCACATCTGTGGCCGACATCTCTGCAAAGTGCAGAATGGTAGAGGCAGTGAGACAGAAGGAGAGGAGCAGATGATGGATGATGTCCTGTATGAGATAACTTCTCATCTCGGATCTAAACAGCAATGCATTACGAACGATGCAGCGGCTGACTTATCTGAACATAATTTCAGATCTAAAACTATGCCAGTGTAAAGCAAAAGGTGGCCAATAAACAGCGAAAAAACGGCATGCTGAAGCTAGTACATACTATCTGAAAAGAAAAATAGTTTAGCACTACCGGATTAATGTACATGTATGTACTCTGTATGTGTGTGAGAGAGCATCTTGCACCATGAGCATTTCTATGACGATGTGTCAACTTCGTTGAAAAAAAATGGTTCAACCAGCCTAATTACAAAGGGCAAACCCATAATTCGATTTTTTTAGGTGGATACTGAATACCTTGTTGCCATTGACAACTTGTTTTCTTCTTTTGAAAAGACTATCTGACTCACCTGGCAGAGCATTTTTAGTCAAGCTGCTTAGAGTTGGTAAACCTCTTCGAACCTGCACAAATACAATTTCATCATGTCCTACGTAACTAAACGTGTCCCTTTGCCGCTCTTCATCTTCTTTTGTTTGTCCTTCATTATGATAGGGCTCTCAGAGCTTGGCCTGAACACGGCATGCTGTTCTCACCTCTCTTGGATGAAGGGAAATGAACAATTTCTCCCGGGATTTTAAATGGCTGCTAGCAAACCTGTGAAAGTCCCAGAGTGCAGCTCCCTCTGGTCTTAGGTGGTGTTATCCAGCATACATCATTTCCTCTCAAGGCTAAGTGTTTCTGTGCTCCTCCAGAGCTTCTCCTCAAGTGAGTGTGCTAAAATGCCTGGGAGATTGGCTCACACTCTCTGCCTATATTAGAGCAATTTATCAAAGGATTGCATGGAAGATTTCAAAGAGTTGCACATGCATTTTCATACTTGGATTCAGTTATTCAGTAACTATTATTTCCTCTAGGAATTCTCTGTATTATAGTATTACAAGGTGTAATGTATTAAGTTAACATTTTTTTCATTCTTTCCACATAAAGAGATTATATAGAGGATACAGCAGCAAGCCTATTGGAGCCCATGGCACATTGATTATGGCCAAGTGAGTTAAAAGCCGAATTTATTTCACAAACTATGATAACCACATTTTCCACCAAATACCGTTCCATAGAGATACTTTGAGGTTCTTAAGGGTCAAAATATTATATAGGATATAATCGGAAGTACTGGCTGATTCCTACACCCGTGTTTTCCACTAAGAAGCTGGCAAATAATTGTGCAGTCAACGGCACAGTTGGCTTAAATGAATTCTCACGCTGTTTCATCTTTAATAAATGTTTTTTCTTTTCGCTGTGTGCTCGCCGGAGCTAAAAACATATTCCTCACCTATCCCCTTTCGACTCGGTTGTTGGCTTAAAGCTGAATTGGAATCTAAGTGAAAATACAGCACGCTAAACATATATTTCTGTGCTTTCATTTTAAAATGTCAGCTTAGTTCTGACTCAGTTAAACTGCTTTGTAAGACGGAGTACGTGGGTGTTGATGCCGCTCAATCCAAGGTGGGACCGCCGTGCCGCTTCCAGTTGATAGCAGTTAAGGATGTGTCAGGAAGTGCTGAAGCAGCTTGTTCCATCTCTCTGTCAGTGTCTACAGCTTTCGGTAATCACCTGCATCTCAAATATTCATGGCTCATCTTCCGCTTGGAGAAATTGGGATCACGGATTTCTTAACTCAGTGGGAAAAAGAGGGGATGATGGATTTCTTTTATGACTGCATAAAGGAGCTAAAGAGCAAAATGACAAGTGTGAGGGGATTGCTTTGCAGTAAAGGGCACGATATACTTTAAGCGAAATTGAAGAATGAACTGCTGTGACGTAATTTAGAACAAAACCAGGCCAAAATGAGGTTTGTTTGGAGTTTATTTTGGGATTTCTGGAAAAGTTTGTTTCGGCTGGTAAACACCTTTGTACTCTCATTGGTCTGTGGTGATTATGTAATAGGTGGGTGTGTGCGTAGGCCCCGCCTCTTTTCATATGGAAGTCTTTTCCGGTTAATTTTTCCTGTTCAGTTCATCCGCGAGTGAAAACATGAACACACTGCTTTATAGTGGAAAATGACGACACTGACTCTGTTTTCCATGTTTAATACTGTAAAGCAGCACTATGCAGTTTTTTTTTACTTTAACCGAATAGCTTCGGAGTTATTGCAATGGTTAAATGACTATTTTTGGACTATTATCTACTATAGGACTATTTCCCCACCAATGGAATTTCAAAGACATGCTCAATTCAATTCTACATGGTTTACAACACTCGCTATAGTTGCTACCTCTCAGGCTGCCAGTTCTGCCCCAACTATGCTCTTCCTGGTCCTACTGAGGATGCAAACCATTGGAAGAGAGCATTGCACAGACCCCTCGGAATGCAGTCTTAATTGGGCCTTTCGCTGCCATCCCTACAGCTGGCATGTGTTTTCACTAGTTCACACTTCCCTGGATAATCGAGTAGCCACTGGTGTAAAGTAAAAGTCCACAGGAACAGAAAAAGAAAGTATGCGGGGATGTGAAAGGAGGAGTAAATGAACTGCAATAAAGAGCATCATTAGTGTCTGGGCCATATTTATGCTGATTGGGTAGAACTGAAAGCCTGCAGACAGCCATTTGCACCTCAAACCCTTAATAGAAGTAGATTAATATTATTATTACAGATGTTTTAGAAGAAAATGTGAGTGCTGGACAGTGAAAAACTTGATGTAATGATGCCCTAATGTTCTGTCATTGCCTTCTTGCATACTGTTGCATTCTGTGTGGTTGCTAAGTGGTTAAATACAGGGCGAGGCAGGACGTTCGTATACAGTTGCTAAGTTGTTCAAGAGGGATTTTATTGCATTGTAATGCGGTTGCTTGAGTGACTTCTAATGTATTGATGTGGTTTTTAAGACATTTTTTTTGTGTCATTTCTAGGTTATTGCTTTGGTGTTCTAGTTGGTTACTAGTGTGTTCTGAGCATATATATACAGTGCGTGTATATATATATGTATATATGTGTATATATATATATATATAATGTCTTGTTAGCAGCTGTTTCTATAGGCTGCTATTGGTCAAAGCCGTTTCGCGAACATTCAAAAGCAAGTTGACTAAGCGTCCGCAACCGTAGTTAGACACGTGTGTGAATATCTGTATCTGCAAAAGACATCAGCAGATGACTTTGCTAAACTAACACAATACAACAAGATGAAGGCATCAGATGACATTAAAAAGTTACCACAGTAAAAGTAAAAACGTTAAAAAGTAAGTAAAAACCTGTAACATTGAGTTAATACATGTTAAAAACACATTCTCACCTGTGAAATGTGGAGTTGTTTTAAAGGGATACTCCACTTTTTTGGAAAATAGGCTCATTTTACAACTCCCCCAGAGTTAAACAGTTGAGTTTTACCGTTTTCGATTTTCAGATATTTAGGAGAATATCAGTAACCAGACATTTTCTGGTCTCATTGACTTAGGAAAAAAAAATATACTATGGAAGTCAATGAGACCAGAAACTGTCTGGTTACTGATATTCTTCTAAAAATCAGAAAATCAGATGAATGGATTCGAAAACGGTAAAACTCAACTGTTTAACTCTGGGGGAGTTGTAACATGAGCCTATTTCCAAAAAAAGTGGAGTATCCCTTTAACCCAAATATGAGTCAAATATGGACAAACCAAATATTCAGATATTCACAACCAGAAGCCGAGCAATGTTGTGGTAAGTAAGTAGCGCCAATTTTGACCGTTCCAAGATGGCAGGCAATGTGGAATCTACGTATACATATCTATGGTTCTGAGTGGTTAATAATTGGTTGTTTAGGTAGTTCTGTGTGGTTGTAGGGTCTAGCATTCTTATTTAGACATTCAGAAAATGAGAAACAAAGCCCTTCCAAATAGTAAAAAGCACTGACAGAAAGACGTCTCTGTAAACTGTTGAACAATTTGTCATGTGAGTTATCCAAGTGCTGATTGCGTTTGAAAGTAAAATACGAACAGTTCAAAAGCAGTGCTCCAACAAATCCATGGGTTGCATAAAAATGAGCAAACATAGTGCTAGCTACTCTGTTCAAAGCCCGGTGAAACCTGCGAGAAATAGGCAAACGCTGTAATTCAATCTGAACTGCACTTTCCGTGTGGATGAGCAATAGATGTAAAAAGAAAGGATTCTGATAGATCTCTTTGCAGCATTAAGTGGAGCCCCAGGGGAGCTGAAAATCTCATTTAGACAGATCTATCCTTTGCCCTTAAAATCTCTTTCAAATAATGTGTAATAAACATTGTGAGCGGTTCGCTCTAATATGACCAGTGTAAGATTTAATTATCTGTGAACAATAATGAGACTTCGAGTTAGAGAGGGGCTGCTTGTATCTAAGACGAGTGTAGTGCTATTCAACAACCTATAGTCGATGTTGAGATTGAAAGTGTTCTTGAGTTTAAACTGCAATCTGTCATCTCATTCGAGCTTGGCTGCTCGTTTTTAGAGCTCTAGTGCATTAACGTCATTTTGGGCTAGAGATCTCGCTGTCACAAGATAACCCAGCTTTTTAGGAGAAGAGTACTGTGGCATGAGTTTTGGATCCATCTTGAGCTGTTTTTAAAAAGGCAGATATACTTTTTTTTTTTTTTTTTTTTTTTTTTTTTGCAGGGGCGTGTGCAAATATTTATGTTATAAAATACTTCTACCAATGACCAAAGCGTCCGCGGCCTCAGATCACTTGGACGTGGTTGCGTGGTTGTGGTTACAAGAGGTAAAAATGACATACTGTTCGTTTTCTCACACAAACCGCTCGTTTCGTGTCTTAGTCCATCAATGTGTACTTACATTTATGAGTCATTAAATCATGTTTAATTTGGACTTCTCTGTGCATGCTCTTTGAGGTGGTGACCATAGACCTCCATTATATGACTGACAGACAAGAACGGTTTGACCTAAAAATATCAAAATTGAAAATACTGTGGAAACAAAGACACCTACATCTTGGATGCCCTTGAGGTGAGCTTTATTTCAAAGTGAACTATCCCTTTAACTATAATATATTGGAAACATTCAGAGAGAAAGAAAAATGCAAATTCATATCTTTCTTAGTACGAGGAGCCAGATAAAATTGTCAGTGTAATGGATACAACTGTAGCCTACTTTATTTAGCTAATATCATCAGCGCCTCATCCTACGCAATCATATGCACAGAAACAGAAAACCTGCTTTTCAATGCGCCTTACGTCATCTGGCCGATGAAATGGTGTTGTCTGTAACGGAAGGCCAAGGCTGGTACAGAAGCCATGACGTTATTCCTCCGGGGTTTGTCTGGACCCCTGCCTGAACGACAGAAGGCAGATAAGTGGCTGTTTGGTTATGCATATTTGATCTGCTGCCCAAGAAGATGTCACTAGTTTTGACTACTTTAAAATGTAAGAGTGCAAAGATAGTAGCGATAGTAGGTGTGGCCTGAATTACACCAATTTAAATGGATGATGTTTGTCCATTGCTTGTGCTAACTGCTTAGAGACATATGGGAGAAATGGGTCTGACTTCTTGGTTGTTTCGTGATTCAGGTTTAAGGAATAAATGTCACATGAAGGTGAATAAATTACACATTTTTCTTTACTGAGTGAACTAACCATTTAGCATATGTGAATACAAAGACAATAGGTTTTAGCCTGATGCTGAATGTTGCAGAAAATATGCAGAGTGATATTGAAATATATTCTGTATGCTGCATGTTAGGCTATATATAGCACTGTTTAGCCAGTGTGTCTGACAGATTCATTTTTTTTGTACCACATATGTTTAGATGTTAAATGCCTCTCAGATGCTAATGGCAATGGCCTGACTTAACATCTGGGGTGCTTTCTACAGTTTCGCACTTACACCATCACTTTTACCCAGACTTGATTGTGTGTGCATGTTTGACAGAGTGTGTGAATTAATTCAAGCTTTTACCTGGAAAGATTAAAAAAAACAATGTATGGGTTCTCCTAGAATTTCTTAGAAAAACAAAACACTGAGATTACAGTATGGATTATTTAATTTACTTTTTTTTGTCCCCTCATCTTATAGAATGAATAGCACGTTTGTCCCTGTACTATGTAGGATATTACATGCTGTTCTTGTTGAGATTTTATTTGCCGGTTATTAGGGAGGTTGTTGGAAAGTGATTTGACAGTGATTTAGCTAGAGACCGACATTTTAACTAAGTTGTCAAAGTGACATGAAATGTTAATGCTGTGAAGGAAGTCATACACTGTCTCTGCCTGAGGCGTCAGTTCATAGCGATGAGTTTGGAAAATATTGTGTCGCCCAAAAATGTCGCCAGCATTTATCCTACACTTTTTGACTTTGAGGAAATGTTAATTAAAATAAAGATGCTCATCAAAATGTAAAATTGTTTATTAAGTCTTTTAGTTTTTTTGACTAAATTTTGCTTTTTCCTCATTAAGTTCACTATCAGGATTAATTAACTTTGTTCTCAAATAAATTGCTCTAAATTGGTATTGAATGATCTGCATTTTTTATTAGAATATATACATTTTATTCAAAATAAATCTACCTATATATATATATATATATATATATATATATAATTTTTATGTATTATTATAACATGATTTTCTTTCTTTATTTTATATTTTTTAATAAATATTTTATCATGTTTTCTGTTAAGAACACAAATTATGCATTTTTTGTAGATACTAAACTTATCAGTTTTCCCTTTCTATACATTTATAATTATGGTTTGATAATAAAATGTTATATTTTCCTAATAATATCTGGTTAACAACAAATACTTTTACTTTTATCAACTAGGTGAAAACTAGTCTAGTTTTCAAGATATTTATTCAGTATACGAGTTCATTGGGAACCAAAACCACGACCTTGGCATTATTTACGTATGAGTTACAAGGAACGCTATAGATCTAAATGCTAGGCAATGTGATTGATACTGTATTATGATATTCATGGAAAAAAAAAATATATATAGGGCTTTTTTTTTTGGAAATTTCCTAAGCTTTATTTAGCTGTGTATGTCGGAGTGGGGGTATTCCTGTGGGGTTCATTACGGTGCTGTGATTTTCTAGCAGTTGCAGGGTCTCTCTGGAGAGTTGTGTTGGAAGGCTGCGGGTAAAAAAGAAAAAGTCCCTTTTTATCACATTTCCCCCACTCTTTTAATGAGGCTAAGATCTCTGTCATAAATCTGTCAATTATAAGTGGCCCTTAATTTTCAGAATGTATCTGTTCATTACTTTTTATCAGTTTTATTATGATGATTCAGTCAATGCTGGTCTGAGGAGCCATACTCAGCAAATGATCCAACAAGAATAAAAATACACCAGACCCCGCTGGGAGGAGAGTTTGTACCAACCACACCACCTGCAGTCAGAGTCGGTGACGCTCTGGAAATCTGTTAGATCATTAAGGCTTTCATTCACCATTCTGGTGTAATGGTTCTTCTTTTCTCACCACTGATGGAAAAAACAGCAACATGATGGTAAACAGAAAGCATTTTCAGTCAGTATTATTTCCCCACATAATACTTTCATTCCTATAGTCGCTTCCAGGAACAGAGCAGAAACTCAGAGAAAGACATTTCAAAGAGATGCCTCCACTCAATTGCTACAAGTCAACAACAAATCCAAACTGACACTATTCGTTTTCTTTTTAATATGAATGATGCATCAGTGTGTTATCAAAAAAAGGAGAGTTGACAAATTGGAGGGGTGTATGGCATTTGAGTAATTTTACTGCAGAAAATTTGAGGCAACACCGAATCTCTGTCCTTTAAGTCAACATAAATTAAAACTGACACCTTTCTAATGTAAATTCCTGAAATCAAGTATCAAGTCAAGTATTTTCAAGTATCAAGTATTCTACTTAAAAATACATCACAATAGGGAAGAAAAGACTCTTGTAACTTCTGTTTCATGTTTACTCTAAGTTGCAATCATCTTAAGCTCTGATATATACCTAGCCTGGTTAAAACCATTCTCAGTTGAAAGTGAGTTATGGTCTGGCAAAGCGTCATAGAAAAATTATTTCAAGAGGGGCGTCACCAACGGATGTAGCGGATAGACAGTGGATCACAGCGGATAGACAGTGGATCAGAGCGGTGAAGAAACATGTCCGAGTGTTGTTTTTTGCTCGGTTTTTAACGAAAAGGAAACTTTCAAATCGCTTAAAACAGACGCGATTGCTGATTCGAACGAGTGATGTTCGACGGCGGCATCCATCTTTGTAATGTGGCTACAAAATCTGTAATGTGGCTACAAAAAATGCGCTGTCGACCATTGTGTAAAGCCCGCCCCAATATTTCTGATTGGTGCCTCGATTTCAACAGATTGGAAATGGGCTTGAATGAGCTCTTTCTAAATGTAAATTTGCCGGAAGTTGTCTGGTTTTTCCCAGGGTAACATATATCAAAAATCCAACCTAAATTCACAATAGGTTGTTTTAAAATGGTTCAAATAACTGCCATTAGTGTGTCTTTGTGGAAGAGCAGCTGCAGTGGCTAAAACAGAGACGGTTTGAATCCTTAAGGAAACATCATAAGGAAAGCAAAAAGTGGAAAACGTTGCCTCGGGGAACTGTTCTGCCATCCCATGTGCGGCGCTCGCTAAGCTACATTACATATAGGCCTATGTCCTGAATATATGTGTGCTGACACGTACAATGTGTGCAATGTGACAATGTTCCCTGGAGACTTCTGTGTGAAAACATTCTCCACTATGGATCAAGAACATAGGGGGAAACACTCTGTTCATCCATTATGGTTTACTGTCAAGACATTGTAACAATGTTACGATGCTTCCATTGAATGTGACAAATAAGCCCTCTACCAGATAATTCAATCCCTACAAGAGAGAGTGAAATTAGCCGGACCCTGCAGCAAAAGCAGTTAGATAATGCTTAAGGAAACGTGAAATCTTAATATATAAAATATAAATGAAGCTTCCAAACCCAGAGCTTTGGCTGCAGAGTTTTTATAAATAAGTCTAAAGGCCCTTTCGCATCATTTGCATCAGCATTCTCACAGACATTTTTTTTATCGTACAATGTGCTTGATGTGGTAACAATATTAAATGATTTTATTCAAGTAATTTTTTTTAAAATCACTGTAAGAAGCACAAGTTAGTTATTCCTTAGTACAGATGTAGTTAAATTTACCTTGTATAAGGTTTGAATTCTTGGTCAGATTTTTATGTTGCAGGTCAAATGGGTTCAATACAATTCAAGAAAGACAAATTCAATCAATTTCCATTGAAATTACCATTCTTAGCATTTGTACATTTGTTTGGATAAAAGTGTCAACAAAGTGTATAGTATTTAAATATTTCTAAGAATGAAGGTCCAATAATCATGCTTGATGATGGTGTAATGACTGAAATGTAAGATTGGGGCAAATCCTTTTTGTGACCATGTAACATTTTTATTTCCAGTTTACTCATTTAATAAATATTCTTAAAAGGAATTACAGGAATATCGTATGCTAGAGTTTAACTCGCGCACGCATATCACAGATCAACCAAAACATGTTACACAATCAAAACTACATCGGGTGGAATACTGTATCTCCTTAAAGCACTGTACCTATTGCAGGTTACCACTTTTCTCCTTAAAACTTAGCAAGAGTTAGGTCAAGAGTTGTGTAAGACATAAAGCCGAAGGCATTTCATAACATTCAAAGAAAAAAAGAAATAATGCGTGGCAGAAAGTCAATGTCAAAACATGGTAAATTCGCCCTTCTGTGGCACTATCTGCAGCGCTTTTGTGTTGAAGCTCTGACGCAAGTCATGTGAAAGGGACTTAACACCTTCCTAATTGTGTTTATGTCTCCAGTCTGAAGCTTTTAAACTCCTATCTTTGAATGCTGAACTACAAAACAGAACAAATGAGAGCTGAGAGGTGACTATAAGCTTTCTAAAGCACTTAAATTCAGCCCAAATGCCTCCTCAGTCCTGCAATCTTCCCATTTTAGAAATCCTATCTCAGAAAAATACTCTCCCTCCAGCATCCATGCTGGATATATATCACTTCTGGGTCAGTCTGTTGTGCCTCTCCAAGTAAGCAAATCTTCATTTTCTTTGTCTCTCTAAGAGATTTGATCTGGAAATATAATTCAATTCCAAGAGATGCATTGTCTTTATACATTTTCCTCTAACACTTTCATTGTGCAGTAAAGTGTAGTCTGTATATGGACTCTGGGTAGGAAGACAGACAAAATGGTTAACCTGCAGGTAACTGGATCAGAACAACAAGATCTTTATTGCTTCTTAAAGGAGAAGCGTGTCATTTTTTGCACCACTAGCACCATAAAACAGAATTGGTTGAGATTTATACAGCAACTCAACCTACTAATAGCTTACTTGTAGTCTCTGCCTAAAAACCTGGGAGAGTAGAAAGCAATTAAACATTGGGGAAAAATAACACACTTCTCCTTAATAGGTGTTAGGAAAATGGATAACAAGATTATATTCAGCAACAAACAGCACAGGTTGACCTTTATCATCATCCACAGCCATTTTCTCAAAATACACCTCCCTGATTAGACCTCATCAGAAAGAAAATAGAGCCTCCTTTTAAAGGTCTAATACTCCGTGTCTTCTATAATTAGAGAGATTTTCCTCCAAAAGAAAGATGCTTCGGGGTGGAGGTCAACAGTTCACTGATGGATGTGACCTAAGTCAGACTCTGTCACAGTAATATACACTAAAATGGTTGCCTTTAAGCAAATAGCTGTTGAATAATTTACACAGCTGAGTCATTCAAATACAATATAGTATATGTTCATAGTATAGTATTATGTTCATGTGTAAATTCACATGTTTTAAAGGATGGAAATCATATGAGTTTGCTTTAATCACAATTAAATGAAATTAAAATAAAATAAATGTTTGTGTGTATGCATTTCAAGTTATTATTTCCATCTTGTTTGGTTCATTTAATTGTGTTTATTTAAATAATCAGGTTATAATCAATGAAGTTTAAGGTTTTTTTTCCGATACAATGTCGTTGACAATTTTTATGCCTAAACTAACTGTGTAGAATGTCAAGTTTGATTTTCAGCGAGCAACAACAAACCTCAAAGTCAAAATGAATGACATTGATATGATCTTCGCAAAAGCTTGTTAAAACTATGTCTGAAAGCTGTTCAGGAAGGACACTGTTTACAAAGCCTGAACATGAAAACTGAAAACTCTACCTCAAGAATCAATTCACTGATCATTCTTTCAGACAAATGACAGAGTAAAGACCAGTGAGGCTGTAGAAACTTTCTCAAGTGAAGCTGATTTAAATTATTCAAACTTGCTTATTTAGATATAGTCATAAAAATGATAAAGTTTACAACGTTCAACCGTGACAAACCTTCCAAGTTGCAAAATCCCTCACACGAATCATTTAAATGAGTCAATGTGTTTACTTTATACTGCATGTGTTCCTGTCAGCATTGAATCCCCAACATCTTAAATTAAGATATGCTTTAATTTTTCTGTTTTGCAGTGGAAATGACTGACATTTGTGTGGAAATTCTACAAATTGCAAGTTTCACAATTATTAACAGAATCCCCATTACTCAAATTTGTAATCATTCTTAGAAAAAAAATGGTTCAATGGTGTTTGGTTCAATTTTAAAGAGACCTGGGTAACATCTCTAGAGGTCCAAGTCTTCAGAATTTATAAATGCTCAGAACAGCATAAATGCTCATTCTGAAGCCATAATGCATCATTTAAGGTGACTAGCTGTAATGCATCCAGCATTCCCTCATTTGATGAGTGTGTAAAGATGTTTAAAAGATTTCGGTGAATCCACTTTAATCTTTTATTAGAGTTCAATTCTACATATGATTATAAACATTTTCAGTATATTTTGATAAAACATCACTTTTTTGTGTGTCCCTTCCATTCCACCAGTCATGATTTTCATGCTGTGCATATTTGCCTGTGATAATCTGTAACCATAGTAACACAGGCTTGTGTAATTTTGTGATGTTAACAGTGCATGAGCACTGTGATAACACAGATGAGCACTACCCTATATTCAAAAACAGTCTCAGTTTTGTATTTTTAACATAGACGAGGAATAAAAATAAGCAAGAAAAATAAATCTTTTAGAGTTTTTAGAGTTCAGAATTGACTGGCAGGTTTCCTATTAAAACCAATGAAGGTCAGGACCTCCTTAGTGGAGGTAATACTGGTTAACTAGTCATTGGTGGTGATCAATCAATGTATATTGACAGCATCTAAAACATTACACTTTTTATGAACAACTAAGGTTGTACAAATAATTTGAAGTGTTTAAAATATTGAATTATTGGAATTTATTTGTTGATATATATTGTTAATATTAAATTAGATTAATTCAATTTGACGGTAATGGTGACAGAAACTGGTATTTTTAGTTTCAACCAGATTATTTGTGTAGGCTATAAAAAGATTTTAACATTTTAGTTGCAATCAGTGTGTTGATATCATATATTTATTCTCTTTTCAACTGTTTTGAAAGACTGATCTGATTTGTTGTGCAACAGTGATTCAAAACCCTCCAAAATCTGTGCCATTTCATTGGTCAATGAATGTGAGGTTGTGCAGATTAGTGTGGTCTCTGATGGATTTTGATGTGAGAAAGTATGGTAAACACAGGAGATCCTTTTCTGTCCACACATAGCAGTAGCTCAGCTTGGAGTGCATGTCTAATCATCCAAATTAAATGTCTCGTTTACTCATTAGAGACTAGATTTTTGGATGGCATAGAGGAGAAACCAACTGTGTGTGGATATAGCATAGATTCAGGTAGTCTTGATTGAATCATATTTCTTGGTTCCATTACTATATGTTTTTTTTTTTTATGCAAGATGCATGAACACAGGAAGCCACTCAAGCAGACACTATACACTTATGCTTCAACTTATTCTTTTAGACATTTAGACCCTTAGGGGCAAACTGCTATTGCGAGAAGGAACGTGGCTTGAAACAACAAATTCTCCATGGTGGCTGCGTTCGACCCCTTCTGCTCAGCTGTTTCACTCACGTTGTGGTCTCTGTATTATCGTGATCCAAAATATGTCCTTCTGATCTCGTTTCCTTTAATCTTGTACCATAAAGTAACTCTATAATACAAATGCTGGGTTGTTTTTTTTTTTTTTTTTTTTGGGTTACATTTTTAAATTACATGTTTAACCCAATGGTTGGGTTTGTCCATATTTGACCAAAAATTTTGTTAAAACAACCCAGTATTTAGGTGAATAATTTTAAAATAATCTTAATTCAATAATGACCATGGTAAATTGTGTATGATGTGCATCCATTCATTAAGAAATAATGCAGTTACTTTGTCAGTTTATTTTGAGTTGAAAGTGCCAGACCTTAAACTTTCACCTTATGATAATGTGTAAAAGTATTTCCTTTGCTGCATGATCAGTTGTTGACAGTGAATTCCCTACTCCCCAAATTAGACACTTAGACTTCTGTTATCTTACCCTGACTTAGCCTACTCCTTATGATGATGCATACATGATCATTTTTCATTCGCTACATTCACGTTATTTTCTTACACAAATAATACCTTTATCTGTAGCCTATAAACATTTAAAAGATACTATGAACAAGGATTTTTTACTTTAATCTTATTCGATATATTGGTTCTATGAACATAGTTTTGTCCCTTCACACTAGCCACATCTCATATGAACTAATTAAAACATCTGAGTATTGTGCTATATCCCCCCCCCCCCTCATAAGCAACAGGACAAGTGTGCAAAATAGCACGTTATGTTCTTAAAATTTTCTCTTATGATACTAGATGGCCACACCCCTACAAACGACTGTCAGATTAACGTGTACTCTCTCTCTCTCTCTCTCTCTCTCTCTCTCTCTCTCTCTCTCTCTCTCTCTCTCTCTCGTTCGCGCGCGCTCATCTCCATCATCCTCTCGCGACTGAGAAAAAAAAACCGCCAGCGCGAAACAGATGGGAAGGCATCCGCGGAATTAGCGACCGTTACCTTGCAGAGAATAACCGCCAAAACTTAACGGACACCGACAAGAAGTTCAGTTCGTCCAGAAGACTTCTGGACTGAGAACTTGAGGGTATTTCACGTCTATTCACGACTGGAAAAGTAAGTTTTGCATTAATGACACCGTGTTGAACAAAACTTAAGTGTGTGCAGTGAGTTAGAACGTAAAATACGTCGAAGGGAAGCGTTTTTTTCAGGCTTTATTCGACAAATAATAACTTTAAATCGCAGAACAGTGACAAACATGACACGGTTTGCACTCAGTGTTTTTTGTCATGTGTGTTCATGTTGCAGTGCAGTGTAATTATATAAGTAGTGACTTGAGTAATATCAACATAGACACAAAATAGATATCAAAAAATAAGAAATCGGTTCAGCTTTATTTATATATTTATTTAATGTGATGTGCTGCATTAAAGACGCACTGCCTCTGAAGGCTTTGTTAAACGGTGTGTTTTAGACCAAATTGCTTTTGTGTGATTATCTTAAAATGCAACAATATTCTATATTATAAATAACACAGTATGATTTGTTTATGTTTATTAATAATGATGCTGAAAAGTAATGTAGTATGAGTTCCACCTTATTCTGAGGGTCTTTATTCGCCGTCTTCATGAGATGAATAACGAAGTTATTAATAAATTATGCGAATTAGTAACGTTGGACTACTTGTTGAAAGGAGAGTTGTCTAAAACCATCAGCCATCATAGAGGGATGATAGACTTTTCATTCATTCATTCATTCATCCATTCATTCTTTCATAAAGGCTCTACTTAGTAAAAAAACACTTTCAGTGCTTAAGAGCTTGTTTAATTTCATTTGTTTTAAGAAATAAGACCATCACATTTTCTTTATGATCAGGAAGTGTACAAGTTGACACAAAATACCCCTCCTCCTCAATCCAATTAGTCACTTTTAACAAGCAATTACATTCTAAGCAATATTTTTTGTATATATTTTTGACAGTGATTGAAAATTTTATTTAAAAAAATAAATAAAAAACAACACTTAACCAACTCATTAGTAGTTGTCTAAACATAACATGATCTATTATTCATCAGTGTCAATTATTCATTAATTGTTTTAATGGGGCTTTTATTTGGTGCCCACATAATGTAAATGATAATAGCCATTATGATGTTGCTCCCTTCATTCTTTAGAGTGGTGTTGAGATTATGCTAAGAGAAAGTAGAATAAATTGTGTTTGCATTTTCATTTTCTATGTTTTGTGCAATTCACTAGAACTGCTCATGCACTCCTGTACCATCAATCCTGCTTATAAATGGAACTAGATAGGATTGGGTCATAACTATCTAAGTTTGTATTACTCAAATAAAGTGGGCTGTGCAGATAGTGTTGCTGTCCATGGTGCTGAAACGTGGCTGACACACACAGTACTACTCCAGTGATCAACACCAGAGTTCCTCCATACTTGTAGTCATTTATGTGATCAGCTGCTCTGGATAGCAGACATCCTCTTATGCCCATGCATAGGAGCTGCTCTGCCGGAAGCACATATCTAGCTAATCTGAAATGACATTAATAGTTGTAGGTCAGTTAACCTGATTAATAATAATAATAAGAAAAAAAAAAGATTTATACATGAATTACCGCTTTTCATGATTATTTTTTTCTGAAGTTGAGAATTTATGCAGATGTTTGCTTAGCCCTTATGAGCATATGGGCTCCAACTGTGTCTCAGGTGGTCTTTTAGCAAGTGCTTGTGGGAAACCGTTGACCTCTTTTGTAGCTCAGCTTGTGCATGCTGCTTAATGAGTGTGCCTTAAATGAACATTACATTGTTAAATAGATTACATGTAGGCTGAATTGTATTTTACAGACTGTGAGTATATTTATTTAATGAACTCGACTCACTCATCTCGTTCTGACAGATCCCTGGCTTTTTATGAGGTCTTTCTACCAGAACAAAGCCATCCCCTATCATTTTCTCCTGAGAGATGGATTATAACTTTTGGCATGTGTGACATAAATATTATTACACTTTTAAAGGGTCCTGAACTGTAATTTGAATTATGGGGTTTTGTATGGCTAGAGTTGATTGAATACCGCCTTCAAGTAAATGAAATACTGCCACTTTTATTGATAGGAATGGTAGAGGACAGGGAATAATATGGGAAAGAGGTGAAATCACAAAATGCTGCAAGATTCATGTTGCCTGCTAACCACTATAGTGTTGGAGCACTCGTACTAAGCAATGGCTCCTAAGTGAGTTTTGTGGTCTGACTGACTGTATTCCAGTTAGTAGATCCAGACAAATGTTACATAAAATGGACAGCAGTTTAAGCCAGCAATAGCTTGGCCATTTTAATGTTTGTAGGGATTTCTACTGGGAATCAGATCTGTGATTTTTATGCAAGTGGCTAGCATTCTTCAGTGTTTGATTAAACCTAAAAATGACACTGTACAGGTGGAAACGTGGCTGATTTATTGGGTTGCTGGTACTGCATAAGGTCTGACATTGCTTTTTTCATATCTAAGGCATCCAAAAGCACTTATAGAGAACCATGCTTATTCACTTTTGCTTTGTTTTTACATACTGTAGGCAGAATCACATTGTACTCTGGCTCAAAGGCATAGTGTCAAGATATAAAAACAGCTTTTGTGATCAGGTGAAGTCTGCATAAACTGTATGCTTCAACTGGATTGTCTGGGAAACAATCCAGACATAAAAGCCTAATGCTGTGGCACAGAAACTGCATCTGTATTACCACGAAAAGGTGCATTTACACAGGCAGCCTAAGGCATATAAATGCATTTATAGAAAATTCATACTCGGAAATAATGCTATAAAATTATTTATATAGAGTATATAGATTATAATATGAAACTATGACTGTCATGACAATTTCCAAAGGCTCCACGGTTTCATTTACACAGAGTTAAGTGGCCACTTACACAGAATGTGTTCTGGTGTCCATCTGCGTTGCTTTTATTGTTTTTATAAACATGCTAGATGGATGTCTCCCACCTTAAGTGGCAAGAATTTCAAGTCAAAATAAATTAAACTTTTAAATGTTTCCTGGGATACCCAGTTCTGTTCCATTCCACTTTACAGCACCTCACTGTTGAAAGCAAGAACATGTATCAACGGTTGCTGAGGAGAGTCAGAACTGGCGTATATTAGCTTTAATGCAGCACTTAGTCTTTACCCAAAATATTTGAAGTCATGGAATAGCCTTAACTCGTGTGTGCTCACAAGGTTTAACCAAAAAATTTAACCCTTTAGTCACTGCATAAAAAAGAACAGACAACACTCATGGCATGTCATCAGCCTGAAAGTGTATAGTTTATGCAAAACTTCAGCCATCAGGAACTAGCAGGCTCATTGTTTATTTCTTTGTAAGCCATTATTGTTCAAGACCTCAGTCAATAGGTAACTGACCCATGGGGCACTTAGTTGGCATTCCTTTGACCTTTCAAAGGAAGCAAATCAGAGCAAACCTTGCTCTCTGTTACCCCTTTTCCACCGAAAAAAGAACTGGTTCGGAACTGGTGCTGGTTCAAAGTTGGTTCGGAGCTGGTTCAACTTGCGAACCCGTTCAGAACCTGTTTGCTTTTCCACTGACTAGAGCGCCCAGGGAACGACGTCGTTACGTCACTGTTTACGTCGCTTGCGTACATTGTTTGGGATTATCTCTAACTCGTGTAGAGAAAACTTTAAAAACAATTGAAATATGTAAGTCTTTTAATCTTTTCGTTTGATATGTAATCTTTTCTGATAAGTTATGTACCCCTGTCTTGTGTCTTTTTTTTCTTTCCATTTATTTGTTCTATATCGTGACTGTTTTCTTCTTTGTTTATGTTTAAAAAAATAAAAAAATAAATAAATAAAACGCTTGCGTGTTTCTGCAGTTTCTCCTGGCTTTGCGATGGTCAGAAAATATGTTTAAAAGAACCGAGAAGAACGCGTCTAAACCCGCCCCGTAAACATGACGTGCTAAAAGAACGGTTCTAGTCCAGCAAAGAGTTGGTGCCGCTTTGGAACCAGTTCTCGCGGCCGCGAACCGGTTCTTTGGCTGTCGAAACACAAAGAACTGGTTCGCGCGCGGGCACCGGCTCCGAACCGGCTCTCAAAATGCTTTGGTGGAAAAGGGGCTTGTGTCTCCAAGACTATAATGAACTGGTGGAGGTACTAAAAAAATCACACAGCTGAAAATGTCACACCATCAGCAAAACTGGAGGAAGCAGCCATATTTTGTCTCACTGAATTGTGTGTAAAGTCGTTTATGTTGGCCAGGATCTTATTAGCTTTAGCACGACCCTGAAATCCTCAGCTAACTTGTATTTAGTGTATTTTTTCTAGTTCTTACAGCAAAGATTTATTCGCATTCTCCTAATGGTGTTGGGAATTAAGCGGTATTATAGTTAAACTTCATTGGGCCATATAAGAGTCACTGAAACAAATTGCACCAGGCTTGGTCGTGTGATGATTAATAGAGATTCGATGCTCACATTCCCTTGTTCTTTATGATCTAAGGTAGTCATCATTACTGGCAGCACTGTGTCCCGTAGGGGGAGACTACAAGAGGTCATGGAATTTACTTTAACGTTGCAATTGTGAAAAATTAATTTACAGAATAGTTCCGGCAGGTTTTTATTAAGATAACGATTCTGTTCAGTCTTGCACCATTGACTAGGACATACGATTTTAGCTTTGGTAGAATTGAATATGTCCCAGCTGAAAGATGAAAGGCTGCAGGCATTTCTCCCCTTGTGGAGGCAAAGTGATGTGTCAAAAATGGTCAATTGCAACAAGTGTGTCCGTAATCTTTTGGCAGACCATTCCTTTCTCCAATAGTTAAAAGAATAATAACAACATACTTTATGCTCAGTCACATTGATTGAAGGGAATGGGTCCTTTCATTTTTTAAACATGAACAACATAGCCTTCAATGACGTCAAGAGTTTCTCAGAGACAAAAGGGTAGTAGGATATAGCTGAAGCGTGGCTCTCCGCTGAAAGGGTTACTTGTGGCATGAGGCAACTTCAAAGCTCCACTCCAGCTGATAGCCCCCATAAATAGCGAATTTGAAGGGGAATTTTAAATCAAAAATTGATTAATATTTCACCTCCGCATTGATTCATGCTGCCACTGAATATATTATCATATCTATGAATCGTTTGTATGAGGAATTATGATGACTTTATTCCCATGATCCATGACATCATCTGAGCATCATATCTTTTCTCACATGCTTTTTAAACATTTTTTTTTGTTCTGCAGTGTAACATTTCATTATTTCAAGTTTTCCATCATTGTAGAGGTGGGCGATATGGCAAAAACGTTATATCAGTACAGCTAAATTAATTTCTCTTTTGTAAAAAATGAGTCTTAAAACTGAATTTATTTCACTTAATTTATTTAATCATTTTGTCTCTGTTATAAAAAAATAGAAGGGTAAGAACAAGGATGCAAATTACTAATAAAAGGACAAATACAATACAAGATACAAATGTAATAAACAGTGCTTTCATTTTTTTCCAGCCAAAGTAGGCCTGGTCCCACCAGACTCTTATACATTTCATTTGTACAGAGTCTGGCCTTGCTTTATTGACAAGCATTAACTTCCTTGTAGGCGGGTACTTTTAAACTTCAATAGAGCCACTCTGAATCTGCCATAACCCATCACTGACATTTGGTTGTGAGGTATGATGACTCAAATTACTGGATGCTGCGTTGCTAAACATGTGATGTGCCCGTATATCACGTTCTACAGTATGTTAGGATGAGGCATCAGACCTGCAACTGAATGCACTGTAGCACACAACTATCAAGGAGATATTTTTGTTTACTTTCTAATGTCATGATTGATTTTAGAAAAATCATCATTGCACGCCATTGACATCATTGTCATTGTCAATTTAAGTTGGAGAACTACAGTCATAATTAGACAAGCTATAACAACTATGTTTTTAGAAATGCAAATTGTTTTTATGATTCAGAAAGCCTATTTAATCCACTTATATTTTGGAGCTGCTCCCTTCATGTTATCTCAAGGGCACACTGTTTCTTATTCTGCAGCATTTGTCTTACTGAGATTTATACTGATCTCGCTTGGTTTCAACTCCAATAAAAATATTCTTTGATTGACAGCGAGCGACACTTTAAAATGTCCATGTTAGTTATTACCTGTCCTTATTCTTTTTTGTTGTTGCTGTTGTTAAGCTAGCTGTCAACAGATGCTGTGATTTAATAATGTTTGCACACTTTCACACTTTCAGGTGAAGGACAGTGTAAAATCCATTTTCATTAAAACGGCCAGGACTCAAGCATTTGGCCTGTGTTTGCATGAATGTCTATAAATAAATCAATAAAGAGCAATCTCCTCAAGCTCTGACAGGTAGTGGATTTGTACACAGCTGATGGAGTTACAGCCCACCCTAGTGTGTAAAAGCTGAATGAAGTGCTTGGGTTTCACTCTTAGAACTATTTAAGAAGGACTAGACTAGCCGAATGCAATTTCAAGATCCTCTTAGTTAATAATGCACTTGCACATAGCTGTGCTGACTATTTTTCAACATGTAGCATGCATAATATAAGATGCGTTCAAAATACGAATAGAACATGTGAAAAATAAGTTGGTTGAACAAAAATGGTTGAACAGGTTTCCCCAAAAGACACTGTTTAGAGGTTGATATGAAATATTGGCCTTTAATCAGGGATGTGACGGTGACGGTGATTTTCCCATATTGGGGCCTTTTATATCGTTAATTTAAAGCCAAACTTGGTGGTCATTTTCAATGGTTAGTTCATTAGCCTATCATTGACCAACAACCAACCATACTTCAATTTTTTTTTTTACATGATTAAATTTCAATGCATGCAATTTTGGAGGAAGCACTGTGCTGAATAATCTCTCTGTAGCATACATGACTATTATGAATCAATGCTGTATTTTATACCAGGTGATTCATTCAAAGAAGGGTGAGACAGATTGTCTAGTAAGAAGGAGCAGTTTCATTGATTTACAGAGATGTAGTTGACTTCATCAGGCAAAACATATCCAACAGATGAATTGAGTGTGCGTGGGATATGTCGTCAGATACTTCCAAGCGTATTTGAAAGCTCTAATTCAGAAGGCTTTCATTCACGTGGTTCAGTTACCCACACAAAGACCTCATCTCCATGTGCCTGTCCATTTAAATGTTCTATTTTAACTTCCTGATCTTAGATAAAAAAGCGAGACATTTCCTTTTTTCCCCTCCTAATTCTGAGTGACGGATGTTGGAACAGGCGGCTCCTAAATTTAGCCTTGTATAACATGCTCCCAAACCATGTGCGTTTTCTATTTTTTTGCACTCTGATTTACTGGAACTGTAGAGTGAAATGCCATTGAGGGACTTTGTAACCAAGGCAACAAACAATAGTGGAGCAGAATGGTCAGATTAGTGTGTGAGGAGTGAAGGGCTTAAACTTGAGATGTTTTTCCTTTATTTTGCTTAGGTGGGAGCCATGCTGTGAAATGACTGCCACACCTCACCCGCAGTGGAGCTGTTTTGCATCAAAACGTCATTCTGTAGCTTTAAAGACAATTGGATTAAATGAGTGGGGCTGTTGACACATGCACTTTTTATGTAAACACATACCATTGTAATGGATGTCTTTGACTGGTGTGATATATTTCACTGTTTGAAAGATGTGTCTCAATGGGCCAATGTTTTCTGGACTGGTTTTTAATGGAAATCCGTCATTGTGGAATCTTCAGAGCCACAGAAAAAGTAATGAGTTTCAAGCTTGAGAGAAATGTGATGAGATTAAAACAAATTGTCTACTAATTAAGTAATGGCAAGAAAATATTCATTCAAATGAAGTTGTCCTGCTCGGGAAAATAAACATATAGTGAGAGTAGTCAAACAGATTCATAAACTCACATGTTGTCAGTCTTGCAGTCTTACGATTCCTTCACTGGTTGAACTCACCGAATCAGTCAGAAAAGTTAATGATTTGTTTCACTGAACTGCAAGTCATCTTTGAATATATAGAGAAAACCTGCACTTAAAGGGATACTCCACTTTTTTTGGGAAATTTTTCGGAAAATCATTTTAGAACTCCCCCAGAGTTAAACAGTTGAGTTTTACCGTTTTCAAATCTATTCAGCTGATTTTCTGATATTTAGAAGAATATCAGTAACCAGACAGTTTCTGGTCCCATTGACTTCCATAGTAGGTAAAAAAAATATACTATGGAAGTCAATGAGACCAGAAACTGTCTGGTTACTGATATTCTTCTAAATATCAAAAAAAAAAAAAAAAAATGAGTTGTAAAATGAGCCTATTTCCAAAAAAAAAAGTGGAGTATCCCTTTAACCTTTTCACAGGTATTTTTTTTTCATAGTTTCATACAGATATTGTGATCATTAATAGGATTGTCTAGCAATATATTGATTATTGCAGATTTGCTGTATCGGGATATTATTAGTATCGTGAGCCATGTATCGTGTATTGTATCATATCATGCGGCGCCCTGTGATTCCAATCCCTAATTCAAATTTAAAGAGTTATAAAATGAATTTGGACAGCGTAACTCTGATAAGTTGGCTTTGGAATTGACAAATGTTTTGGCTCAAATTGAAATCTCTGACTTTAAGTTGCAGATTTGGGTATCTTTGTTAATATTTGTGACATTGTTAATATCTCTTCTGAGACACATCTCCCCAGATAGATGAGAAGGCAAACGTCTCAATTTAATATCTATTTAACCTGATTCTTTTCTTGACTGTGACATTGTGACTTTTCTTTTCTGTTGGAAATGTTTGCAGTGTGTTCTGGATATAGGGTGTTTCATAGGTGTTAGTTAGGATTGGCAGACGTCCTGCAGGATGAGTCTAATAAGCAAACCAACCGTTTCAAAGGAGGCTTTTTTTCAATAGCAACAGCAAAAAATAAACGCTGTCAGATTGCACACAGTGAGCTTCGTCAGCTGGAGCACAGTCAAACAAATGTACGCGCGCACACACAAACTATTGGTATTAGCGTAGCACGACTAACGGGGGCGTTAGTCCTCCATTAACCAAGCTGTTTCTCACCTTCATCGCTCAGCACTCCTCATCCTCCCACCGTGCTGACCTCTGTCATCCGTTCAGTGACTCATCCCTCTCTTTCTCTCTCTCTGCAGAGCTGTACTCACCAATAACACTGTGTACTGACATAAAAACACTGACTAGCCACTGTCCAGTTCAGTCCAACACTACAGCATTGCACCTCCAGTTATATTTAGGTTGCGGGAAAGAAAAAAAGCTCTTACACTCAATTGACTGGGAGAGATAATCGAGCGAGGTGGGCTCTTTCACCCATGTGGGTGTAAGGATGCTGGAATTCATCCTTTGTAAAGCCTTGTGGGGATGTTTTGAGCAGTAAAACGGCTTTCAGCTCTATTAACATATGCGGCAGAGGACATTTTTGTTGGCTCACAATGCTGGTCTGAAAGCTTATTAGAGCTGCAGTCATTCTTTTATCTTTCACTCTGGCTATGACTGCCTTAACTGGCCGTGACACCTTATAATAAAGTGGACAATAGCTTCATTCCATGCGCATTTGCACATTACACAATCTTAACTAGGGGAAAAATATTAAAAATCTACAGGATGTGAAGCCATTCCATGAGTTTTGACACCAGACACAAGGAGTGACAGGACATTTTGCAGATTGCTTCCTGGGTTGCTGTGAAATCTCATTGTTTGTGGTTGCGTCATGTCACGTAACAGTTTTGCATTCAGTCTAAGGGCCCTTTCACTCCTACCTTATTGGTCTGAACTTTCAGACTTTTCAGTTTTGTCCACGGTCCACGGACTAAACCTGATGAAATTTGGTCCGACTAAAAGGTTTTCATTTCTAGTGTGAAAGCATTTCTGTATGACGAGGTTTTTAATTGAAGTATGGTCTGATGATATAATAAGAAGTCAACTTGCAGTCTTCTCCTCCTTTCCTGTCGGCGACGATAAAATGTCCGCACGATGAGGATGTTCATTTGGCGAATTTAAACTAGCCTTGTGTATAGTTGATGCTCCAGGTAATTGTGCTATAAAAATAACAATATAGTTGCAATGATATGCATCTGTTCGTTCATGTTGTCAAAGTTATCCGCCGAATTGACAACACGCTGACGTCAGACGCACGTCCATTTACAAAAGCAATCAATGCCAAGATGCAGCCCACATATGATGACGACAGGACGCAAGTGTGTCACGTAGAGTTCTTTAGTGAGCTCGCGTAATTGCAGTGTGAAAACAAACCAAAAATTTCTGAAAGTATAAAATGTATCAAAACACGAACTTTGGTTTGGACCTTGGTGCGGACTTTCATGTGTGAAAACGCCCTAAAACAACGAATTGCTTGTCACTGGAAACCTTGGGTCAGGACTGCAAGAGTGTAGGCTAAAGATAAAGGATATGTAGCTGTTTTTAATAATGTCTTTTTTCAACACGTCCTTAATATTTTTAACACTCTTAAAATTATATTAACTTAGTTTACACAAATGTATCTTTCTTTTCAATTACATTGCTGTTCTGGACTCTTTTTAATCAGCACTTTTCCTTTTCTTTCCCTATGTTTGCATGTTAATTGTATTATTTTGATTTCTCAGAGCAGCAGGATTTGTTTGTGAAGATAAAAAGTACAGGGTCACTTTCCTGTGTTGCTTAATCTGTTTTCTCAGGTCTTGAATTTAGGGGCAGAGATAGATAGATAGATAGATAGATAGATAGATAGATAGATAGATAGATAGAGAGATAGATAGAGAGATAGATAGATAGAGAGAGAGAGAGAGAGAGAGAGAGAGAGAGAGAGAGAGAGAGAGAGAGAGAGAGATTGGATGAGAGAAAGTTCTTGCTGTTCTTGGGTGAGAGCTGGCAGTCACCCCTTTGAGCGTCCAGGACAGATTTTTGCAGGCAGGATGTGTGAGACATGCTTCAGTTCCCAGAGAAGTGTGTGTATGTGTGTGTGTGCATTTAAACAAAACAGAGGAGTACATTTGTGTGTGTGTTGGAGTGTTATTATGCTTAAATAAAAATAAAAATGAAATTCCGTCAATGCCAAAAATTACAGAACACAGATTTTTTTAAAAATTAAAATGAAAAGAGAAAATAAAAATAACAAATAAAATCTATAATAGTATATCAATGATACTAAAATAACACTTTTTGTGTTTTTGTGCATTTCTCCTTTTCTGTTAAATTCACATTGCCTATTGTCTTATCAATTAACATCACTTTAAGCTTTGTTATATCTGAAAGTGAAAAGGATACAAGCAACAGCATGTCTGGACGGCAGAGAAGAGCAACATAAAATTATTGGCTTGCCAATGCACAGTGATAACACCACTAAAATAATCAGGCCATGAGAATACATAAAGGCCCAAGCAACAATTACAAATTCCAGTCTTTGGCTCTCTTTCCCAGTCTTAATGTGTTTGTGGGCTGCGTCCAATCTAATTACAGCATGTTCCAACACTCTGTGATGTTCAAAGTCAGAACACCAACACTAAAGACCAAAGCTGATGGATATAGAAATTAGTTATATTAAGACACTAGATAGTGTAGGATAGACGCTCAGAAGCTGAACCTGAACAAATAAGACATGTTTTGTACTGAAAGTCGTCCTATAGCCTCAGAAGGTTCAAAATGACATATGTTGAGAGCATGTGGTGAAGCTGTCCATGAAATAAACAAGCTGATATGCCTCTGTTGGCAGTGTTTGTTGCAATTTTTCTGTACATGTTTGCAGTGGCTCACTTAAAGATACGTTTAGATCATTATTTATTAATCAGAATTTCGATAATATGGCATATGAAGAAGATTTGTATTAGCTATTGTTCAGTATTCTCCTTTAGAGCTACAATTAGGGCCCAAAAAAATAAATGGCCAAAATAAAACCTTCATAATGTCAGAATTTTATGGTCTTAGCTCTCAAACTATATGTTTTGTAGAATTTAGGCCTATATCTAAATATTATAAATATATATAAATATAAATATTAAGCACTGTTGGGCCATTTTTGTTAAATCTGTCTGTTAAACTGCTTACTAATGAGATCTATTCTGCAAAACTAACATTGCTTGCTTCCTGTTTGATTAAACATCAAAGACGCATGCATCATCTACCGAGCACAAGAAATCTGTGAGCAAATCCTGTAATAACCAGAATGTAATATTTCCATTTAGAGTTATGAAACATGATTTACTTGAAGATGGTGCTAGCTTCCTCTAGTGACTGGACACTAAAGACCCAAACAGCATCAGCCATGCAGGAATGCTCTATGACTCTCTTCATCGATACATAATAGTCATAAAAGTCAGTCTTAATGAGTATTTCATCTCTACCCAGTGTACTCTTCTGATAGAAGATGGATTTTCACAACATAAAGAGAAATAGGAATGAAAGCTACAAGGCAGTGCTTTAAAGATTGAAATAGGGGAAAAAATATCAGATGGCTTCTTCATCTCCTTTTGAAGGGAAACGGCATACAAACCCTTAATTAAGACCAGTGCCAGTTACCATATGAGTGACTCCTGGCCTGTTTGACTACAGGGGGCTCCACATGCAAATGTGGCATGGATTGCAAACATGAGTATGTTTGTATGTTCTCATTTGTGAACCAAAAACATTTAAAACATTCTACAGTAACGACCGTACCTTGATCATATTAGTAAAGGCATCAACCAGGGTTATTACCTACCCTCATAGGGGAAATTTCTTCAGTACGTTGAAAGGAAGATAATGCGAAAGCAGGCATCATCCATTAGGTTTTATCAGTCAACCGTGTCTCCACTCAGGAAATAATACATATGAATAGATGCAGAAATAGGCTTAACCTGGAATATAAACAGTTTCTGCTACACACAATAGTCTATTTGATCCCATAATACGTTAATGCACACTCTATTGTGCAAGCACTCAAATTTGCACCTTCAAACTGAAAAAGGCACCGTGGATTTGCCCTTTTGTGTGGTTTGAAACTTTGTCTATGTTAAAAGAGAAAATGCTGGGAGTTGTTTCTTGTCACCTCTATTAGGGCTAATCTAATTGCGTTTTTTTTTTTAACTCTTACTCTATGCAATCATACACAGGTTGGCTGTTATACTTTAAATCTGAAGTTTTTTGACAAACAGTTCTTAATGAAAATGATGTTTCTGCAAAAATCTGTTTCCTTCAAAAATGCCCTTTATGCTTGATAGACTGGGAAGTATTATTGGTGCATATTGAGCGAGGCAAATGAGAGCGCAGCTACCCCTGAATAATGTAGAATAGGCATTGATTAGTCATATTATTGATTTCCTTTTATAAGTTACTTTGTTCCATTTTCCTCAGAGCCTTTTCTAATGGCACAAATGGGGACTTCAATTCCAGGAGGAAGCACGGCAGGAAATGAACACAATTAATCTTAAACACCATTAAACTAAACTTCTTAGCTGGTTACAGAAGTGGAGTGAATGCAATGGCATACGAGAAGTTATTCCTAAACAGAATAAAACTGAACTGAACTTCTGTGTGTTTGTTCATGTAGTTGTAATGCAGATGGTGCAGCCTTTGCCAGCTGACACCGTAAGACACATCTAACTATATTTAGCATGTGAGAGGCAGACTGTACAACTACAATATAGAGGACAGCAATGGCGAATTGAAGCACAGTGTACTGCAGTGTCCCCACAGGCCCGTGTGCACCTGTCACAATTGAACACCTTTATATGAGGATGGTAGGATAGGTACATGCATGCATGAAATGATCTTTAAAACGGGGACTCGTTTAAAATACAAATACTGTCTATCAGGTCATTTATAAACAGTACATTCTAGAAAGACACTAGATGTTGAATGTGTCTAGTTTTCCAATGAAAGGTTTTATCATGAGAAGGATACTTGAAAGTGATCAGATGAATCTGAAAATACATGCACACTCCTTCAAATTGGATGCCACGCACACTAGAATTTATAGCCTGTAATTTGTCTCGCCTCTCCTGACTACTGCAGTCAGCAATCCGAATGGACCTTCAATTACTGTGCAGCCTGCATTCAAACTGACTTCATTATTATTTATCTGCCGTGTGAGCTTAAAATATTTTGTGTAATGTCAATTTTATACGAGGCAATTAAAAAGTGTGTAGCTGAAGCAGCATCCGAGGCATAGAGATCTAATGAGATTAGAGTGTGCATATGGTTGTTTGGGGTGTGCACACTCATAAACTGCTTGTTATGTAATGAAGAGACATATTTATGGCCGTGATTTTGGAAAACATCCCTTAGAGTCACTGAAAATGTGCACACGTCATTCCTCGCTGCCCTGTAAGATTCATTTGACAATCCTGCAGTGGAATTGCCATCGATGTTAAGCGTTGCAAAAGATGTAAGAAGAGCGTATAAAAACAAAGTAAATGCATAACTCTTTCAAATGAGACTGTAAAGTCTGACAGAAGTTGATGATACATCGATGCACGTAAAAATGATCCCTTGCTAGTTTTATTGCTGGAAGTTGCTGTTCAGTGTGTATATATCATATCAGTGTTGGTAAGAGAGCAGTCTGCTGTTGTCATGGAAATACTGGGAAGTGTGTTAGTATTTGTCATCACCCGGTTATGCTTGTTGCCAGATCTTCTGTTAAGCATAAATGAATCTGTCTGATGTTGTTGCAGAATGTAAATTTAGTGTGTTTAAAATGCTAAATCAGTCATAGGGTCACTTGTGAGTCGCTTTAGACCTTCACTTCTAGAATAAGTTTGCATTCTTGAATGTTCAAAGAACACATTATTTTTCATTTTACATTGTTGCAGCTCCTCCCTTTCTAGTCTGTCAGTAATGTCAGTAACCACAAGTTTCAACACACTACTAATGCAACTCTTTTTTTTTTTTTTTGCAAATGGCATGGGAGGAAATTTTTTAAATGAGGAATTTTGTGATGTCTACGTTCCCTGAATAAAACTCAAGACTACAATCAAGCCGTTTAGAGGAGTTATAAACAGTGCTTACTGAGAAAGATCCTACAGAAATCATTCTAAAATGCTGATTTGGGGCTCAAAAATCATTTCTAAAAAAAAAAAAAAAATCTTACTGTCCTACTGTCCCCAAACCATTGCATTTGTGAAGAATTTGTCTCCTGATCACTAAGCTGCACTGCATAGTGCTGTACATTCACAGTGTATATATTTACACAATTCCCTGTACTCTCCGCCTTATGGTCTGAAGTTGAATTTATAATTGCATAATCTACATACATTCCAATGTACATCAGCTGTCATCTACTAAGCCTGGTACAAAACAAAACAAAACAAAACTGTCTGGCACAGCTGCTGTGATTTAAAATAATAAGGCATTGCGCTTCAGTGAGAGCTTGCTGCATGGATTAAGCGTGTTGTACAGTCTTCTGCTCCCATGCATTACTGACATCTGACCTGTCTCTAACCCTGGATGTTATAATTGGAAAAAAATCCTGTCGGAGCTTAGAGCTTTCAGAACTTTACATTTTTAGCAAGTCAAAGAAGAAAACCCAACGCTCTGACCAGATTGGTGAATTGAAGACTCCCTACATGACGATGATGATTTAATTCTCTATGTAGTCGACTCACAAAAATGTAGGGTAAAGCTTCTGCTGCCATACCCCGTAGCACTCTGTCTTACACAATCCTCCACAGAACAAGATTAATGCAGAGAGAAAATTCTTTTGTCTGATAAAGTTTCAACAGCGGAGTGCCAACCCTGCTAACCACAAAGGTGTTGTTTGTGTATGCTGTATGTTGCATGAACAACAAAATGATCAGTAATAGTGGAGTATACACCACTGCAAAACAAACAGCCAGAGGAGAGAGAAGGAGAGAAAGCCATGCAGAGGAAAGGAATAACAATGAGGAATCGGAAGAGCCGTTGTTCAACAATGCACAGGGAATAACTGAGAGGAGCAGTCTTTCCAGAGCCGGAGAGCTCCCAGCTTGCGAGAAACTGTCAGAGAGCTGCACTAGACAGAAATAATTGATAGAGCGTTCCTCTCTTATTTCACCCTGCTCATTATTTTGTGTGTTCCTCTGTTGGTCCAACAATGCCATGAAGCTTGGAGCTTCTCGGAGACAGGCACTCTATTTGTGCCGGACACAAACATCTCATCGCGTTTGAAACTGGCCTCAGAAAGTCTTTGAAAAACACTCCAATGCCCAAACAGGATAGAGCGAAGTCCAAATGACAGCAGATGCTTCTTTATCAATACTCACATTTTTACTCAGATTTGTAAGAATGTGCCAGGGAGAGCTGTTTAGAGATTAGATCTGAGAGTCACATTGACTAAAGACTAAATCAGTGGACAACTGAGCTAGATAAAGTCTTCAGAGACGTGTCAGTGATGTTCAAGGGGCATATAGAGGCCTGGCACAAACAATATTTACACTTCAGTTCAATCTCGTCCAGTCTAAACTTTGTGTTAGTGGGGCATATTTGCACCCTGGAAATTGATTTATTTAAATATGTATTAATTAATTAATTTATTATGTGGTTACTTATTTATGTCAATTACTTTATTTATAAAAATTGTGGCTCTAACTTTTATCAAATAAAATTAAATAATAATATTTTTTTGCCCATATATCACACATAAAAGGAAAATTATAATCTGCTTAAAATTATTTTAACTTTTAACTCTTCAACAATCTACATGATTTGGAGATATTAGTCATATCTGTAGTATGTGCATGTTAATTCGCTAACTGGATTTTATTACTTAAGGGTTTGTTTAAGCCCCCAATTATAAGTATGAACCATCTGCTTAGAATTGGCCAGTCCCTATTGGCTACCATTACCTTTTCATCACTAAGCTGTTGAATCAGTGTTTTGTTGGTTGAGGTTTTAGGAGTATTTTCAATGTTTATATTATCTTATTAAAAACCATTTGATATTAGCCATAGATCCAAAACCTTTTCTGAGACGATGAATAGAGATATTTGACAGCGACAGGTCAATACTGTCTCTGCAGAGGCTAAACTCATAGCTAAACTAGATAGACTGGCATGCATATTGTGTATATTAGATGTTACACCATTACACCTGCTTGAAGCTGTTTACACTGGACGTGACAAAGCGACCTTTGCAAATCCATTTGTTCTGCATGTTGGAAGTAGCATGACAGCTTGAAGTACATCAAAAATAGAAGTGAGCATCAGTTTAACGTTGGGAATTCACGCAGTGTGTCACGCAGCGTCATGTCGTATCCAGTGTAGACAGCATCACTGATTATAATGGGTTCTATTTGCTTTTGTGGCATCGCACTGCTCGCATCTGGTGTAGACATGGCGTTAGGAAAAAAACAAGTGGATTTTTGCCACATTTAATGGTATAACCGATCCCTGGTTAATTTGAACCAACTCAGTGTGCAGTAGGATCTCAAAGCGTCTCTGGATCAGATGTCTAAACCACCTGCTGTAAGCCAATCTGTGGGCCATCAGAAGCTCAGCGATCTCCGTCTCGGCCTATCCGTGGCCCAACCTGATGTCATGTATTTACAAACTAAAGGCAGATGGGACTGATGGAGGGAGGCACAGATTTTGCCAGCTCTGAAAAACTGGAGACGATGGTGTTATTATGAGAGTGAAGTTTCAGCTGGTCGGGTAGCGCAGTGCCGCAGGATACGCAAGATGCTCGATTACTAGCTGCAAACCACCCTTCCTGAGAGACGCAGATGCTGGTGTGTGAATAATGAATACTATTGTCTTCTCCTTTTGTCTCTTGTCATTTTATCAATCCTCTTGACTCATGACTGATGTGTGTAGCAAGACTATCTCTTATTTCTCTCTCCTTCCCTTGCTTATTCCCTACATGAGATTATTATCGTTTCATCTCCTCTAGTTTCTATTTTTTGTATTTCTCCACGGTCTGCAGAAAGGTTGAAACCGAGTCTAATGTACTAGCCACTGGGTTTAATTAGCATTCACAGTGCCCTTGGGAAAGCAAAGGAACTTTCATTTCTTTTTTCTTAGAAGTTTTCAGTTTCGTATTAAGTTGTGGATCTCCTGATTTCTTTCGAGAGGCGGTAATGAGGAGCTGGAGATGATGTTGCAGAATGCAGTTCTACCCCGCTGTAATCGTCCTCCTGCTCGCTCTCTCTGTCGCTCACGTGGTCTGTTCCTCTTGCTTCCTATTGCTCTCTTCGCATCTCCAAAAACCTCAAGAGTTTTCAGCCAATTAAGTTCTTTGCTTGTTGCACAGAGGAACGCTTCTTGAAAGAGTGAAAAGCTCTGTAGACCCTGATACATTTGAAGAGGGACTGGTCTTGCAATTATTCAAAATGTTTTATGAATTACTGTACATTATTGTAATTGCATCTTTGAAGAGATGAAACCAGGCCAGGAAATTTAAGACAAATTGCTTTATTTGTGTATCATCTTTTCAAATGCACAACAGCATTTTATTATATATAATATATGCCATTTTACATCACCATTTAAACATTAGCATGGAGTAGAATTACAAAATGCTTATTCAAATATGAAAACTCTCACAGAAAATCAATATATTAGACATTAGCATTTAAGGATTAGCATAAAAAAACAACTCCATAAATGAGGCATTTGAAGATGTACAGCATTTATTTTCATTGAACATAAACTGTACTTTATCCTTGAGTTGATAAATATTGTGTGTTCTATAATAATATTATATATTGTATAGAAATTAGAAGCATCAATATAATTAATAAGCTGGAGAAATTTTGCTCTCAACCTGCATTTTAAAATATTTTTTTCTTTCAATAGAAAATGACTGATGATAAAGAAGCTAATGATATTGGCTAGAGCACACAGGCCGCTGTAAACCATCTCAGTGTATTGATCAACATGTCTCCCCTCTTCCAAAGATTCCTTGACTGCAATGCTTCATATACATTATATACATTCTGTGCTTGTGCCAAACTGCCCATTATGCTGTGCTAGTAATATCAAAGCATATGAAGTGGAGAGAGTGTGCTATAAATGTGCTATAAAAGCACAGCTCAACATGGGGAACTTTACATAGTGACATACTGGGAAATCAATAGAGAAAGTCCATCTACATAAGAGCAAAGATGCAATTATTTAAATAATTAATTTATAATTATACGATATTACTGTATTGAATTTTTAATACAAAATTTTTAATGCCATACATTCATGTTATTCGTAAAATATGATGAAAGACCCTCTTAATGATTGGCCACACAAATTACTTAAATATGCTTTCATTGTATTAATAACAGCAACTTGAGCATTCTTCAAAATTTCTTCTTTTGTGTTCCACGGTCGAGGAAAATCGTATGGGTTTGGAACAACATAAATGATGACAGAATCTTTATTTTGGTGTGAACTATCCCTTTAAGGAAATTTACATGGCAAACAGAAGTGTAATTAATCATAGAGCAAAGAGCTTCATCACTTACATAACAAACTTCTTAGCATTATATGTAGGTTTACAAAACTGAACAAAGAGGGAAGGAACAAGATGAAGTGGAGCGCAGTGAGAGGGGAAAATATGAGAGAGGGAAAGAAACAGAGGACACAATCTGTGTGTCAGAGGATGTGCAGTAAATCAGAAAGCTTGTCCTTTTTCTGCTTGACGGTGTGTGTAAATTATCTCCTGCCTTTCTCTGCGTTTGGATTGTTATTTTTGTTTTAGTATAAATATACTCTGTAGACCTTGTTGTGCTCATACATTACTGATGATGAAATAATTAAGTCAGCTGTACAAAAATTTCCTAGTGTTGGGCCGTATGTCTTCTAGACTAGTTTCAAATTGCACACCCACAACCAGCCGTAACCCATTCACTGTGACCGTCTGATGCATATTACACACAAAACTAGCAAGAGCTGGATTGAATTGCCAGGTTAGATCTTATTGGCTGGTGTTTTAATCAGTCCGTCTGGAAACAAAGTCATATTTCATCCTGGATTGATCTTTATAACATTTATTCACAGGACTGGCTACATGAAATGTCCAAGCTGTTGATTAATATCACATTGAACTCATCTTTATCAGTGGCACCTCCAGGATATTTTGAATGAGGTGGCCAGTGGGGACGCCAAATGGAAACTGGAATGTGTGGTAACCTGCAACTGTAATTTCAATGATCTAACTAAATCATAAAAATGTGTTTATATAGTCAGATTAAAGTTTTGACTTGCAAACCCTTTTGATTTCAAACCATGTTTGATGCTTCACCTCCATTCCTCTGTTTTTGTTTGGTTCCCAAAAAATAACCTTATGGGACCATTCTGGAACGTTCTGTGTTTGCTGCGATAGACTAGATGTAGATAGCAGATTATCATAAAGAGGTAAGCAAGCACCCTACCCTACCAACCAACCAACCAACCAACCACAGAAAACAGCAACACATTATATGTCACAATATCAAACTACCCAGAAAACCCTAACATTGTGAAGTGTGCATCACATTTTTCATAAGTTCCATAAATATTGTTCCATTTGAAATTAGATTGGCAGAGAGATGAATCCCATAGCAGTGCTCATTGTTACTGAATTTGTTTTGTTTGTGAATGTCAAAGGGGGAGTGTTTATGCACAGTTGTTATTTCCCTTCGGATTGAAAAATGTCACAGAATGTGATATGAAGTGAACATGCATATTAATCCAGAATAATTGGTGTGACTGAGTAATACATATTCACACAATGTGCAGTGAATTAATAGTGTTGATAACTGGAATTAAATGGATCTATACTCTAACCTCTCTCTCTCTTTCGGGTTCTTTCAAGGGCAGGGTGGGCCATGCCATTCGGCTGTTTAAATCCTGGCGAGAAGAAGGACTACAATAGTCCTACAGAAATTACAGACAAATATGATCTGGGGCAGATTGTTAAAACGTAAGTGAAATATGTTTTTGTGTAATCAGTCCTCTTTATTTGTGCATCTAAGTTGCTGTTGCAAAAGTTGTTCTGTTCATGCAATCAGCCATGATTATCACAAAATGTGTTAATTCAGTATAATCTGAAGGGGTTTATTTTGCAATTATGATTGACTGACTGTGCATTATGCTTCTAATTATTTGACTACTTTCTAAATAAATGAATATAAAATATTGATTTCAGTTTAAATGAATTGATTATGTGAGACTGTAGAGTGTTATTAGAGACATGAAACTAGTATAGTCAGAATATTGTAGTCAAGGACAATGGTCAGTTATACAAAATATTTAACAGCTGAATGATGTCATTGACCAATCAGAATAGAGCTATTTAAGTTAAGAGCTCATGCAGTAATTCTAGAGTTAATAGAAATTTCATTTTGGATTAACTATTCTATAATGTCAATATCAATTTTAATGTATTTCTTCTCAAGGGAGGAGTTCTGTGAGATCTTCAGGGCGAAGGATAAGAACACTCTGAAAATGTACACCTGCAAAAAATTCCTGAAGAAAGATGGAAGAAAAGTGCGGAAGGCTGCCAAAAATGAGATTGTCATCCTAAAGATGTGAGTTCAAGTTCTTTTTCAAAAACCTTTACAATCATTTTGTAGACTGCAGCTTCCTCTGCGATGCTCTGATCTGCTCTTTTGATTTCATTGGGTGGAAAGAGAATCATATTTTATGAATAATGATTCTTCAGTTAAACACTGTAATTCCTTTGGCATGATTTGTGTATCACTAAAGCTCACATATCCTCATTGTGCTGGTCACTTTTGGAACTCCCAAAAAAAGAAGAGAGATTTAAAAATGTCGACTGTTTTCTAGTGTTATTTTTGGCGGCCTGTTTTAATTTTAGTTTTAGTCTTTGTGTCAAGCTGTTATTTTAGTTTTTATTAGTTTTAGTCACATTCATACTCTTTTTAGTCTAGTTTTATGACATTTTAGTCTAGTTTTAGTTGACAAAAGACATAGTTTCAGTCAATGAAAAATTGTATTTTAGTCTCTGTTTAGTAATGCAATTGTATTTAACCCAGTCAATATAGTATAAATAGCCTAACTAGTAGTAAAGACGAAACCAAAATTTTCTTTTAGCCAAACCCATTTAAAACAATGTTATCTTATTATATTATTGTTAACTTTTAGACTCAAGAATACATCCTTTCCAGACACAGTAGACGCTCTGATTTGATTTTACAACATATTTATTTTACCAACGAAACATGTTCGAAGTTGCCTAGGCTATACACATGATGAAATGAACGTTTTTCCAAATGTCATTTCTTCTTTTTCTCCCAAAGATGAATCCCTTTCTCTGTGTCAGACTTAACTTTGTTTGTTGTCGTTTATGCTAACGCCTGTTTCACACTCATTCAAACATATGAGTACAAACTTCTAGCTACTACACATAAGCATCATTTGAATAAAATCACATCCAGTTTAATAGCACAGATATTTGAGTTTTTGCATTGAACATACTCTTACGTCGGCTTCAAAAACCCATAATATAGCTTGCAAATTGCTTATTTGCTTTAATTCTGTAAAAAGTGGAATCCACACAGTCGATTTTAACAAAAAGCTTATTGACTTTGTGGAGCTATGCGTAGCCGGTGTTCATTATCGAGATTTTCAGTCCTCTCAAAGAACAGGAAAGTACACTAACCACCTAATGATGCAATGAATTTAGTCAAACATGTCAAAGCCTTAAGATATCAGATATAAATGCTTTGCATCAGTGTATGATTATATATGATTATACCGCATCTAAAAGGCTGATCTACCGTGAGTCACTGATGTCACTTTGATCCTGCGGTGCGGCGTTTGTGTCCCCGCTCACAAATCACAACAGCTCATGAAAAACACATAAAAGAAATGTCACTATTAGACTGAGGGATCTTTTTACGAGTTCACCTTTAGTTCCCCTCTCTTTTGCTGGCAGAAGTGCACATTAGTGTCTTTAAAGCATAATCAGTGTATTAATATCTTAATTTAAAAGTTGGCTGACATAACCACCTTTACAAAAGTCTCAAACTGTCTCTTATTGCATAATTAATTAAATCATGCGATTATACGTGCATGATATAAAATGTAATATGCTCTAAGGGAAACTTTCAGATACATCTGCTATTCAGTATGCATATTCAAAAGCAACTTTAAAAATAAGAACAATGCATTATTAGCTTAAGGCAAGAGTGCCCAAGAAAATCTCCCCAAGATTTAGTTGATGAAGAAGAAACCTTGGGAGACTCAGCTGGTGAAGCCTTCTCCTCAGGCTGGCATATTTGACAGTTACACAAAATATACATGCATACATGTTGATTTGAACAGATGGGATTCAGCCACAGAGCATTAATGGTAATACTGACATTTGTTGTTTAATTAAATATGATTATAGCGGATATAGGAACCCATGCGATATGCAAATACAGGCATTGTATGAGTCTGCGGTGGCAGATGGGGTACGAGTGTGGGGGTTGATGGTGGGACAGGGTGGATCTAGGCATGACGCTGTATGTTTATCAGCCTCTGATGTGCTGCAAACTGTCTCTTAACTGTTTGTCCATCTCTCCTCCCCAGGGTGAAACACCCCAACATCCTCCAGCTGGTCGATGTCTACGAAACCCGGAAAGAGTACTACCTCTTCCTTGAGCTGTAAGTCCTGAAATCAGTTTATAAGGATTATAACAGTTCTTTACTGTACAGAGATGAGTGTAATGATGTAAGTAGTTGGTATTTTTTCTCAGTTCTCAACACCCCAGCAAAACTAATTTGCTCTTCAACATACTCATTTGAAATAATTTACTTAACCATTTAAAAAAAAGTTCAATATTTATGCATAACTATATGTTAAAAGGCATAGCCTCAGGTATTTTCAAATGATGTAGACATACAGTATGATAGAATGCAATACAATGATAATTGGGAGAAATACAAATAAATTGTAACATATTTTTACTCACATTTCAACATTATTTTTAAAAATATGTTTGGATAATAAACTAAACCAAAGTTTCTGCAGTCTAGTAAGTGTTTATCTTGAAATATTACTAAATATTATTCAAAAATTTCACAACAAAAAGACATGTGTGCCATGACCTGTTGAGGATCATTTTAAAAAATGATACTAAAAGGTTTTTTATTTGCTATAAAAGTATAAAATATCAATCAGACGACGGAAGGCATGTACTGTAGTAGATTGTGTACAACATGTTCTGATCATGTTGATCATTTAGAGAACCTGCTAGTAGAGATACAGTAGGATTTATAGGGTTATAGTTATAATCTAAAATTATACAGATGAGAGCAATTTTATTTTCTTGGGAATATTGCCGTTTGATTATTATTGATGACACTGGAGACTGGCAGATGTAGATGCACAAATCTACTTTTAAATATCAGACATTTTGCCCCATAACTTGATATTCTGAATCTGTGTACATTAATATTTTGCAAAATTAAGACAAACGTTTTAACCCAGAAGTGCATTTGACTGCCTGTTTCTCAGATGACGTGTGGATGCAAAGGGCAAAACAATGAATTTTTAAAAAAATTCCTCCGGCATAGGTTGTTTGGCGAAATAGGTTCTCTTCTATAATGTTGATACTGACTTCAAGAGGCTAAATCCGCTGCTGCTGTTGCCTGAGACATAAGAGAAATAAACCCTGCGCTCAGACTGTCCTAGCACGATTATACCGCCTCGTCCTTGTCACATTCCTACCTGTCTGTTTGGATTTGCATTCATTATTTTAATGCCTCGTCCCTTCTGTACGCTGTATGTGTGGCGTGGACTGGCTGATTTGTGTCTGCTACACCTGCATGATTAAGTAAAGCTTTTGAAGGTGCCAACGTTTAAAGCAGGGTGTGAATAATTCATAAATGCACAGAAGAAGCAGCTTAGCACGTTGTGTGGTTTCTTGCAGAGCCACAGGTCGCGAGGTCTTTGACTGGATCCTGGATCAAGGCTATTATTCTGAGAGGGACACAAGCAATGTTATCAGACAGGTGATGGAGGCAGCTGCTTACCTGCACAGCCTGAAGATCGTTCACAGGAACCTAAAGGTACGTCGCAATGCGCCCTCTGGTGGACACTAGCACTTTATAACGAATTAACCATGCACTCAGTTCTGTTTTGGTTTCCAAAATGTTCGCACTTTCATTTTTTTTTTATGTGATGAAATTAGATTTAGTTTGCATTGTTGTCAATATGTTTATCAATCTCTAAATATTGTTGTTTATATCAGTTTGTTTAGACACATCTCCAATTTCAAATATGTATCAAATTTTGTATTACTGTTCACTGAGAAAAAAAACGTTCTTAATCAGGAAATGTTCTTGTCTAGCATCAAACATCCTTTAAACAAGATGAGTAAATTAGTTTTGTTTTCAGAGAAATTACGATTATTTTCACAAATTATGCTTTATTATTACAATTTTCTGTTGGGGAAAGAATAATTTTACTGAAAACCCCCCCAAAAATATTGAATATCATCACTGGAAATTGTTTTCGCAGTGCAGGCTACAAACTACTGAACATATTTAAATCCGATACTAAAAAAAAAGGATTTTTTAGATCATGTGTTATGTCTTTTTATCAACATTAAACACGCATGCTTACTGCCAAAAACTACACAGTTGTGCTATATCTAAATCTTATATACATTCACTAATAATTATTCTTATTTAGTAAACCGTGTTCCTAAATTTCACTCTAGAATGTTGTTTGTTTTACATCAGTTGTTTTGGAATGCAAGAATTTGACAGAGCAGCATGTTATTTTGTCATTCTCATTCCCTCTAGCTTGAGAATCTGGTGTACTACAACCGACTGAAACATTCAAAAATAGTCATCAGTGATTTCCATCTGGCAAAACTGGAGAATGGACTCATCAAGGAGCCGTGTGGAACCCCAGAGTATCTGGGTAAGAAGCTCTTAAAAACCTCTTTGAACACTCGTGGGGGCAGATGCAACAGATGGTCTTTATTGAGGAACAACGAAAACAACAAGATTATAGAACAAGCAAACAGAATTTTCTTACAAGGTTTCTGTTTACATGGGCATAAGTTGTTCAAATTAGAATAGCGAACTATGGTAACCAGAGCATGTGTGTTTCTGTAAATGATTTGAACTCCTCTTTTTTTCCAACCAGCCCCAGAGGTTGTTGGGAGACAGAGATATGGCCGACCTGTGGACTGCTGGGCTCTTGGTGTGATCATGTACATACTGTGAGTGTCTTCTCCTATAACCAGGCTCTCATAATACTTTTATTTTCTTCTACTCTACCACAGCTGGACTTTTGGTTATCAGCCGAAGTGGCACAGAACCACCCACTTCGACAAGAATTGTCTGTCTGAGGAGTAAATTTGAAACTGATGATACTGCAATAATAGATAAAGCAATATCTAATTCACATAATGTTTCTGCCGTCTCCACGAAATCTGTATAATAATTTAAAAAATGCCAATATTGTGCTCATTTTATGAGCAATATGCATCAGACTTCCGCTATCCAGACCCTTCTCACAGTTTGTAATGATTTTCCCCATCTCATGCACAGACTCTCGGGAAATCCTCCATTCTACGATGAAGCAGATGAGGATGACTATGAAAACCATGACAAGAACCTTTTCCGGAAGATTCTTGCTGGAGACTATGAGTTTGACTCACCTTACTGGGATGACATTTCAGACTCAGGTACTTTTACTGAAGAACACTGATAAAACATCGCATGCTTAGTGCAGCACAAACGTCTCTTTTGCAAACCTTGATTTTAAAGACATGACTTGAAAGGTTTGTTGTGTTTACTGGGTTACATCTTCCATTTTGTTGGTCCGCAGCTAAAAACTTAGTGTCACGTCTTATGGAGGTGGACCAGGACCAGAGATTGACTGCTCAAGAAGCCATTAACCATGAATGGTACTTGTAGTATCAATATACTTTGACAATTACTCAATTTATTGGCATTTATAACTATTCAGAGAAGGTTTTGGGGTATAAAATACAATTCAAAATCTGGGACCAGTAAGATTTTTTTTAAATGTTTTTCAAAGAAGTATCTTATGCTCACCAAGGCTACATTTATTTGATCAGAAAAACTAGGTTTTAGTACAATGTCAGTTAAAATAGCAGTTTTCTATTTCAATATTTTTTAAAAACCTAATTTATTCCTGTGATGTGAAAGCTGAAGTTTCAGTAATGTCCAGTCTTCAGTGTCACATGATCCTTCAGAAATCATTCTAATATGCTGATTTAGAAACATTTCTTATTAATAATGAAAAAGTTGTGCTGCTTCGTATTTGTGTGGAAACCATAATCATTTTTCCCAGGATTCTGAAAGAATAGAAAAAGAACAGCTTTTATTTTAAATGGAAGTATTTGTAACATTATAAAACACTTTTGATCAAGTTACTCCATCTTTACTGAATAAAAGTATTAGTTTCTTTCAATAAATACAATCTTACTGACCCAAACCTTTTGAATGGCAGTGTATATATCTATAAACAACTTTCCATGCCATATAATAAGCTTTTTTTATACTATTAAAGGATATCTGGAAATGCTGCTTCCGACAAGAACATCAAGGAAAATGTGTGTGCACAAATCGAGAAAAACTTTGCAAAAGCCAAGTGGAAGGTAATTTCTAAAAGCATTTTACCCTTAATGACACTTTTATGTTTTATTTATTTATTTTTTTAAAGTTGAGTTTGTTTAAATGTAATCTGGCTCATCACCTTCCTGCAGAAAGCCGTACGGGTCACGACCATGATGAAGCGTCTCAGGGCACCAGAGCATCAGACAGGAGCAGCAGCTGCACCAGAAGTGGCCAACCCTGCAGCAGGAGCTCAGGAAAACCCCCAGGCTCCATCTGAGGCCTCCACAGCCCAGTCGAGTACTGCTGAAAGCCCCTCTGCCAACACAGAAGCCCCTGTTGTGGAAGCAGCGGCCGCTGCCGCCCCACCACCAGCTGAGCCTGTTCTCCACGTCCCAGTGCCTGAACAGCCCGATCCCACATCGCGATGCAACGGAGAAGCTTCAGACTCCCTGCCATCGTACACAGGGGAGGAACAGAGCGGTTAATCTCTCCCGCCTGCGTTTAGATCTCGCACTCTTGTACATAAGCAGCAAGCATGCTTATACTGATTCCACAGCACATAGCATTAATATCAAAACTAAAGGCCAAATCACACTGCACCGAGAAATCTGAGAGACCGCAACAGACACTTAATCAGGTTTTGTTGAATCAGTGTGTTTTGATTGGCTCTCGTTTTTTATTTTATTTGATGCCGGATGTCTGAGAAGTGGCGTACTTGTAATATGGTGGTTGTCCACGTTGGTCGCCGCCTGTCGGTGCAGTGTGAATTTGCCTTTAAACATTTTCCAGCAAGCATTCTCTTGTTTTCTATTGAATCACAACCCGTGTGACGCATATCGAATGCTCTGGCCACTTTGCGTAAAATAAGAAAAAAAAAAGCTGTTTTTCTGCTTACATTAAGCTGAGATCGGAAACTTTAGCACTGATCTGCATACATGCTTTAGGATAGATTATCACTGTAGGCCCCATTTTATAGCTACTTTTTATTTTATTTTATTTTATTGCATTGCAATTTGTTGTCTTCTAGTCAGAGGACCACAGAGACAGCTTCATGTGCAATGTACAGTTTCTGTAAATAGCTTACTTAACTCTGTAGATTAGACGTAGCCAAGAACAGCATGCGTTTTTTCAAATCTGCTGTTTATGACACACATGCCCAGGTAACTGACACATTCAGCTTCAGCTTTACGTGGACATTTCATGTCTCGATCGAACACGCACTCAAGAAACGTTAAGAGGATTCATATGAAAAATACTTTTACAACAACCAAGGCGGCTAAATTCATCTCGTAATGGTGTTTCAGTGGTTGAGACGTGTGGCCCAATAAATGGAGCAGAGTTGGTAAGCATAACTAATACCTCACATCTGCTTGGTAGCTAGCCACATGAACAGTGGAAAATGTGATTTGTTCTTATAATGTATTATATTCTCATTTGCATACATTGTACATGTTTTGAATAATATACCTTTCCATTTTAAAAGTACACAGCCACACACAGTGATCTTTGTTTTTAACAGGATTTCATTGGAGCCATTTTATGGCTACTCTGAGATGCTTTCGTTGGGCTGAATATTTACTCATAATCTTTATATATTTTTCTTGAACCCAAATCTTTTTTGAAATGTTAGGCCATGGTATAAGAAGCATTTTCGTCAAGTACACAGGTGAAACACAGGTGTAAACGGGGTCTAATATGTTTTGAGTTTAGCTTGTCCACTTTCAACCACTTCCAGAGGTGGACAAAACACTTTCAAACGGATTGCACAGTCGTGTTCGAATGTGTTCGGACAACCAAAAAGGACCTCCTACTCTCCACCTATTGACCTTACATGTATGGGAATCGTGCTAGCCAGACAGGATTTAAACTTTGTCGACTGAAGACAAATATAAATACGCCATTCCTGATTTCTCTATTCTGCTGGTCTAGCTCCTATCAGAGCAAAAAGGAAAGCCGCTGCTCTCTGTATGTTTTTCTGTCGTCTCCGGGCACATTTATATATAAATTGCATGAGCTTATTTTGTCCCCCAAAAAAGTACATTTATCTGCCCATAGACCCCTCCTTTTGAAGAAGTCAGGACAGAAGTAGTTGAAAGTGGACAAATAGACTATACCAAGTGTAAACGGGTACGTGTCTCTACTTATGATCCATTTGACCAAAACGCATCTTAATACCAGATGTACATAGGCCTTTATTTATAGTCATTAAACCCTTTGCCACCATTCTTTTAAGAAAGGCACATTATATCAAAATATTCTCAGTGACAAGTATAGAGTTCTAAAACCCAGAAACAAGTTAGCATTTTTGCACTTCAGATCGTCCCCAAATCAATGTTTTTTGAATGGGGTTTTGATTACTCGACTGAAATAAAGTCTGTGGTTAACAGGCTCAAGATATTTTTGAATTCTATTGTACAACATAAAATGCATCAGTAATACCAGCAATTAAATGCGGTTGCTACCAAATGGCTAAATGGGACTAAAGGTTTCCAGGGACATTAATGGCCTGTTCACACCAAGGACGATAAGTATAATGTTGTGTTTTAATAATCGTTTTAATTCTGTTATAATAGGAAAGCACACATCACAATTACAATGATAACGGCAGAGCAACGACACTATTGGAATTACTTTCAGAATGATTTTTTTTTCCACAGCTGACGAATAATAACCTTTGACAGCCAATCAGAATCAAAAAAGTGGGCAGACCCCAGTGGAGATAGAGGGGACGAAATAGATGTTAAAACGCTCTATCCTGATCATTTTCAATATTCGCAATTCCAACTCCTGACTCGCTAGTTTCGTCAAGTAGTTTTGACGAAACAAGCTAGTTTTTATACTGCCAAGGGCGTGGTGAGCTGAAACGTGCGTACGTCACAAAGAATGCTAACATTCAATAGGAAAATTCAACTGCAGTAGCCACCGTTCAACCTGAAGAGGGCAGCACTTAGACGTTTTTACACCATATATTGTAGAAATAAAACACTTTATTCACAAATGTCAAAAAAGTCACTCGAATCAATGACTGGTATTGATAAATATCCATTCTTACAGATCATTAACTAAAAAAGTTGGTTTAGGGTTTATACTCTTTAAGGAGCTTGAGCATTTAAAGCAGCAAACGACAAAACTACAGTATGTGCGTAAAATGCAACACATTCTCACCCCAAGGCGTCACCTTTGACCATGCTTCAATATTTGACGTTTTAGGCGCCCTTTAGCGTCACTTACATGACGCGATCCCGCGGCGTCATCTAACTGACGCTAAAGGAAAGCGTCAGTTGAAGGACGCGGTTAGGTTTAGGTGTGGGGTGGGGGTAGGGTACACGTGATCCTAGGGCGTCATCTTACTGACGCTAGAGGGCGCCTAAAGCGTCAAACATTGAAGCATGGTCAAAATGCTCCCAAAGCGTCAGTTAGGTGACGCCTTGGGGGTGAGAATGGGCTGTAAAATAAGCAGAGCACTATCATCTGTTGTTGTAGACGCTAATATAGTTTTCTTTATAGTTATCATTCATGGTGCGAACGGGCCTTAAAAATCATGCCGAGCAGGACACTTTACAACTCTTAGATTTTTAAGTCGATAGTCAATAATTTTGCCCATTAAAACTCGTCTTTGATAATACAAAATGACATATTTAAACGTTTTTTTGTTTTTCCTGTGAAAATATTTGATCAAAAACATCATAGAAAGTCAGCTGAGAAAACCCCCGCCGTGACCGCACACAAACATATTTTAGCACAGAGAAGCGGCTGGTATGAGGATATATAGGTTTACTAGAGCTTATCGAAAAGCAAAATCGAAACGGTTGACCTCTTTATATGAGCAATAGTCTACAACTGCAATACTGTGATGCTACTCTCAATGTCAGTGTCCATGTGAACACTCAATTTCTGATTAGACTGTCCTCCATTGAAGTTGACAATAGTGACGTCATTCTGGAAGGACGGGCAGGTCAGGACTTGAGCGGGACAGATGAAGCCAGTGCACCTAATGGTACTATTTCGTAGAACTTGTCATGCAGTAAAGGTGAACAAAAACAGTGAGTTTTTCTGCAGTGGCCAACGATTGTGCAGTGGTGACAAGCTGTAATCTTCTAAACATCATAGGAGTCAGTGGAGGTTTGACTGAAGAAGGCCTTGATATGCAATTATGCTGTCAGTGCTCTATTGATTTCATAATGATGCTCAGCATGGGTTGCCACAGGCTTCTACTGATATACTTTAGATCTCACGTGTCATTGTCATTTTGTAGCTTTCATTTCTCTTTGATCTTATAAAATGATATCTCTCTTCTAAAATCTGTCGCATACCTTTATTCGTTCTATCTACCCTGAGACTTTGAGATGTCATTTGTTTTTCTGTCTTTGATTTCGTATAAAAATTCAAAACGCGCAAACTGATAAAATCTAAAATAAAAAAAGTATAAGTAATGTTTCATGTAGGTCTGAAAAACAAGTTTTTATAGCATTCATGTATACTAAAACCGCAACTAGATACTGTGTTACACAATTCAAAGCAATTTTTTTGAAATAGTGCTTCACTATTGCCTTTGGTGTTGTGTGTCTGCTGATTTCCACATCCTCTCAGATGTTCTTCTCAGTTTGGTTGACTGTGAACCTGTGAATACACTGAGGACTGGCCTCTCTCCACTTTAACCTCTGTATTCTTCAAATCACTTTCATGCTTTCAAAATAAACACATCCTTGAATGATCATCCATTCGTAGTCGTAGTTCTTTGTTGTATGCAACAAGTAGTGTTATTCATTTTAACATGCTTAGAGTGTGAGACTTTGAGAGTTAGACATGATGTCAAAAATCTCAAAGAAATCCACCTCAGGTTAGTAATACCCTGCGTTCCAAACCACATACTTCCCTACTATATAGTAGGGGAAAAGAGTAGGCAAGCAAAAAAGTACGTTCGAATCCTCAGTATTCATAAAAGAGTAGGCGAGAATAACATAGCAGATGTCCGGTTCGCATTCATACTCAACTAGATTTGGCTATAAAGTACCTACTTTTTTAGCGCTCGTTGAGTTGGTACTTATTGAAATGAAGTACCTACTCATTGAGTATGCGGTTTGGAACGCAGCCATAGAGTCACATAATGGGATCATGTGCACAGGGCTTCTACCTAGAGTGATTATTTGCAACCCCTTCTCACTCGCTAAGAAGTTACAGTATTTAATATTTTAATATACTATTTTTGTGTAATGTAATAAAAGCCTATTTTTAAATCCAAAAGTGACCTAAAGACATAAGAACAGCCTATTGAGAGTGAGAAGTTGACGGAAGAAGACCGGAAAGGAAGGGATATTATGAAGTAGCCTACAAAAATCTGTCAGTATTAAAAATTGTAAAGAAAAGACTAGGCGGCAGGAAATTATAATGTCAAGACTGAGAGTGGACCACACAGGATTGAATAGCACTTTGTTTTTAATGGGGGAAAAGGAACAGTGAAAAATGTGGGGTTAAAGAAAATGCTGAACATGTCATATTACACTGTATATTATATGAATTGGAAAGACGGGTGTTTCAAGATGGGGTTCAGGAAGCAGGACGTGAATGGAATCTGATTGGGATCCTGGGAACAGAAGGAGAGAGAAAAGGGATTATAAGCACCATAATGGCACTTTTTAAATTTCTTAAAGCCACGGGGTTGATAGGTAGTTACACACTAGCCAAATAATAGTGTGATATGTTCAGATTGACCGAACATATGAACGATATGTTCGTTCTCTAATATATATATATATATATATATTCAACTGTATTCTATCAAGTAGTGCTTCATACTCCAATCCAGTAGGTGGCGGACAATGCACCTTGAAGTTGGTTGCCAACCGCCATTTAAACAACAGAAGAAGAAGTAGTTGCATACTCCGTACAGTAGGTGGCGCTAAGCATTTGAAAGTTACTTGCAATCCGCCATTTTTCAAGAGAAGAAGAGACTATGACGTGAGAGCCCCTCCCCTCTCCGCCTTGTTGGTAGGATTCCCTACGGCAAAACTTGATTGTTTGCGTGTGTTGTTAACTTGGTAGTAGAGGAGGTTATCTCATTTCCACACTGTTTAACCATGCCTGGAAGTAATTGCTGCGTTAAAAACTGATCCCGTACCTCACACGATACAAATGGAAAACATAGGAACAATGGAATACAGTTTTTTAGGTTACCGAAATGGACACAGCATCAGGGAGAGCAAGTTGCTTATAGAGGAGACGCTGGATTGCTTGGTTGGCTGCAATAAGAAGAAAGGACTTTACTTTCAATCTCACCCCCCTGTCGATGAGAGTGTGTTCTCTGCATTTTTACTCAGGTACGTTCTCTAAAATATGTCTTTATGTTGCTGTCTCTTAAAGCTGCGAAGTGTTGGTTACCTAGCTGCTAATGTTGTTGCAAACCCTGAAGTGCATCTTAAATTGCTGCCCAGCCACAACAGAAAGCCTCATAACTTTCCAAAGACTTGTGGCTTGTAAACTCCTGCATTGTGTAGTAATATACACCAAAAAGAAGATGAATAAGAATGTCCATGTACATACGCACAACCATCCGGGAACTTAACTGTCAATTTTTGTCCCCGCCCCCTTTTGGGGGAAAACAAACTAGACTCCCCATAGACTTCAATACAAAATAACGGCAAAAACCAACATACACAGTCGACAGGCATAAATAACTTACGAAATCATTTATATAAAACATGTCAAGTAATTATATGTCCACCCTGCCTGTCATAGAGCGTGAAAAATACATACACAAACTTAATTTGGCCAATTTAAAAACATGTCCCTTTATTCTCCCAGCGTCAATTTTGGGTAACAACCCAAACCCAGTGGCCAGAGGTGTCTTACCCGGACATTTACTTTTACCTCGTCGAGTCATGAGGTAAGCGAGTGAATGATTTTATTTCGCTTTTTAAAGTAAAAAACCTTAATGTATATCTCATGAATTTATGATGATGATGGCAGGTAGCCTGGGCTAGTTGATAAGGGGCATAAAAAAATGTATCTTTCACGCTCTATGGCAGGCAGGGTGGACATCCGGTGTATATAAGTAATTTCTTAAGTTAGTTATTTACGCCTGTCGGCTGTGTACGGATGTTGGTTTTTGCCGTTATTTTGTATTGAAGTCTATGGGGATTCTAGTTTCTGTCTCCCAAAAGTGGGCGTGGACATTCTATGATGACGCAGCGCCGGTTGTGCGTATAGTTTACAGGCAAAATAATGTCACGTGACCTCCCCGGAGACGCCATCTTTGAGGGCATAAGCTGCGCTGTTTACCATAAGTTAGGTGTTTACCAAGTTTTATCAGAGAATGTTGTTTTACAAACAAATATTTATTTCTGTTTATAATGTTACGAAATATTATTTGCAGTTTTACTGCCTGTCTTGTCAGTCCAGGAACTTCCACAAATAAAATCATAACCATTCAAAAAAAAATCTGTGATTCAATAAATCAGCTGGTAAAGAAAAAAATGAACATTGAATTACTATAAAATATAGAGCTTTAATTTATTAGTTAGCAACAGCAAAAGGGGAAAGAAAATCATTTACACAATTATCACAGTAACATCACCTGTGCATTTAGTCAAACTGATGACAAAATAAAAACACAAACATTTCTAGACACATCTTAAAAATACCAAGAAATTGTACAACCATTTTCTCTCGATGTAAGACACTGCTTCTTACTGGTTTTTGAGCCGAGTGGTGTTTTGCAGGGAAAGTAACAATACCATCAACTGTTGAGGAAGCAATTTGTCATCTTTTTAAGGTGAATAGTTGCCCTCTGTTTTGTTTGCATAAGCCACTCAGAGGAAGACCAGCAGTCTTCTAACCTTATCATAAAAACATATCAACAGAAAGAACTGTAACGCAGCTAGCTTTAATTTCGTAATTACGAGACCACTACATAAATCATGCACACAATGAAAAGCCAGCTTCCCAAGACCTTGAGTAGTTTAAAACTGTGATAAAATGCTCTATACAGTGTGAACACAATTTGAAAATGAATGTAGCTTTTGTCATGCATCAGCATGTGTCTTTTATAATATTGTAGTCTTCAACAGTTTATCTAAATTCATATTTAGGTGCCATAATTGGCTGACTCTCACAAAACTGGTCCAGATCATATTTCACCCCGAAATTAAAAATGGAAATATATGAAATTATGTTTGCTTATTAGAAAAGTTTTGTATTGTAACATTATTTTCAGGACATTTTCCCAATTCAAATCTAATTGTGAAGCATTGTGCCAATTTAAATAAAATGAATTCTACATAATTGTTAAAAAAAAAATATTTTTATATTTTCAATTAATGGCTTTATTTATTTTATGAAGAAGAAAAAAAACATTTTAAATGGTGTAATATGACCCTGAACATATATGACCATGACATCACTGTGGTGCAAGTTTGGGTTTGTGCTTTTAGTCTTTTCAAAAGTGGCGTATAAAACAAAAAAAGCTTACTAAGAGCCCTCAGCAGCTCTTTTACATTAGTCAAAACTTGGTCGAGTTCACTCACAAAAAAATTATATATATTGTGCCATGAAATTCGATTCATTTGTGCTATGAAAACAGAAGAGTTGTGCATATAGAGTGACATTAGGAAGACAATATGAACTGGTGTATCATTGTTGTAACCAATGAGAGACCAGAATGCACTTAGGGGTGGGACTAGTGGTGAAGAGCATGATGTCACCGCCTTTGTCTGTCTTTCTGTTGAAGACTCCAAGAGCCAGATGTGTCCCCAGTCGCTCGTTCCTCACCCATCAGTTCAACGTAGTTCATAGTCTATGAGTTTATGTCAATATATACACGAGTCGTCAATGCCCGGAAGATGGAAACTGGAGATTTCTTTTGTTTCGTTTGAAGTTGTGACAATAAAAAAAATATTACAATAATATTTGCCCATTAGGTACTTATACACAAAGAGCATTCATTTTGTTCTATTTAAGTACAAAGAAATCCACAGAATGGTACTATATACAACCTACAATAAATACTGTGTATGATATCATCTTTACGCGTTAAAAGGGAATTCCGCTTGTTTCTTGCAAAGTTCTAAGTTTCATTTTTTGTTTGTTTTTTTGTTTTCCAGGTTTTCCTCTTTTAGAAGTCTTTCCTCTAGGATCGAGGAGTGGAAAACCCCCTCATGTCTCCTCTTCGTCCCTGTGATGTCTGCGATTCCGTGGCTTCTTCTGTTCCTTCAGCTCTTTGAGGTCTTTGGCCTTGATGACCCCAGTCAGCGGGTCTCCATACTGCCAATAGTCCTGGCAGTACTGGTTTATGAGGCCCATCTCGGGCTGACTGAGGATGGTCAGAAGGTCTTTGTATTGTCCGGCGCTGGGGGTCCAGGCGCTGGACTGGAGCGGAGAGACCGCGGGGCGGCCCGTTTCCACCAGGATGTTGTTGACGGCCTGGTTGGTCAAGACTACCAGCTGAAGTTTGACCAAGGTGTGCTTGAAGTTCTTCTCAGTGGCCGTGCAGACGTAGATGCCAGAGTCTGAGGACTGGAGGGAACGTAGAAGCAAGCCTTGATCTGTCTTCAACACACGCCCATCGGTGCGGACCTGGAGAGACAGATTCACAAATCAATGAACTTTGGTATGTATTCAGATTGCTTAATTGATATCATATAAATAATTTAAATATTTGGTAACACTTTACTTGAAGGGGTGTGCATAAGACTGGCATGACACCTTCATAACCATGACATATGTCTTGGATTTGAAGTAGGGCTTATGCATGTTTATGAAAACTGTCATTAAGTGTCTTATGTGACATCGTTTAAGATGTCTTTATGACAACTTGACATAAAATTAAGTTAAAGTGTCATGTGGTTGGCTTTGATGAGGCCATTATAGCTGTGTCATGAATATTTTTCGTGACCTCAACTACAGTGGTGCTAATTGAATTTGTCATTAAAAAGTTATAATGGCTTCATGACAGCCAATGTCAAAACCAACCACCTGACAGTTTAATGTCTTTACATTTAAAGACAAATATAATCTTTCTAACATACTGTGCATCTATACTATTGATCCAAACATGAATATCCATATGTACTGGCGTGTGTCCTCACCTCTCTCCTCCTATCGCTGTTGTCTCTGTGCAGGTGCCATTTGATGGCGGCATGAGGAGATCTGGCCTGGCATTCCAAAAATGTGCTGCTTCCCTCCACCCCGTACTGCACCGTCTCTAGAGTGTTCTTATTGGCTGGACGACAACAACACCACGTCATTTCTCATAGACATGAAACAGGACCAGAGCGAGAACTGACCATGAGTTCATACGTGAACGCGAGAGGCGTGTCAGTCAAACTGAGGCCATGCACTACAACCAACCCAGATCAGAGCAGAATGATGCTTTCTGTTAACAGCTCATACAGGTTGACTGGACTAAATCTATTTATTGATATTATTGTACATCTATAAATATGAGTCAGGCTTACTGTTGGAATTGTATCCTCTGCACTGGCGTATGGGATTCCCATATTTAACGTCCTGTCGCCGACTGCGTCTGAAAGGAAGCCAATATGGCAAGATAAGAAATTTATTTCCACCTGTAAATGATTAAGTATGAAAATATATAATAGACAACATTTTAGTGGACAGCTCATCTGATTAGCAGGTTCGGTTATTCCATTCTCAATATTTAGGGTTTTTTCCCCAACCCAAACAATGTTGCACCATCTACTGCTTCAATAAATCACACTACACTACTTGTGAATGTCACGCTAAAGATATGACAGGTTGAATGCTTGTGTAAAGTTCAGAAGAGGAAGCAAAGTTCAATGTGTCTCTCCGGGATTTCATCTTTCTGCAACTCATGGAATATCCTTTCCTGTTACACAATGATAATACTCATTCGTCCCTAAATGAGGTTCATACGGACACACCAACAACTTAAAACTGTGATTTCCCCTGAAATTGACTAATGTGTATGACTGTGTGATAGCATCTGCAGTTGCAACATTTAATGCACAGTGTTCCCAGAAATCAAGAAAATGTGACTGTAAATGAGGATCATATTTTTATGCTCATGACTGGACTGTGATCTTTGATGTGAAAATTGATGTGAGTGTTTTGTCTTCCTTAAGTGTTTTGGGCATATTTACCTCTTCTGCGAGGCCGAGTATCTCGAGCAGGACTTGCCGTCCCAGGCGCAGTAAGGGTCTCGGGCTAAACAGCAGTCGGCACAGGCCTCACCGTACACGTCACACCTGTGCAAGGCCAGATGAGTCACGCCAACCGCTGACGCGACATACAGTTGTTGCTGCAACAAAGTCAAAAGTCATTTAGTAGTTGTTTATAATGTAGTTTGAAGCAACATAGGTTAAAATGAGCTCTTGAGCAATTGCCCCGTGAGTGCGGGTCATTTGAATAAGTGCCATCAGACCAAAACAAGAGGACTGAGAACCCTAAAAAGATAAGTTTCATCACAATATAAGCTATCTTTTTTTTTTTTTTTTGCTTCTTTAGGTTCAGTGCTAAAAGTGCCAGTGTGAACACTTAGCGAACCAGGACTAAATGTATCATTTTCTTTTTTTGGTCCGTACCAAAAGAACCTAACTTCGAGTGTGACGTATGAACACCCCTATTTTGATTTGATCATGAAAGCTCAGGGTAATAAATGATCTTCTGTGAAAGGCTTTTGGAAAGATGTCATGGATTTGCATGGCAGCACTTCACTCGAACCCACTATTTTTCTAATGGGATAAATGCTACATGGGATGTCCATATCTCAGCTCTGGAAGGGTCTAGAGCCTCGATTTTTGCACTCAGGTCTAAGTCTCATGGCCCTCTATCAGACTACAGAGTTTTGAGAAGATTGGGGTTACTTAATTTTTTGCACAAAAAAAAACACGTAAGGGGTAACACTGTCGTTTTTTTTTCGGGTCGAAATTTTGAGTTTCGATATCTCAGCTCTGAAAGGGTCTAGAGCCTCCATTTTTGCGCGCTGGCCGAAGTCTCGTGGCCCTCTGTCAGAATCCAGAGTTTCAAGAAGATCGGAGGGGGTCAAAATTTCGGCCAAAAAATAAAATTACAGTGTTACCCCTTATGTTTTTTTTCGGGTCCAAATTTTGACCTTCGATATCTCGGCTCTGGAAGGGTCTAGAGCCTCCATTTTTGCGCGCTGGTTGAAGTCTCGTGGCCCTCTGTTAGAATCCAGAGTTTCAAGAAGATTGGAGGGGGTCAAAATTTCGGCCAAAAAAAAAATGACAGTGTTACCCCTTATGGTTTTTTTTCCAGGTCCAAATTTTGACCTTCGATATCTCGGCTCTGGAAGGGTCTAGAGCCTCCATTTTTGCGCGCTGGTCGAAGTCTCTTGGCCCTCTGTCAGAATCCAGAGTTTCAAGAAGATCGGAGGGGGTCAAAATTTCGGCCAAAAACGACAGTGTTACCCCTTATGTTTTTTTTTTCAGGTCAAAACTTTGACCTTCAATATCTCGGCTCTGGAAGGGTCTAGAGCCTCAATTTTTGCGCACTGGTAGAAGTCTCGTGGCCCTCTGTCAGAATCCAGAGTTTCAAGAAGATCGGAGGGGGTCAAAATTTCGGCCAAAAACGACAGTGTTACCCCTTATGTTTTTTTTTCAGGTCAAAACTTTGACGTCCGATATCTCGGCTCTGGAAGGGTCTAGAGCCTCCATTTTTGCGCGCTGGTCGAAGTCTCGTGGCCCTCTGTCAGAATCCAGAGTTTCAAGAAGATCGGAGGGGGTCAAAATTTCGGCCAAAAACGACAGTGTTACCCCTTATGTTTTTTTTTCAGGTCAAAACTTTGACGTCCGATATCTCGGCTCTGGAAGGGTCTAGAGCCTCCATTTTTGCGCGCTGGTCGAAGTCTCGTGGCCCTCTGTCAGAATCCAGAGTTTCAAGAAGATCGGAGGGGGTCAAAATTTCGGCCAAAAACGACAGTGTTACCCCTTATGTTTTTTTTTCAGGTCAAAACTTTGACGTCCGATATCTCGGCTCTGGAAGGGTCTAGAGCCTCCATTTTTGCGCGCTGGTCGAAGTCTCGTGGCCCTCTGTCAGAATCCAGAGTTTCAAGAAGATCGGAGGGGGTCAAAATTTCGGCCAAAAACGACAGTGTTACCCCTTATGTTTTTTTTTTCAGGTCAAAACTTTGACGTCCGATATCTCGGCTCTGGAAGGGTCTAGAGCCTCCATTTTTGCGCGCTGGTCGAAGTCTCGTGGCCCTCTGTCAGAATCCAGAGTTTCAAGAAGATCGGAGGGGGTCAAAATTTCGGCCAAAAACGACAGTGTTACCCCTTATGTTTTTTTTTCAGGTCAAAACTTTGACGTCCGATATCTCGGCTCTGGAAGGGTCTAGAGCCTCCATTTTTGCGCGCTGGTCGAAGTCTCGTGGCCCTCTGTCAGAATCCAGAGTTTCAAGAAGATCGGAGGGGGTCAAAATTTCGGCCAAAAACGACAGTGTTACCCCTTATGTTTTTTTTTCAGGTCAAAACTTTGACGTCCGATATCTCGGCTCTGGAAGGGTCTAGAGCCTCCATTTTTGCGCGCTGGTCGAAGTCTCGTGGCCCTCTGTCAGAATCCAGAGTTTCAAGAAGATCGGAGGGGGTCAAAATTTCGGCCAAAAACGACAGTGTTACCCCTTATGTTTTTTTTTTCAGGTCAAAACTTTGACGTCCGATATCTCGGCTCTGGAAGGGTCTAGAGCCTCCATTTTTGCACGCTGGTCGAAGTCTCGTGGCCCTCTGTCAGAATCCAGAGTTTCAAGAAGATCGGAGGGGGTCAAAATTTCGGCCAAAAACGACAGTGTTACCCCTTATGTTTTTTTTTTTCAGGTCAAAACTTTGACGTCCGATATCTCGGCTCTGGAAGGGTCTAGAGCCTCCATTTTTGCGCGCTGGTCGAAGTCTCGTGGCCCTCTGTCAGAATCCAGAGTTTCAAGAAGATCGGAGGGGGTCAAAATTTCGGCCAAAAACGACAGTGTTACCCCTTATGTTTTTTTTTTCAGGTCAAAACTTTGACCTTCAATATCTCGGCTCTGGAAGGGTCTAGAGCCTCAATTTTTGCGCACTGGTAGAAGTCTCGTGGCCCTCTGTCAGAATCCAGAGTTTCAAGAAGATCGGAGGGGGTCAAAATTTCGGCCAAAAACGACAGTGTTACCCCTTATGTTTTTTTTTTTCAGGTCAAAACTTTGACGTCCGATATCTCGGCTCTGGAAGGGTCTAGAGCCTCCATTTTTGCGCGCTGGTCGAAGTCTCGTGGCCCTCTGTCAGAATCCAGAGTTTCAAGAAGATCGGAGGGGGTCAAAATTTCGGCCAAAAACGACAGTGTTACCCCTTATGTTTTTTTTTCAGGTCAAAACTTTGACGTCCGATATCTCGGCTCTGGAAGGGTCTAGAGCCTCCATTTTTGCGCGCTGGTCGAAGTCTCGTGGCCCTCTGTCAGAATCCAGAGTTTCAAGAAGATCGGAGGGGGTCAAAATTTCGGCCAAAAACGACAGTGTTACCCCTTATGTTTTTTTTTCAGGTCAAAACTTTGACGTCCGATATCTCGGCTCTGGAAGGGTCTAGAGCCTCCATTTTTGCGCGCTGGTCGAAGTCTCGTGGCCCTCTGTCAGAATCCAGAGTTTCAAGAAGATCGGAGGGGGTCAAAATTTCGGCCAAAAACGACAGTGTTACCCCTTATGTTTTTTTTTCAGGTCAAAACTTTGACGTCCGATATCTCGGCTCTGGAAGGGTCTAGAGCCTCCATTTTTGCGCGCTGGTCGAAGTCTCGTGGCCCTCTGTCAGAATCCAGAGTTTCAAGAAGATCGGAGGGGGTCAAAATTTCGGCCAAAAACGACAGTGTTACCCCTTACGTTTTTTTTCAGGTCAAAACTTTGACCTTCAATATCTCGGCTCTGGAAGGGTCTAGAGCCTCCATTTTTGCGCGCTGGTCAAAGTCTCGTGGCCCTCTGTCAGAATCCAGAGTTTCAAGAAGATCGGAGGGGGTCAAAATTTCGACCAAAAACGACAGTGTTACCCCTTATGTTTTTTTTTCAGGTCAAAACTTTGACGTCCGATATCTCGGCTCTGGAAGGGTCTAGAGCCTCCATTTTTGCGCGCTGGTCGAAGTCTCGTGGCCCTCTGTCAGAATCCAGAGTTTCAAGAAGATCGGAGGGGGTCAAAATTTCGGCCAAAAACGACAGTGTTACCCCTTATGTTTTTTTTTCAGGTCAAAACTTTGACGTCCGATATCTCGGCTCTGGAAGGGTCTAGAGCCTCCATTTTTGCACGCTGGTCGAAGTCTCGTGGCCCTCTGTCAGAATCCAGAGTTTCAAGAAGATCGGAGGGGGTCAAAATTTCGGCCAAAAACGACAGTGTTACCCCTTATGTTTTTTTTTTTCAGGTCAAAACTTTGACGTCCGATATCTCGGCTCTGGAAGGGTCTAGAGCCTCCATTTTTGCGCGCTGGTCGAAGTCTCGTGGCCCTCTGTCAGAATCCAGAGTTTCAAGAAGATCGGAGGGGGTCAAAATTTCGGCCAAAAACGACAGTGTTACCCCTTATGTTTTTTTTTCAGGTCAAAACTTTGACCTTCAATATCTCGGCTCTGGAAGGGTCTAGAGCCTCCATTTTTGCGCGCTGGTAGAAGTCTTGTGGCCCTCTGTCAGAATCCAGAGTTTCAAGAAGATCGGAGGGGGTCAAAATTTCGGCCAAAAACGACAGTGTTACCCCTTATGCTTTTTTTTTCAGGTCAAAACTTTGACGTCCGATATCTCGGCTATGGAAGGGTCTAGAGCCTCCATTTTTGCGCGCTGGTCGAAGTCTCGTGGCCCTCTGTCAGAATCCAGAGTTTCAAGAAGATCGGAGGGGGTCAAAATTTCGGCCAAAAACGACAGTGTTACCCCTTATGTTTTTTTTTCAGGTCAAAACTTTGACCTTCAATATCTCGGCTCTGGAAGGGTCTAGAGCCTCCATTTTTGCGCGCTGGTCGAAGTCTCGTGGCCCTCTGTCAGAATCCAGAGTTTCAAGAAGATCGGAGGGGGTCAAAATTTCGGCCAAAAACGACAGTGTTACCCCTTATGTTTTTTTTTTCAGGTCAAAACTTTGACGTCTGATATCTCGGCTCTGGAAGGGTCTAGAGCCTCCATTTTTGCGCGCTGGTCGAAGTCTCGTGGCCCTCTGTCAGAATCCAGAGTTTCAAGAAGATCGGAGGGGGTCAAAATTTCGGCCAAAAACGACAGTGTTACCCCTTATGTTTTTTTTTCAGGTCAAAACTTTGACGTCCGATATCTCGGCTCTGGAAGGGTCTAGAGCCTCCATTTTTGCGCGCTGGTCGAAGTCTCGTGGCCCTCTGTCAGAATCCAGAGTTTCAAGAAGATCGGAGGGGGTCAAAATTTCGGCCAAAAACGACAGTGTTACCCCTTATGTTTTTTTTTTCAGGTCAAAACTTTGAACTTCAATATTTCGGCTCTGGAAGGGTCTAGAGCCTCCATTTTTGCGCGCTGGTAGAAGTCTCGTGGCCCTCTGTCAGAATCCAGAGTTTCAAGAAGATCGGAGGGGGTCAAAATTTCGACCAAAAACGACAGTGTTACCCCTTATGTTTTTTTTTCAGGTCAAAACTTTGACGTCCGATATCTCGGCTCTGGAAGGGTCTAGAGCCTCCATTTTTGCGCGCTGGTCGAAGTCTCGTGGCCCTCTGTCAGAATCCAGAGTTTCAAGAAGATCGGAGGGGGTCAAAATTTCGGCCAAAAACGACAGTGTTACCCCTTATGTTTTTTTTTCAGGTCAAAACTTTGACCTTCAATATCTCGGCTCTGGAAGGGTCTAGAGCCTCCATTTTTGCGCGCTGGTCGAAGTCTCGTGGCCCTCTGTCAGAATCCAGAGTTTCAAAAAGATCGGAGGGGGTCAAAATTTCGGCCAAAAACGACAGTGTTACCCCTTATGTTTTTTTTTTTCAGGTCAAAACTTTGACGTCTGATATCTCGGCTCTGGAAGGGTCTAGAGCCTCCATTTTTGCGCGCTGGTCGAAGTCTCGTGGCCCTCTGTCAGAATCCAGAGTTTCAAGAAGATCGGAGGGGGTCAAAATTTCGGCCAAAAACGACAGTGTTACCCCTTATGTTTTTTTTTCAGGTCAAAACTTTGACGTCCGATATCTTGGCTCTGGAAGGGTCTAGAGCCTCCATTTTTGCGCGCTGGTCGAAGTCTCGTGGCCCTCTGTCAGAATCCAGAGTTTCAAGAAGATCGGAGGGGGTCAAAATTTCGGCCAAAAACGACAGTGTTACCCCTTATGTTTTTTTTTCAGGTCAAAACTTTGACCTTCAATATCTCGGCTCTGGAAGGGTCTAGAGCCTCCATTTTTGCGCGCTGGTAGAAGTCTCGTGGCCCTCTGTCAGAATCCAGAGTTTCAAGAAGATCGGAGGGGGTCAAAATTTCGGCCAAAAACGACAGTGTTACCCCTTATGTTTTTTTTTCAGGTCAAAACTTTGACGTCCGATATCTCGGCTCTGGAAGGGTCTAGAGCCTACATTTTTGCGCGCTGGTCGAAGTCTCGTGGCCCTCTGTCAGAATCCAGAGTTTCAAGAAGATCGGAGGGGGTCAAAATTTCGGCCAAAAACGACAGTGTTACCCCTTATGTTTTTTTTTCAGGTCAAAACTTTGACGTCCGATATCTCGGCTCTGGAAGGGTCTAGAGCCTCCATTTTTGCGCACTGGTCGAAGTCTCGTGGCCCTCTGTCAGAATCCAGAGTTTCAAGTAGATCGGAGGGGGTCAAAATTTCGGCCAAAAACAACAGTGTTACCCCTTATGTTTTTTTTTCAGGTCAAAACTTTGACGTCCGATATCTCGGCTCTGGAAGGGTCTAGAGCCTCCATTTTTGCGCGCTGGTCGAAGTCTCGTGGCCCTCTGTCAGAATCCAGAGTTTCAAGAAGATCGGAGGGGGTCAAAATTTCGGCCAAAAACGACAGTGTTACCCCTTATGTTTTTTTTTCAGGTCAAAACTTTGACGTCCGATATCTCGGCTCTGGAAGGGTCTAGAGCCTCCATTTTTGCGCGCTGGTCGAAGTCTCGTGGCCCTCTGTCAGAATCCAGAGTTTCAAGAAGATCGGAGGGGGTCAAAATTTCGGCCAAAAACGACAGTGTTACCCCTTATGTTTTTTTTTTCAGGTCAAAACTTTGAACTTCAATATTTCGGCTCTGGAAGGGTCTAGAGCCTCCATTTTTGCGCGCTGGTAGAAGTCTCGTGGCCCTCTGTCAGAATCCAGAGTTTCAAGAAGATCGGAGGGGGTCAAAATTTCGACCAAAAACGACAGTGTTACCCCTTATGTTTTTTTTTCAGGTCAAAACTTTGACGTCCGATATCTCGGCTCTGGAAGGGTCTAGAGCCTCCATTTTTGCCCGCTGGTCGAAGTCTCGTGGCCCTCTGTCAGAATCCAGAGTTTCAAGAAGATCGGAGGGGGTCAAAATTTCGGCCAAAAACGACAGTGTTACCCCTTATGTTTTTTTTTTCAGGTCAAAACTTTGACGTCCGATATCTCGGCTCTGGAAGGGTCTAGAGCCTCCATTTTTGCGCGCTGGTCGAAGTCTCGTGGCCCTCTGTCAGAATCCAGAGTTTCAAGAAGATCGGAGGGGGTCAAAATTTCGGCCAAAAACGACAGTGTTACTAAAACTTTGAACTTCAATATTTCGGCTCTGGAAGGGTCTAGAGCCTCCATTTTTGCGCGCTGGTAGAAGTCTCGTGGCCCTCTGTCAGAATCCAGAGTTTCAAGAAGATCGGAGGGGGTCAAAATTTCGACCAAAAACGACAGTGTTACCCCTTATGTTTTTTTTTCAGGTCAAAACTTTGACGTCCGATATCTCGGCTCTGGAAGGGTCTAGAGCCTCCATTTTGTGCCCGCTGGTCGAAGTCTCGTGGCCCTCTGTCAGAATCCAGAGTTTCAAGAAGATCGGAGGGGGTCAAAATTTCGGCCAAAAACGACAGTGTTACCCCTTATGTTTTTTTTTTCACGGTCAAAACTTTGACGTCCGATATCTCGGCTCTGGAAGGGTCTAGAGCCTCCATTTTTGCGCGCTGGTCGAAGTCTCGTGGCCCTCTGTCAGAATCCAGAGTTTCAAGAAGATCGGAGGGGGTCAAAATTTCGGCCAAAAACGACAGTGTTACCCCTTATGTTTTTTTTTTCAGGTCAAAACTTTGACGTCCGATATCTCGGCTCTGGAAGGGTCTAGAGCCTCCATTTTTGCGCGCTGGTCGAAGTCTCGTGGCCCTCTGTCAGAATCCAGAGTTTCAAGAAGATCGGAGGGGGTCAAAATTTCGGCCAAAAACGACAGTGTTACCCCTTATGTTTTTTTTTTCAGGTCAAAACTTTGACGTCCGATATCTCGGCTCTGGAAGGGTCTAGAGCCTCCATTTTTGCGCGCTGGTCGAAGTCTCGTGGCCCTCTGTCAGAATCCAGAGTTTCAAGAAGATCGGAGGGGGTCAAAATTTCGGCCAAAAACGACAGTGTTACCCCTTATGTTTTTTTTTCAGGTCAAAACTTTGACGTCCGATATCTCGGCTCTGGAAGGGTCTAGAGCCTCCATTTTTGCGCGCTGGTCGAAGTCTCGTGGCCCTCTGTCAGAATCCAGAGTTTCAAGAAGATCGGAGGGGGTCAAAATTTCGGCCAAAAACGACAGTGTTACCCCTTATGTTTTTTTTTTCAGGTCAAAACTTTGAACTTCAATATTTCGGCTCTGGAAGGGTCTAGAGCCTCCATTTTTTGCGCGCTGGTCGAAGTCTCGTGGCCCTCTGTCAGAATCCAGAGTTTCAAGAAGATCGGAGGGGGTCAAAATTTCGACCAAAAACGACAGTGTTACCCCTTATGTTTTTTTTTCAGGTCAAAACTTTGACGTCCGATATCTCGGCTCTGGAAGGGTCTAGAGCCTCCATTTTTGCGCGCTGGTCGAAGTCTCGTGGCCCTCTGTCAGAATCCAGAGTTTCAAGAAGATCGGAGGGGGGTCAACATTTCGGCCAAAAAACGACAGTGTTACCCCTTATGTTTTTTTTCTCAGGTCAAAACTTTGACGTGTCCGATATCTCGGCTCTGGAAGGGTCTAGAGCCTCCATTTTTGCGCGCTGGTCGAAGTCTCGTGGCCCTCTGTCAGAATCCAGAGTTTCAAGAAGATCGGAGGGGGTCAAAATTTCGGCCAAAAACGACAGTGTTACCCCTTATGTTTTTTTTTTTCAGGTCAAAACTTTGACGTCCGATTATCTCGGCTCTGGAAGGGTCTAGAGCCTCCATTTTTGCACGCTGGTCGAAGTCTCGTGGCCCTCTGTCAGAATCCAGAGTTTCAAGAAGATCGGAGGGGGTCAAAATTTCGGCCAAAAACGACAGTGTTACCCCTTATGTTTTTTTTTTTCAGGTCAAAACTTTGACGTCCGATATCTCGGCTCTGGAAGGGTCTAGAGCCTCCATTTTTGCGCGCTGGTCGAAGTCTCGTGGCCCTCTGTCAGAATCCAGAGTTTCAAGAAGATCGGAGGGGGTCAAAATTTCGGCCAAAAACGACAGTGTTACCCCTTATGTTTTTTTTTCAGGTCAAAACTTTGACCTTCAATATCTCGGCTCTGGAAGGGTCTAGAGCCTCCATTTTTGCGCGCTGGTAGAAGTCTTGTGGCCCTCTGTCAGAATCCAGAGTTTCAAGAAGATCGGAGGGGGTCAAAATTTCGGGCCAAAAACGACAGTGTTACCCCTTATGTTTTTTTTTTCAGGTCAAAACTTTGACGTCCGATATCTCGGCTCTGGAAGGGTCTAGAGCCTCCATTTTTTGCGCGCTGGTCGAAGTCTCGTGGCCCTCTGTCAGAATCCAGAGGTTTCAAGAAGATCGGAGGGGGTCAAAATTTCGGCCAAAAACGACAGTGTTACCCCTTATGTTTTTTTTTTTTCAGGTCAAAACTTTGACGTCCGATATCTCGGCTCTGGAAGGGTCTAGAGCCTCCATTTTTGCACGCTGGTCGAAGTCTCGTGGCCCTCTGTCAGAATCCAGAGTTTCAAGAAGATCGGAGGGGGGTCAAAATTTCGGCCAAAAACGACAGTGTTACCCCTTATGTTTTTTTTTCAGGTCAAAACTTTGACCTTCAATATCTCGGCTCTGGAAGGGTCTAGAGCCTCCATTTTTGCACGCTGGTCGAAGTCTCGTGGCCCTCTGTCAGAATCCAGAGTTTTCAAGAAGATCGGAGGGGGTCAAAATTTCGGCCAAAAACGACAGTGTTACCCCTTATGTTTTTTTTTTCAGGTCAAAACTTTGACGTCCGATATCTCGGCTCTGGAAGTGTCTAGAGCCTCCATTTTTTGCGCGCTGGTTGAAATCTCGTGGCCCTCTGTCAGAATCCAGAGTTTCAAGAAGATCGGAGAGGGTCAAAATTTCGGCCAAAAACGACAGTGTTACCCCTTATGTTTTTTTTTCAGGTCAAAACTTTGACGTCCGATATCTCGGCTCTGTAAGGGTCTAGAGCCTCCATTTTTTGCGCGCTGGTCGAAGTCTCGTGGCCCTCTGTCAGAATCCAGAGTTTCAAGAAGATCGGAGGGGGTCAAATTTTCGGCCAAAAACGACAGTGTTACCCCTTACGTTTTTGGCCGAAATTTTGACCCCCTCCATCTTCTTGAAACTCTGGATTCTGACAGAGGGCCACAAGGCTTCTACCAGTGCGCAAAAATGGAGGCTCTAGACCCTTCCAGAGCCGAGATATTGAAGGTCAAAGTTTTGACCTGAAAAAAAACATAAGGGGGTAACACTGTCGTTTTTGGCCGAAATTTTGACCCCCTCCGATCTTCTTGAAACTCTGGATTCTGACAGGAGGGCCACGAGACTTCGACCAGCGCGCAAAAATGGAGGCTCTAGACCCTTCCAGAGCCGAGATATCGGACGGTCAAAGTTTTGACCTGAAAAACTAAACATAAGGGGTAACACTATCGTTTTTGGCCGAAATTTTGACCCCCTCCGATCTTCTTGAAACTCTGGATTCTGACAGAGGGCCACGAGACTTCGACCAGCGCGCAAAAATGGAGGCTCTAGACCCTTCCAGAGCCGAGATATTGAAGGTCAAAGTTTTGACCTGAAAAAAAAACATAAGGGGTAACACTGTCGTTTTTGGGCCGAAATTTTGACCCCCTCCGATCTTCTTGAAACTCTGGATTCTGACAGAGGGCCACGAGACTTCGACCAGCGCGCAAAAATGGAGGCTCTAGACCCTTCCAGAGCCGAGATATCGGACGTCAAAGTTTTGACCTGAAAAAAAAAACATAAGGGGTAACACTGTCGTTTTTGGCCGAAATTTTGACCCCCTCCGATCTTCTTGAAACTCTGGATTCTGACAGAGGGCCACGAGACTTCTACCAGCGCGCAAAAATGGAGGCTCTAGACCCTTCCAGAGCCGAGATATTGAAGGTCAAAGTTTTGACCTGAAAAAAAAACATAAGGGGTAACACTGTCGTTTTTGGCCGAAATTTTGACCCCCTCCGATCTTCTTGAAACTCTGGATTCTGACAGAGGGCCACGAGACTTCGACCAGCGCGCAAAAATGGAGGCTCTAGACCCTTCCAGAGCCGAGATATCGGACGTCAAAGTTTTGACCTGAAAAAAAAACATAAGGGGTAACACTGTCGTTTTTGGCCGAAATTTTGACCCCCCTCCGATCTTCTTGAAACTCTGGATTCTGACAGAGGGCCATGAGACTTCGACCAGCGTGCAAAAATGGAGGCTCTAGACCCTTCCAGAGCCGAGATATTGAAGGTCAAAGTTTTGACCTGAAAAAAAAACATAAGGGGTAACACTGTCGTTTTTGGCCAAAATTTTGACCCCCTCCGATCTTCTTGAAACTCTGGATTCTGACAGAGGGCCACGAGACTTCGACCCAGCGCGCAAAAATTGGAGGCTCTAGACCCTTCCAGAGCCGAGATATCAGACGTCAAAGTTTTGACCTGAAAAAAAAACATAAGGGGTAACACTGTCGTTTTTGGCCGAAATTTTGACCCCCTCCGATCTTCTTGAAACTCTGGATTCTGACAGAGGGCCACGAGACTTCGACCAGCGCGCAAAAATGGAGGCTCTAGACCCTTCCAGAGCCGAGATATTGAAGGTCAAAGTTTTGACCTGAAAAAAAAACATAAGGGGTAACACTGTCGTTTTTGGCCAAAATTTTGACCCCCCTCCGATCTTCTTGAAACTCTGGATTCTGACAGAGGGCCACGAGACTTCGACCAGCGCGCAAAAATGGAGGCTCTAGACCCTTCCAGAGCCGAGATATCAGACGTCAAAGTTTTGACCTGAAAAAAAAACATAAGGGGTAACACTGTCGTTTTTGGCCGAAATTTTGACCCCCTCCGATCTTCTTGAAACTCTGGATTCTGACAGAGGGCCACGAGACTTCGACCAGCGCGCAAAAATGGAGGCTCTAGACCCTTCCAGAGCCGAGATATCGGATGTCAAAGTTTTGACCTGAAAAAAGAAACATAAGGGGGTAACACTGTCGTTTTTGGCCGAAATTTTGACCCCCTCACGATCTTCTTGAAACTCTGGATTCTTACAGAGGGCCACGAGACTTCGACCAGCGCGCAAAAATGGAGGCTCTAGACCCTTCCAGAGCCGAGATATCAGACGTCAAAGTTTTGACCTGAAAAAAAAAACATAAGGGGTAACACTGTCGTTTTTGGCCGAAATTTTGACCCCCTCCGATCTTCTTGAAACTCTGGATTCTGACAGAGGGCCACGAGACTTCGACCAGCGCGCAAAAATGGAGGCTCTAGACCCTTCCAGAGCCGAGATATCGGACGTCAAAGTTTTGACCTGAAAAAAAAACATAAGGGGTAACACTGTCGTTTTTGGCCGAAATTTTGACCCCCCTCCGATCTTCTTGAAACTCTGGGATTCTGACAGAGGGCCACGAGACTTCGACCAGCGCGCAAAAAATGGAGGCTCTAGACCCTTCCAGAGCCGAGATATCGGATGTCAAAGTTTTGACCTGAAAAAAAAACATAAGGGGTAACACTGTCGTTTTTTGGCCGAAATTTTGACCCCCTCCGATCTTCTTGAAACTCTGGATTCTGACAGAGGGCCACGAGACTTCGACCAGCGCGCAAAAATGGAGGCTCTAGACCCTTCCAGAGCCGAGATATCGGATTTCAAAGTTTTGACATGAAAAAAAAACATAAGGGGTAACACTGTCGTTTTTGGCCGAAATTTTTGACCCCCTCCGATCTTCTTGAAACTCTGGATTCTGACAGAGGGCCACGAGACTTCGACCAGCGCGCAAAAATGGAGGCTCTAGACCCTTCCAGAGCCGAGATATCGGATGTCAAAGTTTTGACCTGAAAAAAAAACATAAGGGGTAACACTGTCGTTTTTGGCCGAAATTTTGACCCCCCCGATCTTCTTGAAACTCTGGATTCTGACAGAGGGCCACGAGACTTCGACCAGCGCGCAAAGAAATGGAGGCTCTAGACCCTTCCAGAGCCGAGATATCGGATGTCAAAGTTTTGACCCGAAAAAAAAAACATAAGGGGTAACACTGTCGTTTTTGGCCGAAATTTTGACCCCCTCCGATCTTCTTGAAACTCTGGATTCTGACAGAGGGCCACGAGACTTCGACCAGCGCGCAAAAATGGAGGCTCTAGACCCTTCCAGAGCCGAGATATCGGATGTCAAAGTTTTGACCTGAAAAAAAAAACATAAGGGGTAACACTGTCGTTTTTGGCCGAAATTTTGACCCCCTCCAATCTTCTTGAAACTCTGGATTCTGACAGAGGGCCACGAGACTTCGACCAGCGCGCAAAAATGGAGGGCTCTAGACCCTTCCAGAGCCGAGATATCGGATGTCAAAGTTTTGACCTGAAAAAAAAAAACATAAGGGGTAACACTGTCGTTTTTGGCCGAAATTTTGACCCCCTCCGATCTTCTTGAAACTCTGGATTCTGACAGAGGGCCACGAGACTTCGACCAGCACGCAAAAATGGAGGCTCTAGACCCTTCCAGAGCCGAGATATCGGATGTCAAAGTTTTGACCTGAAAAAAAAAAAAACATAAGGGGTAACACTGTTGTTTTTGGCCGAAATTTTGACCCCCTCCGATCTTCTTGAAACTCTGGATTCTGACAGAGGGCCACGAGACTTCGACCAGCACGCAAAAATGGAGGCTCTAGACCCTTCCAGAGCCGAGATATCGGATGTCAAAGTTTTGACCCGAAAAAAAAACATAAGGGGTAACACTGTCGTTTTTGGCCGAAATTTTGACCCCCTCCGATCTTCTTGAAACTCTGGATTCTGACAGAGGGCCACGAGACTTCGACCAGCGCGCAAAAATGGAGGCTCTAGACCCTTCCAGAGCCGAGATATCGGATGTCAAAGTTTTGACATGAAAAAAAAAAACATAAGGGGTAACACTGTCGTTTTTGGCCGAAATTTTGACCCCCTCCGATCTTCTTGAAACTCTGGATTCTGACAGAGGGCCACGAGACTTCGACCAGCGCGCAAAAATGGAGGCTCTAGACCCTTCCAGAGCCGAGATATCGGATGTCAAAATTTTGACCCAAAAAAAAAAAACATAAGGGGTAACACTGTCGTTTTTGGCCGAAATTTTGACCCCCTCCGATCTTCTTGAAACTCTGGATTCTGACAGAGGGCCACGAGACTTCGACCAGCGCGCAAAAATGGAGGCTCTAGACCCTTCCAGAGCCGAGATATCGGATGTCAAAGTTTTGACCTGAAAAAAAAAACATAAGGGGTAACACTGTCGTTTTTGGCCGAAATTTTGACCCCCTCCGATCTTCTTGAAACTCTGGATTCTGACAGAGGGCCACGAGACTTCGACCAGCGCGCAAAAAATGGAGGCTCTAGACCCTTCCAGAGCCGAGATATCGGATGTCAAAGTTTTGACCTGAAAAAAAAACATAAGGGGTAACACTGTCGTTTTTGGCCGAAATTTTGACCCCCTCCGATCTTCTTGAAACTCTGGATTCTGACAGAGGGCCACGAGACTTCGACCAGCACGCAAAAATGGAGGCTCTAGACCCTTCCAGAGCCGAGATATCGGATGTCAAAGTTTTGACCTGAAAAAAAAAACATAAGGGGTAACACTGTCGTTTTTGGCCGAAATTTTGACCCCCTCCGATCTTCTTGAAACTCTGGATTCTGACAGAGGGCCACGAGACTTCGACCAGCGACGCAAAAAATGGAGGCTCTAGACCCTTCCAGAGCCGAGATATTGGATGTCAAAGTTTTGACCCGAAAAAAAAAAACATAAGGGGTAACACTGTCGTTTTTGGCCGAAATTTTGACCCCCTCCGATCTTCTTGAAACTCTGGATTCTGACAGAGGGCCACGAGACTTCGACCAGCGTGCAAAAATGGAGGCTCTAGACCCTTCCAGAGCCGAGATATCGGATGTCAAAGTTTTGACCTGAAAAAAAAAACATAAGGGGTAACACTGTCGTTTTTAGCCGAAATTTTGACCCCCTCCGATCTTCTTGAAACTCTGGATTCTGACAGAGGGCCACGAGACTTCGACCAGCGCGCAAAAATGGAGGCTCTAGACCCTTCCAGAGCCGAGATATCGGATGTCAAAGTTTTGACCTGAAAAAAAAAACATAAGGGGTAACACTGTCGTTTTTGGCTGAAATTTTGACCCCCTCTGATCTTCTTGAAACTCTGGATTCTGACAGAGGGCCACGAGACTTCGACCAGCGCGCAAAAATGGAGGCTCTAGACCCTTCCAGAGCCGAGATATCGGATGTCAAAGTTTTGACCCGAAAAAAAAAACATAAGGGGTAACACTGTCGTTTTTGGCCGAAATTTTGACCCCCTCAGATCTTCTTGAAACTCTGGATTCTGACAGAGGGCCACGAGACTTCGAACAGCGCGCAAAAATGGAGGCTCTAGACCCTTCCAGAGCCGAGATATTGGATGTCAAAGTTTTGACCTGAAAAAAAAACATAAGGTGTAACACTGTCGTTTTTGGGCCGAAATTTTGACCCCCTCTGATCTTCTTGAAACTCTGGATTCTGACAGAGGGCCACGAGACTTCGACCAGCGCGCAAAAATGGAGGCTCTAGACCCTTCCAGAGCCGAGATATCGGATGTCAAAGTTTTGACCCGAAAAAAAAACATAAGGGGTAACACTGTCGTTTTTGGCCGAAATTTTGACCCCCTCCGATCTTCTTGAAACTCTGGATTCTGACAGAGGGCCACGAGACTTCGACCAGCGCGCAAAAATGGAGGCTCTAGACCCTTCCAGAGCCGAGATATCGGATGTCAAAGTTTTGACCTGAAAAAAAAAACATAAGGGGTAACACTGTCGTTTTTGGCCGAAATTTTGACCCCCTCCGATCTTCTTGAAACTCTGGATTCTGACAGAGGGCCACGAGACTTCGACCAGCGCGCAAAAATGGAGGCTCTAGACCCTTCCAGAGCTGAGATATCGGATGTCAAAAGTTTTGACCCGAAAAAAAAAAACATAAGGGGTAACACTGTCGTTTTTGGCCGAAATTTTGACCCCCTCCGATCTTCTTGAAACTCTGGATTCTGACAGAGGGCCACGAGACTTCGACCAGCGCGCAAAAATGGAGGCTCTAGACCCTTCCAGAGCCGAGATATCGGATGTCAAAGTTTTGACCTGAAAAAAAACATAAGGGGTATCACTGTCGTTTTTGGCCGAAATTTTGACCCCCTCCGATCTTCTTGAAACTCTGGATTCTGACAGAGGGCCACGAGACTTCGACCAGTACGCAAAAATGGAGGCTCTAGACCCTTCCAGAGCCGAGATATCGGATGTCAAAGTTTTGACCTGAAAAAAAAACATAAGGGGTAACACTGTCGTTTTTGGCCGAAATTTTGACCCCCTCCGATCTTCTTGAAACTCTGGATTCTGACAGAGGGCCACGAGACTTCGACCAGCGCGCAAAAATGGAGGCTCTAGACCCTTCCAGAGCCGAGATATTGGA